>CM047428.1:6803430-7403430 GCA_026168455.1 Theocolax elegans
AATTTCATATAGTCTAAAAGTATAATACAAGTCTATCATAATCAAACAATAACTTTAAAAAATTTAAATGGATATGAAACTATTGATGGTTTAGAGGTTAGTTTCGAATCATCGAATGCTAAAAATGGCTACTTATACCGTCAATTAAAACACAAATTCCATTTTATCTCATCTCTAATCAGGTTACATAAACATAAACGGATACTTCAATCTTTTGTTTTTGAAAAATACCTTTAATTAAATAAAATGTGCGTATCGGACAACAAAGTAATATAATACAACAAGCAGAGGTACGTTAACGAAACTTCGTTAAAATAATAAGCTGAAGAACTACTTTTCCCCGTGCATGCTCGAAAATTGAAAAAGTTAGCGAAACGTTATTATCAAAAGCGAAATGTAAATACATTTTAAAATAATTAAAGTGACTGTAAAGTTAATGGGAAATAAAAATATTAAAACTGTCCTTTTAATTAAAAAAAAAGGGAGAAAGAAAAAAAATGAACAAGGACGGTGTAAGATGGTTTACTGCGTAAAAAGAAGAAGGACGAAGAAAAAAAAAGAACGAGGACAGTTTGTTATATTTTAATGGAAATTTTTTCAATTAAAACGTTGAGAAGGAAAATTGTTAGTATTGCATTACTATACACAGAGATCTAATCGAGTTAGGCATTCCATAAATACTTATATATATGTGTAACATCGGGTTTCGAAGTTACATGGTAAAAGATCTCGAAACGTTGCAACTACTCAACCGAATAGAATTCTCTCTTTCACGGTTCGAAGGCTATTCTAAAATTGAGACGGTGCCTCGTGGCGTGTACACATTGCAGCCTTGGATAAGCTTGTCGACCAACACCGCGTGCTACCTGTCGGGGAGTTTCTCAGATGTAAATCGGGAAGCGCGAAACAGAAACGTCAGTCGATCTTCACTTTGAACTACCGCATCATGCTCCAATCGTACACCTATATATATATTTGTTTATTTCGAAATATAAATTTGAAATTGCTCTACGTGGACAAGAAGTGTTGATTTAATGTTGACGTATTGTTTGTAAAAATAATGTAAGTATATGGGAAGAACTACTTAATATGGAGTATTTTTTAATCTATACTGTCATACAACGTTTTTTTAGCAAGTTGATAACCTTATTTTTGTAGTTCTTTTAAATGTTGAGACTACGTGGAAAATATCCGGTTATTTACTTGTTAGGTAGGCAATGGGTCAAAGTAACGTTTGCTCATGTATTAAATTAAATAGTATTAAAATTGTCCACTAGGTGGCAGTTAGTAATTTGTGTCCCCAAGAGATTACAGGCATTTTCTTATACATAAGAAAAGTAACCGAGTTGAAGGTATAACTAGGGACGAGTTGTTAGAGAGGTAAAAAAAATTAAAAAAAAAATTTTTTAAATGTCGGGTAACATGTCGATTGTAAGTTGGTCACATATCTTATAAAAATGAATAAATTGATAGAACATTACATAATTTAATAAATCTCATTTTAAATATAATTAAATCCGTTACGTTTAAATTTATGTATATGCTCACACGTCCGAAGCAAAAGTAATACGGACATTATACTTATTGTAAATGCAATATATGAAAAGAAACATGGTTGTCCGCTAGGTGGCGCGTAAGATGATTTGTGTCCCCACATAAGAATTAGCAAAGTTAAGGGAAGGTCATACGATCGAAACTAACTGACTTGTTGACATATTGACAGGTTTGGCAGGTTGAGGTTAGAATAAAAAAAATTTCATAAACTACATTAGCGTCATCTACTGTACTTGTTGGTTGGTCCTTTAAATATATTGCAGGTTAGGTATTTGTATAATGTTTAAACAGGTACCAAGTCTTACCAAGGAGGTGGATTGAAGAAATTTTACCCCAATATAACGTCCAATATAACGCCCAAATGGACAAATTTTTTTTCGACTTTCGTAGTTATTTGATGATGCATAAATCGTAGTCTATCGTTATAATTTATTCCATATAAGATAATTGTACCAGTAAATGGACATATAAAAATTGATACCAGTAGAGATGATCATCCATTTAAATTATGTTTCTCGTGTTGTAAGATATATACTCAACCCAGGATAATAATATTTAGTTACTGAAATTCAATTATATGGATAATTAAATAATTTAAAATATTTTATTATAAATATTTTATATATATTTAATAATAATATAAAAATATTTTCAATCGTTAAGTTTATATGTTACTGAAAACTATATAACTGACAATTAACTGGACGGAGGGGGGGGGGGCGATATTTTTTGACCAGGGGACAAAAATGTCATCGTGGTCGACTACTAGTGCATGGACTATGATATTTTATTAATTTATCACATTAAATAAAAGCACTATATTGTTTATAACAGGTCTTTCGTTAAACATTAAGCTGATTTTTTTCATTAAATAAAGATATTATACTTGCATACATAATTCCATACTATATTTCAAGTAAAATGATTTCACCTTACTAAAATGGCTCCCTATTGGGACACTTACGTCAATTTCGTATATATTCTTTCAAATGTCGTCGGAAAAATGAATCTATTATTTAAAAAAAATAAAAATTCGAATCTTAAAAAATGCATAAATTTCATTGCTTTATTTTTTTAATTTATTTTTGGTTTGTAAAAAATTTTAAAAAATTTTTCTACTTGAAAATAAAAAGATCATTGGATACTATACTTTTACTTTATATTTTCTTTTTTATTGATAGATAATAAAAAAATTTAATTATTAAATTTGAACGATTTGATTACTTTCATTGAAATCAATTTTTTTACTGGAAGAAAATATAAGGTTAAAATATAGCATCAAATGACCTTTTTCGTTCTCAATCAAAATAAAAAAAATTTTTATTTAGAAGAAATAATTAGAAAACTTTTGCATTTTTTACATTTGAATAATCATAAATTTCTTTCCAAATAAGACAGATTTTTAGACGACATTTGAAAGAACGTACCCAAAATTATGTAGAAAAAATACAGTATTCTGATAGACTACGAATTTACGATGCTTTTCTAATTTAATTTGATGTTGTTAATCCTTAATCTTCCTCAAGTCCCGTGTAAAAATATTTGTCTGGCGGAAGTCTGACAGAAATCTGGTGGCAGTAAGTACGACATTAAGTCTGGCTACGGCCAATATACCAGACTATTTCCCAGACTTATATTTAAAAGTTATTATTGATGCCCACAGACTTTGACCCAGATTTATATTTTAAAAGTATGATTAGTGCAAAACTTTTTCCCAGATTTATTAACTTTTTTTAATGCAAATTTTTATTCTTTTTCAATATTATTTACAGGTATTATAACATATTTCATATCATTTACACTAATTTCAAATAAAACTTGTTTTATGTCTGCAACAGGTACAGCTATGTTGCAATCGGTAGCAGTACATAAATAAATAAAAGATACGTTATTCATTAGATCGCAATTAACAGTTCTTACATATTATATGTTGTGATAATTGCATAATATTTACAAATATTTACATCGCATTGATCGCACAGTTTATTGAAGTGTTTGTTAAAATTTGCAGGTATGAATGTCAGAAACTGTGCGATCAATGCGATGTAAATATTTGTAAATATTATGCAATTATCACAACATATAATATAGTAAGAACTGTTAATTGCGATCTAATGAATAACGTATCTTTTATTTATTTATGTACTGCTACCGATTGCAACATAGCTGTACCTGTTGCAGACATAAAACAAGTTTTATTTGAAATTAGTGTAAATGATATGAAATATGTTATAATACCTGTAAATAATATTGAAAAAGAATAAAAATTTGCATTAAAAAAAGTTAATAAATCTGGGAAAAAGTTTTGCACTAATCATACTTTTAAAATATAAATCTGGGTCAAAGTCTGTGGGCATCAATAATAACTTTTAAATATAAGTCTGGGAAATAGTTTGGTATATTGGCCGTAGCCAGACTTAATGTCGTACTTACTGCCACACTTCCACCAGATTTCTGCCAGACTTCCGCCAGACAAATATTTTTACACGGGGTCTTTCGAATCTTAATGCAACGTCACTCGAATAAAATAAAATTAAAGAAAAATCGTAAACACCGACCAAATTTTTCTATTAATTTAAACTTACACGGTTCGCATTCGTATCCTCCACCCTAAGCAAATCAGTCAATAACTGAATTAGTCGCAATTCCCATTCCTGCAGAAATGAAAAAAAAACGATAAAGAAGAAAAAGAAGCAATTTGTTACTACGTCGAATAAATCAATTGTGGTAATTGAAGCATGCACTTTACGAAAATCAAATGTAAACGAGTTCGAAGCCAAGCAAATAGAAACGACACATTCCCGAGATTCTCTTTTTTTCAGCCTCTGCCTTTCGTACTTTTCCGTCCCTGGTAGGGAAACACTTTACAAATACCTCGGGTGAATAGGATTGAAGGAGAAACGTCAGTATATAGCTTTCCCCCCAAAAATTCCAAGCCACTTTCCATCCCCTACAACCACAAATCCCAACTGTAGTTTTACCTCTCTATCTCTCTTTTTTTACCATTTGGTTTTCCGCGTTGTTCCTCCTACCGTACACCCTTTCCCCCCTAACCCCTTTTTTTTGTTCCTTTCCTAGCTCCATGTTTCACGGACTAATAAATAGACAGTGCATATAATGCCATCCACGCCCTTTTTGCGTCGAGTCACCAACAACTAAAAGAGAGAGAGAGAGAGAGTGAGAGAGAGAGAGAGAGGTAAACACAGACACACGTGAATTTTCAAACGAAAATACGACTGATCTCCGGCGAGCTGTTATACCGTCGCCGAATACCAGTAAATAAGGGGTAGGGGGGTGGTGGTGGTGCTTGGAGAAAAACGTTTTTATAACCTTTCGACCGATCGATCCCTCACATATAACGAAAGTTGTAAAGTATATACCTAAACCAGAGAAATCGAGAATTTATTGATTACGACCTATTCTTATTTATCTCGATACAAATGTCTATATATATATATATATAGTCCATTTTATTCGACTGCGAAAATATCTTTCCAGACTTTTTCACCAGAACGCCGCGGTATTGCCGATCAGTTTTATTGGCTGTGTATACTGTACTATTTGACCGGGAAAATTTTCCCTTTGGGTATATATTTGAAACTAGCGCAGATGGAAGTTAATTTAATGATGTTAATGGCATATCGATATATCCATTAATAGGTATTAGTCGTCGAATAAACGTGATTAACGTATTGTGCATAGATTTTAATATGATTCATTTGATCGTAGTTGTATATCATTTTATAGTTTATTTATTATTGCCGAGTGTTTATTATCTATGTAAATCATTTAAAATGTTAAGTTGTTTTCTTTTTTTTTTAACTGGTCGGTTTATTTATCGATTTTTATGCGGTACGTGTTGTGAGTTTATCAAACAAGAAATTATTCTATTAAAAATGGAAAATTTATTGGTCAAGTTGAAGATTTATTACTTTAAAGATTATGATAATAGACATTTTCTAAATTCTTTAAAGTGAAAATTCACTTGAAGTTTTTACCGAAAAAGTGAATGACTGACTTTTTTTAACCAAAATTTAATTCACATTCAGTAATTTTTCACTTGAAAAAGAAAAGTGAGGTTATGTTTGAGGTCACAGTTTGACTCTTTAAGTTCAATATTTTAAATAATTAGAATGAAATTTTGACCAAGAGTTGTTTCTAAAGGTATAATATTTTACCCAAAGATTATTTAGAGGATAACTTGATTGGAACGATTGAATTCTGATTTGTTCTATATGCATAGGTATGGAAAAAATATTTAAAATAATAATAACAAGAGGAAAAAAAATATTACATAAAAATATTAAAATAAATATTACCAGTAAATTAACAAAATTTACTTATTTCTTCATGGTTATTATAGTATTTATTTTAGGCATTTTAGCCTGACAAACTGAATCTGTATCAGTATTATATTTTTTCCGTGTGCTACTGGGTTATTGTAAATTTGAACTCCTTCTAATCACTCTGTTTTATCGATAGTACGTGAAATTGTAGGTTAAAATTTTTACCGACTTGCACGAGCTTCAGAAAACTAACTGATTGTTTTAGAATCTAGGTCTATGTTATTAAATATTAACAAAACGTTTTTTGTTACTTCTAATGTAGGTAGCGCTGGCGTGCTGTAACGCGTGGGGTACCTTGAATGATAGATAACAAAAATAGACTCATCAATGATAGATATAAGACTGAAGAATGAGAAATTTTGTTATAAATACAAAAACAAAACATATTTAAATGAAGTTGAAATATTTAACTTTCAGATTGTGAGAAAATATCAGAATGTCCTTTAACCCATTAGTGTTGATGCGGACATTTTTCACTCATACATTCACACATTCGAGGACATACAACGCTTTATTTTTATTTATAAATATTGTTTTTACAATAAACACAGAATACTCGATACATTTATGGCGTAAAATTTAAATTTATAAAAAGGTTTTGGCGTCACCTTAATTTGACATTATTTTTCGTTCAATAGTTTGTTTTATTTATCTATCGAAATATTCTATTAAAAAGACATTAGAGCACCAAGTAAGCAAATATTAAAACACAGAACAAACACTATGATTGTGTCTCTAATTTATTAAATACATCAGTTACGGAATTAAACAAATGCTATATGAAAAATTAAATTAGGAACATGTATTTATAGTCCTGATGGTAGTATAGCGATAGGTAATTACGAAGCAATACTTTTTATATTCTTTATATAATTTCAATTATTTAAAATTCAAATTATCAGTAAGGAGATAATTCTGCCACCTCCGTATAACGTAAATTAGCGAGATTAGTTGTAAGTGTTATTAATTTCTGATGAGCCATTAAAAGCCATTACTTTAAGTACGTGCATTCAGAAGTCGATCTGTACATGATTATACTATTATTTATATTTTTATGTCAATTTGTATCTCTGAACAGGATTGGGAACTCCTATTAATAATGTTTTTTTAGAAATATACTAAAACTGAATAAATTATATATATAGATACTCGGATCAGATGTATAAAAACCGCTGCTAAGTAATTGGCACGTAGCTTCCTCAAATTAATATGTCGATCCTATATCTAATATATTACTCAAATATAGTATTATTTAATTATCTAAAACAAAATGTTATAACATTTATAATAGTATATCATGACAATGTTGTAGGAGATGGTTTTCTACATTGCCCGAGGTTGTTTGCCCGAACGAAGCGACGGAGAACAACGAGAAAGGTAAAAAAAACATCTTTCACAACAGTTTCATACGATATTTTAAAGCATTAGAACCTTAAAATCTGAATCCCAATTAAAATTGGGATTTTGAGGTTAAAATGTTATAAAAATATTATTCTGATTACTTATATAACTAGTTTTAGCTAGCTAAAAAAAGTTAACGTATTTGTGTAATAAAAAAAAGTACACATCTATATGAAAAATGTAATAAACAATTATTAAAATACTAAGAAAAGGTCATTTCGTCAATTCTCAATTAATATTATTCATAATTTTCTGTGTCAAATACTCCAAGAATTTTTCTTGATTATAAGAAAATTGTGTACAATCAGATTGAATTTTTCATCAACTGGCACAGAAAATTTTAGATGGAATTTATTAAAAATATAAAAAATTATCTTTTTTACTTTTCTTTAAATTTTTTAATAATATTTTCTTCCACAAAAATTATATAGCTATTATATTGAACACATAATTACCTATGAAATGACAGCGGTTTTAGTTCATAGTAAGAAAATTATGTTCTATTAGATTAAATTTTACGCAACTAACATAAAAAACTTTTGATGGTATCAATTAAAAATATAAAAAACTATCTATTTTACTTTTCTTTGGATTTTCTAAAAACATTTTCTTTTACAAATATCGTTAGTTCCAGATTACATTAAAAGCAAACAATTTTAATAAAAATTATATTTTAGATTATAATTTTTTTCTCAAAAGTAAAATTCATGAAAAATTTAGAAATTTTTACAACATTATGCTATTATTTCCACGATTTTTTCAAAATATTTCATCAATTATTTTTAGGGATATAAGCAATCAAACACATTTTGTACAAAAATTTATACTGCTTGATAACTTAAATAATTATAGATATTTTGAGCTGAAAAACTATAGGGATTGAAACTACCAAAATGACTGTTCTTTCACAGAATTTTAAGTGAATTAAGTGCTTTTTATTCCTGAAAACGTTCGACATAAAAATCCCAATTTTTTCACATTTTGATTATTTTAATAAAAACTAATCCATATAATTACTTGAAATTTTTACTGCACATTCGACTGATTAATTTTCAAAATATAAGAGATTTTTTTATTTTCTATAAAGTAAATTTGATCCAATTAAAAAGAATTAAAAATATTATCAAAATTTTTGAAAAGTAATTTTTTAAAAATCGAAAATTGTTTTTAAAACAGAAATTATTTGGAGGATAAATAACCAAAGTCTTTTCTGGAATTAGGGAAATAAAATATGAACTACACATGTAAGTTGAGCGATATTGACCGAGTAGTTTCGAAAATACGATATACGTAAACACACATCCACACACACACACACACACACACACTCACACATTCATACAGACATTTTCTAAAAACACGTGATTCCGACTCCTGACATATTAAAACATAATTATAATATGTTTTTAACGAGTCAAAAATTTTACTATTACAAAGCTTCCCTTGTGAAAGTAATAAATAAATAAATAAATAATCGAATGAATAATTATTAAATAAGACCAAATAAGTTTTACACAAACAAAAATTATTAAACAAAGTACAGTCAAGTCTTTTATTAGATATTTATCAATCTTCAGCAAAGTCTTATATCAATATATTTTACATAAGCAAAGTTGATTTTCTTCATCTTCATCATCGATCATGCTTTTTTTTGTTGTCTTTCTCTATTCGCCTTTATTTTCGATTCCATTTTCATCAGTTCATATTTACTCTCTTGAGGTTTGCTTTCTTTACTTGCGATTGTTTATTTCAAAACCAATTCTTAAGAAATTATTGAATCGTGTCAATTTCCAAAATTGATGTAACCGAAATACCATCATCGATTTATTAATCATTTACAATTAATATCTTAGAAGAATTTTGTATTACATTCCTTGTTTATTGATAATTTAAATGTTTATCGTTTCGTTGACTTGGTCGTCTTCTTCTTGGTTTTGCATAAAATAGTTTTTTTTTATTTAAATAATAACATAGTATAATATGCTCGATAAATACAAAAATGTCCTTATTTTGCTTAGTCGGTAACCATTGGGTTGTTACCTCCTTAATATGTAATATCGCTAAAAAATCTGGCAACTGAGCAACAATACCGACGGCAATGACTGCGCAACCGATTTTGCCGAAATGTCGTGGAACGAAGTATATTTAAGAGGTCGTTTTCACGCTACAGGTCACAACTATTGCTTTGCGTACCCAGTGTATTCGTCCGCGTAAATTCGAGTTCAATGTTCGCAAGGCGAATTTCAACTTAATAAATTCAAACTTTCTGTGCATAAAATTTTTATTTTTTTTTCATTGTAATACAAAAGTATATATAGATTTTTACTTACGTGGGTGTCAAATTCAATGTTTATTCTCCCTAGTTTATCGACAAACGTGATAATTGATAATAAATCTGTAAATAAAACAGTATATTGAGAGTGATCAAGCAAGGACGCGCAATAGTCAGGATAATGAAAGATAAAAAGTCAGTAATCTCGTAATTTATTTATAACATTAAGTAATGCTCAGTCACAATATGGGTTGCGAATGCCTACGTTATCTTCACTGATCCTCCGATTTTACTCAACGAGGTTGATAGTTAATTCTACATTACCGCTCTTTATCTTGTAGCACGCATTTACATATATGTATATATATATATATATATATATATATATTCGTACAGGTGTAAGTGTCAATATACACACAAAGAAATTCAACAATATGCAAGAATGAGAGAAGAGGCGTATTCGTTTATTAATAATCAAATTGTGTGATTAATTTAAAAATAAAATATTATTGTATTTTCGAGAACATTTTTACGAAAACGAGAACCTAACTTTAATAAGGTGTACAGATTTGACATTTTTGGTAAGTGATTTTACAGAATCACAATAATACTTTAGTCTGAAATTTAGGACACAATTAGGTTAAAAATTGAGTATGGGATTCTCTTAATCAAGGCGACTATGATACTAAAAAGATTAAAACTTACAATTTTTTTTTATTATTTTAACGTCGCCATTTTTATGCTCCCAAATCGGTGCTAATCAGCAACGGAGGTCATACAATGTCTTGGTGAAGAAAGCACTTGTTGAAAGTACATTCCCCAGTGGTGCTTGTATCAATCGGCCGGGACCGGGAATCGAACCTGGGACCTCTAGCCCGAGTAGAAATGATTTCCAGGCAAAAAGAAGGCCCTGTTCAGGTACCTGACGAATATTAAAAGGCCCTGAACAGGTGCCTGTAAAGGGCCTTTAAAAAATGTAATGGGGTGGAGATCAGGGCCTGTTTTATGTAATACTATTTTGTGGGTATGTTCAGGTGATATTAAGGCACTTAATTAGTAGTAAAAACTAAATCTGAATGTATTTGTTATTTTACCTTTGTTTTTAATTGTTAACCTTTAGAGGACGGGAATTTTCAAAACCACAAAATATACTAATATAAAGTTATAAATATAAGGTTAATTGGGCGTGCGTACATGCGTGTGTGTGTGTGTGCGTGTAGGTTTTGTAAATAAAATAAAATGCATTTTAATACATTAATATTTATTAAACATAAATTTGGTTTACAAATATGGTTTAATATAATTTCCAAATAATTACAACAATCTTAATATAATATTATTAACTTTGAGCTTTTTTTATACAATACAAAATTAAATCTTTTCACATATTTAAAGCAATATAATACTGCATAAACTTTTATATTATTAAAGTGTTTTTTTAAACTTTCACTATTTATATATTGTATTTTCCTTTTCAATCGATACCTTCGAACTCTTAGTAAATTATATTTATATACTATATATTATTACTCATTTATTACTCATTTTATATTTATAAAAAACTCTTGATAAAATTCTAACCTGAAAATTTATATACAATACTATATAATTTGTAGATATTATTACTAACCTCACATTCGAATTAACAAAATTGACTTTTACTATACGTCACATCCGAACTAACAAAATTAGGCCCTGACTTAAATTCCATTACATTCGTATCCCGGCCCTTAACAGGCGGCCTTTTCAGGCCCTGTTTTCTAATTCAGGCGGCCTGGCTAGAATTTCTACTCGGGAGATTACGAGCCCGACGCCCTACCGACCAAGCCATCGCAGGCCTCTAAAACTTACAATATAGAACTTCTTGAAATTTAGAGTTGCCGAATGGAGATATTTTTTTCTTGCATTTGCATAGTATGGCTTCATTTGCTTTAGATAGCAGAGGACAAAAAAACCCTAAATGGTAATTCTGTTGAAATTTAAATTAATTATTCGAATTGTACTGAATAAACGTTCAAAGATCTATAAAATTTATAATCGTCCTTTACCTTTAGAGGACGGTGGTGGTCCCTTTGGGTGGGTCACTTATGGTGTCTAAAATTACTGATCTGATGTATTTAACAATTAATTTTAATAAAAAATAGAAACTCATTTTGAACCGAAAAATCCCCGTCCTCTAAAGGTTAATATTTTTTGAAAATCTCAATTTGGACAAGCAAAATAAAAATAAGCAAATGTTGCTTAGAATATCGTAAAATTGTTTGTCATAAACATTCAGAACATAAACATTATAAGAATAAAAAAAATTAAAAAAACTGCTGCACGAAGAAAAAATTTATTCTAAAAAGTTTCTAAATATTTTTGGTAAATATTGTTAGAGTCAGTAAATCGGGAAATATCCCTTATCCAGTATGCTAAAAATTTCAATCTCTTTCTCAAAATGTCTGTAAAATTCTGGACCAAAATTATACAAAAAAACGAATATTAGTAGTTTCGAAATGACGAATATTTCTCACCGTGTATTAAAAAAATAATTTAAAAAAATGTAATACGTAATTTCTTTCAAATTTAAATAAATTAAGTATTTATTTTCGACTTGGTATACGTCGTATACAAGAAAAATAATATCATAACCATGCTGAATTATTTGTTCAATTCCAGGAGTTATTTTTCGTAACGAAACTCCTGGAATTTTTGTCAACAGTCGCAGCGAGACACGCCCAGGAGAATTCAACGGAATCCCATTCCCTTCGACAGTCACGGGGCCCGACGGCAACGAATGAAACACAGCCACAACTTTAAGCGGAAAAGGAGAAGTAGTCGTGTTGCCGCGCGCTTTTAGCAGTTTGCTTTTAAACTTCGTACGATATCGGGTGAGTTCATCAGGTAAGAAATATAAATTCAACTTCAAGTAATGCAACAAACACTTGTTAATATATCGAAAATATAACAACAGTTTATTCTAGCATACTATAAACTATGAAAAAATTACTAAAAATTAGTCTTGACCACTTAATTGTTAATAAAATGCCGTTATTTTTTGGAGAGTCGAAGAAGTTATTCGTACTAATGAGAAGTTTCAAAATTTTCGATTTCATCTCATAGTCGGCATCTGGAAATTACTTATTTTATATGATTTTATAAAAGATATAAGAAAACGGCTTTTATATTAACAATTAAGGGCTTCGAAACGATAAAAAACAAGATATGTTGTGACGCACTTTTGCCATTTTTATAACAATTAAGTGATTATTTTTTGAAGATACAATTCTTTGATTTATCAAAAATTTCCAACTGAATCTCATATTTTGTCCATAAACATAAAATATACATTTTAAATAGATTACTCGAGGGAAATGAATCTTCTTCGTTTTTTGAGATAATAGTTGGTAAGATCGAGGTAGGTGATTGGAGGTAAGGGGACAAGTCTAGGTCAAAATTAAAAAAAAAATTCAACATTAACAATTCATCATTATAATGATAACATATCTTAAATTTTTAAACATATTGTATTATTATTAAATTTTATTTACTTACCTCAAGATCACAGGAACCACTTCATTGAAAAGGTTGACATTTTAATAGTAAGATTTAAATATCATTTTTCATCCCAATTGTCTAAAAAGCTTAGTTTCTCGAACTCTACGAAGGAAGTAAAATTGCATTTTATTCCTTCGATGATTTTATTCTAGGTAGCTTTACTTTATTTCCCGTAGACCCATTCAATTTTTCTTAGAACATTTTCTTTATCGTACATACATTTTATTCAACGTAGACATACTATTTTGGTTTTATTAAAAAAATATTAAAAAAATTTAGATATTACAAAAATTGTTAATGCAAAAAGTGACTTATCAAATGATCAGGGTGAAAAATTTTATATGCACTTTGGGAGAAAAAGCGATTATTCCCTTGGATAAATTACTGCCCTTCCTAAAGCTCGACAATAACTTTCATCCCGGGAATAAATGCCTATTTTACTTCCTAAGTGCATTTAAAACTATTAAACCAATTATATGAAATAGAATTAAAAAAAAAGTCTAAATGTTTATATAAAATAATTATTTAGCTATGTTCGAAACAAGTTTTTAATTTCTTGCAATTATTTGGAAAATATAATTTGTTTTATCGATAGTCCCTTTCATTCAAATGGATTACAATCATATTTAAATGTTACTATTAAATTTTTAACCTTTTGTATAAAGTAGTTCTTGAGACATCATATGGTAAGTTTATTACAGAAAAAAATTAGAGAACAAAGTCTCATAATTAATTAAAATAGTTATATTGCAAATAAATAAATAAGGCTTGCCCTTTGAGTATACTAGACAGTTGCAGTCAGTTTCGCATACTGTAATCCAAGTTAAACATAAAAATAGATAAATGATCGAACGTCCAATTCTTTCTAATGAATTTTTTTTTAAATAATTTTTACTAATTATAATAATACAAGTATTGGAAAAAACACTCTGGAAAATTTTAATAAATCAAAAATCTGGCAGAGTGGGCATCAACACTTTCGTAAAATCATCTAGTTTTATATATTCTTTCTAAACTATTTACAGCCTACAGTGCAATACCAATTTTTTTACTCTGGTTATTTCTCGTAAATTTGAAATTATTTGTTATCTATTATATAAGCTTATTTTCACTCGTTAACTTGTATTCATTCGGAACTTCCTTTGAGATAACCCCATTTTCTTTATTTATAGACACGAGTAATGATGCTGCACGAAAATTGAAGAATTATTCTTTTTTCAGGATACACATTTATTCCTCAGATGTTTTAAATATTCTTAGTTGTACCACAGACAAATCAATACGTACATATTATGATCTAATAAATAAACGATCATAATTTTATCGAATTTTCTGTACATCGATAAATCAATACGCAATTCACAGTATATATTTCTCGCTTCGATAACAATTTAATCTTTAAGAAAAATTAACAATTTATGAATTTTTAATTTTTGATTATCCTCGACAGTTTATTTAACGGGATGGTTTACTTAATTCTCATTTTTTCTACAAAACATATGACATTCAATTGGAAATAAATAAGAAGACATATTAATTTATATGCATTTTTCAAGCGTTCATTGTTCTTCATTCATCCATATAATCTTTACAATGTACTGAATTTAACCCTTTGAGATCCAATGTACATTTTAATGTACACAGATGAAAATTTTAAATAATAAAAAAAATTATAACTAAAAAATATAATGTAAATTTTTAAAAATAGTAAAAGAAATACTCATATTCATCAGTATTTTTAGACTAGAAGATAATATTAAACCAATTCTATATTTAAAAACAATCGTAGTGGTGATAAAATTATGAAAAAATTCTAAATAAAAGGGAATAATCTTTATCAATTTTGACGAAATCTCTTAAGTCATTGTGTGTTTTCCCGCAATATTAGGTTACGTTCGACAACACTTTTGTATATTTTTAGGTTGCCCAACAAACCCTTGGAATATCATTAATTAACGACGTTTCCTAATTACATAATACTTCACGTCGATATAGAACGTTTAAATAATTGAGAAATCTCTTCAAATAATTTTCCGCCTAAACAAAAATCCAAAAATAGATAAATGTACCTCGAAGATTTATACCACTGTATACATAGCCAAGGCATTGAAATCGTTGTCTGGCATTACCTAAGAAATATTAAGACAAACTATATAACCTAAATAATGGAAATTATAATTACGGTTACTATATTGGGAATTGAAAAATTAACGTCCCGGGATAATTAGTACATCTATATTTACACGAGGTGGTGGAGTAGTAAAACTCCGCGTTGGGTCAGCCGTGTATAAATAAATCTATTTGCCCTCGATAACTCGAGATTATCTTTATATTACTGTTTTTTTCTTTTTTTACAATTGTTGGAGGTAGTTGTTAACGACTACTCAATTATATATTTATATATATTTGATTATTTAATGTTTGTATGTACAATTGGCTGACCTGAACGTGATATATGGATTGATATGTGTAGAAATGAAAATTTATTGTTTTCATCTCAAAAACTAAAAGATACGAAATTTTAATAAAATTAAATAATTAAATAACTAATTGATTAAATATGTATTTCATTCCTTTTTTTTACTTTTTAATAAGTATATAGACGCCACAAAAATGATTTTGAAAAAATCAATCAATATTTTACAGGTACGTTCACGGAGTCAAAAAATATTTATACAACCGCTCGAAAGTTTGAGTTTATTAAAATAAAAATATATAATTTTATTTTATTCATTATATTGAGTAGGTTTATTTTCGCAGTAAAAATTCGTCGTTTCGATATCGCTGTCAAAACTCGTCGATTCGTCGTCACTGTCAAAATTCGTCGTTTCATCGTTACTGTCAAAATTTGTCAAAATTATAAATTATAATTATCCTATATACTAAAATAACGTTCGAAAATCTCAGAATTTTGTGAGTATCTCGATCTCAATGGACGAGATAGAGATGAGTGAATGTTGTTGTATTTGTTACAAAGTCAGGGCGTGAAAAAATGCAAACGTCGGTGCGCGTAGTGCGCCTTGAACCTCTAGTAATTATATAAATGTTTCATACAACTTGTAATATACAAATTCTTTTAAAATTAAAATAAGTTAATTTTCTAACTCGTTTAATTACGAAAGTATTTTTAATGCTCAGAGCTCTATTGGCTTTTATCAATGATGTTATAAGAATATAAATTTTATATAACACTGATGTAATTAAAAAAAAATTATTGAGAACAATAATAAAATCTTATGGCAAACATAAAACACGAAATATCTGTATATGTAATGTAGTAATAATGTTATATTATAGGTTTAATATAAAAAATAAAAGAATATAAAAATTTTTTAAATAATTTCAAAAATTAAATTCAAAATCACTGATGAATCATTACACCGATCGAGAAACAGAATAAATTTGCAACACTCCTAAAATTGATGGTAGATAATTTAAAAAGTATTCCAATTGTAAACAAATTTTAATACACACATATGTCCTTGTCATATACAGACATTTCTTAAAATAAATCTTAATATTAAATTAAATTTTTAATTTTTTAAAACTTGTATTAAGGTCTTGTATATTAAGTTAATTAATTACATTTATTAATACGTTACGTTAATATTTCTTTACATACAAATTTTGCGGCTTCTCTAAAACTCATGCACTGAGAAAAAAGTTTTAGTATATTTTTAGTAAATGTTACTAGACAGTATAGTAATTATTACTAAAATTTTTCCTCAGAGTGGTATAGGATAACAAAACAACGAAAACTGTGTAAAAAAACTTTAATTATCACATTTCGGTCAAATTTTAATACACACACATGTCCTCAACGTATACAGATATTTTTTAAAGTAAATCTTAAATCTTAATTTTAACATATTCATTTTTCATTTTTCTATTATCTTATTAAGTTACTTAAAAGTTCACAAAACATCCTTTAATTACACGTACGTAAGTCGAAACCTTTTCGAATCGCTTTTATCATACATAAAGTGATGTAAAGGTATTAAACTTCAAAATTAACTCGACTTTTACTTCATTCAACCCAAACTTTCGAACGGTAATGTATGAATTTGAAGCTCGTTATTGATTCAATATTAAAATGGTGAATATTCACGTCATAATTTCGATACGTAAAATAAATGGCGTACTCGTCACCGAAATAATTACAATATTTATATGTATATATATATATATGAAAAAAAGAAAGAAAAATCTTATCTCGCATTTTTCTCTACCTCTCTCTCTCTCTCTCTCTCTCTCAGTCACTTACAAACGAAACTTCATTCGCGCATCGATCATAAAATAATACATACACGTACATAATATATATCGTTATGTTTACAATAAATCAATAATATATATAACCCAACAGAATGTATGCATTTATAAGTGATTCATTTTAACCGTACATTAAACAAATGAATTAAACAAAAGATCTCTCCTCTCTCTCTATTTTTCATATATATATATACCCATTGTTCTTTGTAATCGAAAGTAAGTATATAACAATAATAACAACAATAAAACAAACTGATATGAAATATTCATTTCTGCCCTCCGGCCGGAAAGCGGCAACTTTCCGGCCGCTGCGCGAATTGAAGTTGCCGTTTTCCGGCTACGTCGAGCAGAAAAATAGTATACACACCTTGGCCAGTAAAAAAGAAAGCCTCAGATCACATGATCGTCCACCTCGGCTTCGCCTCGGCCGACAATTACATGTGATCTGAGACATTTCTTATTTTACTGGCCATGGTATGTAATATACTATTTTATACTCGGATAAAACGCTATATACATGCACGCACACATACGTACACATACGGGCGAAAGTAAAAGAAAATATATCCGCAATTTGAGTAATGGGACGTAACGAGGAAACAATATATATATATATATACATATATATATATTGAATGAGAAATATCTGATGGCGCGTGTAGTAATAAAATTGACAATTATATCGTCGTTTTTGGGAGTAGATATTATTTTTTTTTTCAGGAGAGGAAAAGTATGTCCTTTTACGTTCGCGCTCTATGGTCAATTAGTATTATTTTTTTCATCGCTCTTTGAATGGCCAATAAAATGAATCATCGAGACGAAATGCAAAAGGCAAATTAGTGCTTTTCATATATTTCTCAACTTTTACGTGTTTGCGTGTGTGTGTGTCTGTGCAAATGTGTATTTGTGAGTGTATTTGTGTGGGAGCTTTGTAAGTCGCGGATCGGTTGTTGTTGTCGTTATCCTCTCTACCTGAATATACAAATGCGTTTATATATATATATATATACATATATAGAAAAAGAATATGGATTTTATTAACATAACAAAAACACTTTTACGATCCACCCGGTGAAAAGTCGAAAAGGTCTCTCTGATGTGTTTGGGGGTTAATAGTCGAACCATTTTTTTAATACGGTTAATTAAAATCGCACAATCGTCGAGAATTTTCTTTTTTAGGTGAGGTATATCACGGATTTATAAAAAAAAATAATCCACCGTTTTTTTATTCGTTTTATTATCAGGTGATGATTATCGTTTAAGCAATTTTTTCTTTATTTTTCTGATAATTCATCTTAGTAAAAATTTATCTGTATTTGTTATTGCTTTGAATTGTTATGAATAGGCTTTTTTACGCCAATTTATTTTTAACGTCTGGTTCTTTTTTTTATAATTCGTGAGAAAACTAATTTTTTAATATTGAAATATTTTGACAACGATATATAGTAATGGATTAAGTTTAAAATGCATATATTACGATATAATGTGGAAAATGATGTCAAATTTTAATTAATGACAAATTATAGGAATCTGCACCTTTTACCTCGCCTTTTACCCTAAAATTATATCTAAAATATTATATTAAAAATCTAAAAAAATTCATATACGGATAACTTAAAACATAAGGAAGAGCATGACATTTTGATTTTTTTAAGAAAAACATTTTTTAAATAATAATTAAGTAAACAATTTTTGGTCGGTAATTATTAGTCAAAAAAGACAAAACTTGCAACCCAAACATCGTAATTGAATTATAAATTTTAAAATATGGAAAATTTTGGGTATATTATTAAAACATTCCTAACGGCCTAACAATAGGTTTTTTTTTAAAAAGTTTATTATTTGTTCATAAAAAAAGGTAAAAATGACCATTTTTGAGTTTACGGGATGCGCGCACAGTATAAAAGTAACACGATTTTATTTAGCGACACAAACAAATCGAAATTCAAATTGAATATTTAAGGAAGTGTTTGCCTGAAAATTCGCGTGTACACACACACACACACACACACACATGTATATATATATATACATATATATATATACGGAAAGGCAAACAATATAATTATTCAAATGTTAATTAATGTATTTATAACGTATTATACATTCGCAACGATAAATTAAAAATTCATTGAAACTAAATTTACATTTTCTTCGCGATTGTATTATGTATCAATGTAATAAATACATTTCCTCATATATTTATATGAGATCGACAAGGAAAAAATAGCGTGATAATAATGTAAATATTAAATAGATATATGGAACTGATCAATCGCTTTTTATTTTTTTATATAACGTCCAACGATCCATTATCATATTATACGTTTTTAAAAATGTAAAATGTTCATTTTTATGGTAGATTTATATTTTATGTCAATAAATACGTAATTTGCTTTCTGGGATATATATACCTCTCCACCTTTTCCTCATTGTCTATTCTTTTATCATTGTAAATCAGGAGTCATAAAGGGAAGTAATTCTGGTAAAACATTATCTTGGTTGTCACGAGGAAATTCATAGATCTCCATAAAACTGAAGGAATTCCTATCTTAATGACTTTCGAATTATTCTTCCTGTGATTCAAAATTGAATTGAAGAGAAAAGAAATGGAGTGGGATGATTTGCTAATCGCGCATTTATGAGTATAATTATTTGTTTTTTGTTTATTTATGTATATTTTTTCGCAATAAAGGTTTTTAATATTGTATTTTTTAATTATATATACTAAATAAGTTTCTTTTATTATATACGTTTTTTGTGAATTAATGGAGCTTTTTTTAAATTTAATATTGTATTGTTTGTAGTGATATACGTGGTCGGGATGTTGAGGTTTTAGAACATTTTATTATAAATACAATTTTGATAGTGTTTAAATATTTTTTTAACGATTATGAGAATTTCGATAAGAAAAATTAAATTGATTCCATTATATTGTATTTGAGTTAAGCGGAATCTAAATTGCAATTTTCAATTTTCGCAGATTATTTTCGGAAAGGTGAATGTAATCGAAATCCATAAATTTTCATGTAAAATAGATTTGAGCAATAAATACCGGATATTTTATCATTTTAACCTTTACAATCTAGAAATATTGCAACCATAGCAATTTTGGCATTGCCCACGGAGTATCTACGGAAAAACCCCGAATCCACGCAGCAAGGAAACGCTGACTCCAGGAGCCTCCCACCACAGGCGGAACGCTCCTCGAGCAGCCGATCCGCCGAATTCGTGGCAGAATCAAGCCATCGCCCACACGAGGCGGACGGAGAACAGAATCAGCGCCCAGGCCAGACGGTCACACGCAGAGAAGAACCGACGCCCCGACCAGGCAGTCGCAGAACAAAATCATCGCCCAGACCAGGCGGACAGAAAAGAAAGCCAGCGCCCAGACGAGGCGGACACAAATCAGACCCAGCGTCCAGACGAAGCGGTCACACAAGAGAACAGAATCAGCGTCCAGACCAGACGGGACGGAACAGATTCAACGCACAGACGAAGCGATCGAACAGAGGAGATCCGTCGACGCCCCACGATCGACGCACGAACAGACAAGCTCGCACACACATACACACACACACGCACACAGAGGCCTTTCTCCTAAATTAAGAAGAATAAAGGACAGTAAAAGAACTTCGTCTTTATCATTCAACCCGATCCTCCAATCGTGCCTACCAGCTTCGGTTGGTGGCAAACCGCAACCTGAATCCCACTCAATCTCAAGTTACGTACGTAACACTACCTAATTGATCTGAAAGAAATTTTATAAATAATTAAAAAAATTAAAAGAATATATTTTTACCAAGTGCTTTCTTAACAAAGACATTGTATGACCTCCATTGCTGATTAGCATTAGTTCAGAAATATAAAAAGAGCGACGTTAAAATAAAAAAAATAATATAATGGTATCATATATATTCTAAATATTAAACGGCCAACATTTTTTTTTCTATTTTTACAGTCAATATTGTTTAATGTTTGAATCATATCCTATTACACTACTGATTTTCTGTATTCTTCAAATCAAACTTCAATCCACTGTTGCATAGGGTAACCCGTGTAAAAAAAAAGTATGGGAAAAGTCTGGCTTATAAAGTCTTGGCAAAGTCTAGCTGGTGAGACTATCCCATACTTTTTGCCAGACTTAATATATTTTATTTTAAAAGTCTGGGATAAATCAAATAGACTTTCTCCCGCACATTTTGCCAGACTTAATAATTATTTTTAAAAGTCTGGGAGAATTCAACCAGACTTTCTCCCAGACTTCCCCCTCGTCGAATCTTTGTCGCACTGCATCTACCAAACATAAAATTTATATTGTATTTAATTAATAGAAACAATACATTCTCGACATGAACCACCAGATACTTATCTATCATATAAGAAAAAAGTCACCAATGTTTTTCGTGTATCTCGCGACAACAAACTCATGAAATTAGGGTACAAAACGATATGAAAATCAACTTCAATTTGTTGATTGTGTTTTTATAATTGTAACCTAACCGTTTCATCAGTTTGTTGTCGCGATATGCACGAAAAACATTAGTGACTTTTTTTATATGTGATAGATAAGTATCTGGTGGTTTTGAGAGTTCGATAGCTCAAAACATGTCGAGGATTTATTGTTCTATTAATTAGATACAATATAAATTTTATGTTTGAAAGATGCAATGCGACGAAGATTCGAGGAGGGGGGAAAGTCTGGGGAAAGTCTGGTTGAATTATCCCAGACTTTAAAAAATAATTATAAAGTCTAGTAAAATGTGTGGAAGAAAATATGGCTTATTTATCCCAGACTTTCAAAATAATTATAAAGTCTGGCAAAATGTGCGGGAGAAAGTCTGGTTGATTTAAAATATATTAAGTCTGGCAAAAAGTATGGGATAGTCTCACCAGCTAGACTTTGCAAAAGACTTAATGAGCCAGACTTTTCCCAGACGTTCTCCAGACTTTTTTTACACGGGAAATGAAGGTATAATTTATTTTGATCTAAAACAATTGTGACTTATTAAATAAGATCGACGTAAGTATTATTAAGTATAATACACGTTATGAGTAATTTTGTATTTTAAAGTACAATTATTTTTATAATACAATATTAAAAGTAAGGGTATGATAATATCGCAATAATACCTCCATACTACGGTAAATCATGATGGTAATACAGCATTCTCGAAATAAAATATATTTTTTAACTGTACACAGTTATTCTTCTAAATCGTTACTAAATTTACAAAACTAATGTAGAATAACGATGTAATACTTGGAGACGTATAGAATACGTTCAAAATTTAAGCAGTAATTCAGTACCATTATAACGATACGACACCAGTAATATCAGCATTTTGCTAATATCTTAATATACTTAAATTTAATTGTTTTTTTTAAACAAATGAAACGTTTTAAAAATATTCCTTAAATAATAATAATTATCAGAAGCGAGATTAGCATTTAATATAATTTTTAAAAGTATAGTAGTAAAGTGATAAACCAATTCAAAAGTTAATGATATTTTAGATCATTATACAATTTTTCCAGATTTTTAAATTCATAATTTAATTACGATATTTGGGTTGAAAGTATATGCCTTTTTTGACTAATTATTCAATTCTACAACAAGTTTTTTACGACAAGTTATTCAATTATTATAAAAAAAATTATTTTTACTTAAACAATCAAAACTTTAGACCCTCCCTTATGTTGCAAGCTATCCGTATGCATTTTGTTCAGATTTTTATCTCAATAATTTACGTATAATTTTTGGGTTGACATGTGCAGATTCCTGTAATTTGGGTCCGACATTCCGTTAAACAAAATATTAAATAATTTGTTTTACTTTTCTGCTATCATAAACGTTTTTATAAGACTCCAAAGTCGACCTTCTTGCAAGACCGCAGTAATACCTACACTTACTCTAACCTCCAATTCTTCCGTTAAAAATTCACCGAAATAAAAGCAACGAATCCTCAAAAATTCCCTTTAACCACACAAAAGTCGATAAGGTACGTACACAAAAAATAGACAGCAGAATTTGTCGAATAACATCAACATCACCATAAATTCCGAGTTTAGGGTACGTATATACGAACAATTTAAATTCTATATGTATACATATATCCTAGAAACTAGGATGCCTGCTGCCCTCCCTCCAACCCCTTTTCTCATTCTCGTTATCCCCGTGGAGAGTATTTAGAACAAAGCGATTCGCGGGTTAAATTTTCGTTTAGTCCATGATGCTGGCCCGTCTGGCCATATTGCCACCAGAGAATAGAAATTCGCGAGCTTCGATGGTACTGCCTTCCTCTGTCCCTCTCTTTTGCGTGCATTCGTATATATATATTTCATGGCTAGGAGAAGGGTAACTAACAATTCCTAGTTTGCGGGCCGCCGCTATATTTTCGTCAGTTCATTCCCATGGGTATGCGCTCTTTGGTGGAACCCACCGATTTATTACCCGCGCGAGAAACAAAGAGGATGAGGAGGAGCCGGAGGAAGATAGTGGAAAAACGGCTATATATGTATATATATACACATCTCTGAAGAGCCGTTTTCCTCTTCGCGGTTGATTCTTTAACCTTTAGACCATGGGAGTATATGTACATGGAGCTCGATCGAATTTTTGTTTTTTTTTCGATTCTTAGGTTTGGCGATCGTTTATTACTGGACGGTATTTGAAATCTCTTTGATTTACGATTTGGTTGTTTTAAAGAGGGGGAAGGGGTAAGAATGTCGATAGGATGTAGTGGTCACTTTACAGTGATTGGCCACTTTATATAAAATATGGGATATTATGATTGGTTAATTATTGAATTATATTATAGAAATGTTGATGATGACTATTGAATGAATTATAATGATTTATTTTAGGTTAAGATTTTAATTTGATGCAACCAGTCACCCAAACAGGTAACTATGTTTACCTCTGTTAGAGTGTCAATGTATACTTCTTTTGGTGGAATAAATAAATAAATAAAATAAACAATTTAACTGTACGATTAGTATTAAATATAATATATTTAAATACTAGAAATTTCATATTTTGATTTTATTCAATTTTATTTCTTAGTTTTATTATTAGTATTTTAAAATAAGACTAAATTTTTTAACTAGCCAATCACTATATGTTTTGAGGTTATTCGACATATAAACAGTTATTAGTCATTTGAAACTATTATTTAAAAAAAAAAAGTTTTTAAACGGTCTAAGAATTTTACATTATGTTATGTCACGGGCGTCTCCGCGCGACTTAGGTGTATGAGAAGGATAGAGTGAGCGATAAGGTGTCTCGACTAATGTAAGCGTTGCATTGCAGCTCGATGTTATGTTGTTAGCTTGATGGTCAGAGTACGAGATTCGTAACCCAAGGTCCGTGGTGTTCGAATCCCGTCGTCCGCCTTTTTTCGCTCCTCGCCTTTTTAATCCGTAACAGTTAAAAATTTCATATCCGACTAACAAATAAGTTTTTACTTATTTATTCTACTTAAACATCAAAATATATGTTTTTTTACTTGTGAGCTAATGTGAAAATTAGATAAGTCAATCACTATGAAAGTTATATTTTTTTGCTATTTTTTTAATACAATCTATTTAATACTATATAATTTCAATAAATAAATTTTGAAATAAATGATTCACGTTTCAGATTGCGATGCTTTGATTAATAATTAAATCCGTTTTTATATTTTTTATGAGGCAAATTTCTTAATTGGCCAATAACTGTATAGTTTGTAACGCTTGGGATTTGATCAATCCCATTTATCTTTAAATGTTCTCATTTCTACTAGGGCCATAATGTTATATACATTCAAGAAGATAATGGTAGATCCCTGCAACTTGTCGATCCAATACATACCGATTAATCGAATGCAGATTATCATTACACCGAACTTCGTTTACTAAAAACAGAAAAAAAAAATTGTATACGCGTTTGCGCTTCATCACCCTAGGAAATATAAATACGAGATCCGTTTCGTTGCGTAAAAATCGATGTGTCGATAACAAACATAATAGAAGAAAGAAATATATACGCACTGTCCAAGTATATAAATTCTCCTATTATTTCTTTTCTCTCCTCCTTCTTCTTCTGCTAGTTCGTGTGTGTGCTTTTTTGTGTTACTTACACTGGTAAACAATCGCCAGCATCGAAGTTTCTTTATAAGAGGAACCGATGCCGTTCCCTTAAAAGAAGAGCCTCAACTTTCTCGAAAACGAGACGAGAGAGAAAGAGAGAGAGTGAACGAAGCTATAAGGATCCCAAAGAGAAGTCGTGTAGAAATCGAGACGATAGAAACCTCTCCGTGTATATATACCAATTTCCCAGAATCTCGGAAAATGGTCTACTTTTCTCTCGGATAAACGAAAGAAAGACAAAGAAGGGGAAGAAAACCAGACGAAAAGAAAGGATTGACGAAGTGATTATATATGTTGATCGAATTGATATATTTTTTTTTTGACAAAAAGGAATTAACGATACGCGCGCGGAAACCTGCGCGCTATTGCTCATCTGGTTGTATATACGTATGTGTTGGAGCGCTCGATTCCGCCAAAAGGGGAAGTTAATTTCCTCCGGATGGGAATAACAATTTCGTGCTCTGGTACTTGCTTATGAATAATGGCAGTTGCTTTGCATCGGTGTATCCACATGTATACATATATTTAAATTTTGATTAAGGAAGAATCCCGAAGTTGACTTGTAGACTATTCTTTTTTTTTTTTTGGTAATGTTACAAAATTGTATATTCTTTGCTCATCGCGCAATTAATTATTTTTACAATCGGTTTTATTTATACATAATTAAGGTAAATGAATGTGCACTTTGTTACCCTAAAGTCGATCCAATGATTATTGTATTCATCTCGTTGTGCGTTCGTAAATCTTTGTTTTCTTGAAAATGTATCATGATTTACTTTATTATTTTATATACCTCTTGGATTTTAATGATTCATGTTTCATCGGGTGTTGGTGCTCGTTTACGATTTGTTAATCGTGGGATTGTGGTGATTGTATGTAATTGATAAATAAATTATCTAGAGGAGGAAATATATGTTTCTTTTTTTTCGAGGTTCAGAAGGGAATGTGGAAATTGGATTTGTATTTGGAAAGATAGGTGCTTTTATTACTCATTTTATTATTATTATATTATTATTATATTAATTATTATTAATACTGAAATAAATAAAAATTTAATGAAACGATGTTAAAGTCACTTGAAACAATTTCATAAAGTATTTGACCAAAAGTATTCGACGAATACTTTTAAACGAATACTTTCATTTCCAATTGGAAAAAATGTTCAATACTTTTTTTCAATTGTCTTTTTCAACTGTCACTTATACTGTCTAAAATGAGTGATTCCATGTTTTTATACACACTTTTTGGTGACAAAAAAAATTCACTTCAAACCAAAAAATCTTTGCCCTCTAAAAGGTTAAAATACTTCTCAATTTCACAAAAATATTATACTCCTTCTTTACATTACTTTTGAAAATTTTTTTACTAATTTTTACATTTGTTACCCCGTTAGTGTAGAAATGAAACTATATAATTGAAATATAAGTTTAATGTTTTTCTAGCGATATAAAATACCGAAAAAACACCTACATACATATATTATAGTGTAATTATGGGTTAATGTTTAATTTAAGGGGATATCGAACTCAAAAGATGGTAAAGGGATTAGGTTTTTTTTCGATTTTGAACAAATCATGTATGTTTTTATTTGGCGACGTTTCGATGGATATCCTCCATCCTCATCAAAAGATGGTAATTTTTAATATTTTTTTATAAAACAAAAGAATAAATTTTTGGAGCTAATGTGAAAATTAGATAAGTCACTCATATGAAAGTTATATTTTTTTGCCTATTTTTTTAATACAATCTATTTAATGCTATATAATTTCAATAAATAAATTTTGAAATAAATGATTCACGTTTCAGATTGCGATGCTTTTGATTAATAATTAAATCCGTTTCTATATTTTTTATGAGGCAAATTTCTTAATTGGCCAATAACTGTATGGTTTGTAACGCTTGGGATATGATCAATCCCATTTATCTTTAAATGTTCTCATTTCTACTAGGGCCATAATGTTATACATACATTCAAGAAGATAATGGTAGATCCCTGCAACTTGTCGATCCAATACATACCGATTAATCGAATGCAGATTATCATTACACCGAACTTCGTTTACTAAAAACAGAAAAAAATATTGTATACGCGTTTGCGCTTCATCACCCTAGGAAATATAAATACGAGATCCGTTTCGTTGCGTATAAAAATCGATGTGTCGATAACAAACATAATAGAAGAAAGAAATATATACGCACTGTCCAAGTATATAAATTCTCCTATTATTTCTTTTCTCTCCTCCTTCTTCTTCTTCTAGTTCGTGTGTGTGTGCTTTTTTGTGTTTCTTACACTGGTAAACAATCGCCAGCATCGAAGTTTCTTTATAAGAGGAACCGATGCCGTTCCCTTAAAAGAAGAGCCTCAACTTTCTCGAAAACGAGACGAGAGAGAAAGAGAGAGAGTGAACGAAGCTATAAGGATCCCAAAGAGAAGTCGTGTAGAAATCGAGACGATAGAAACCTCTCCGTGTATATATACCAATTTCCCAGAATCTCGGAAAATGGTCTACTTTTCTCTCGGATAAACGAAAGAAAGACAAAGAAGGGGAAGAAAACCAGACGAAAAGAAAGGATTGACGAAGTGATTATATATGTTGATCGAATTGATATATTTTTTTTTTGACAAAAAGGAATTAACGATACGCGCGCGGAAACCTGCGCGCTATTGCTCATCTGGTTGTATATACGTATATGTTGGAGCGCTCGATTCCGCCAAAAGGGGAAGTTAATTTCCTCCGGATGGGAATAACAATTTCGTGCTCTGGTACTTGCTTATGAATAATGGCAGTTGCTTTGCATCGGTGTATCCACATGTATACATATATATAAATTTTGATTAAGGAAGAATCCCGAAGTTGACTTGTAGACTATTCTTTTTTTTTTTTTTGGTAATGTTACAAAATTGTATATTCTTTGCTCATCGCGCAATTCATTATTTTTACAATCGGTTTTATTTATACATAATTAAGGTAAATGAATGTGCACTTTGTTACCCTAAAGTCGATCCAATGATTATTGTATTCATCTCGTTGTGCGTTCGTAAATCTTTGTTTTCTTGAAAATGTATCATGATTTACTTTATTATTTTATATACCTCTTGGATTTTAATGATTCATGTTTCATCGGGTGTTGGTGCTCGTTTACGATTTGTTAATCGTGGGATTGTGGTGATTGTATATAATTGATAAATAAATTATCTAGAGGAGGAAATATATGTTTCTTTTTTTTCGAGGTTCAGAAGGGAATGTGGAAATTGGATTTGTATTTGGAAAGATAGGTGCTTTTATTACTCATTTTATTATTATTATATTATTATTATATTAATTATTATTAATACTGAAATAAATAAAAATTTAATGAAACGATGTTAAAGTCACTTGAAACAATTTCATAAAGTATTTGACCAAAAGTATTCGACGAATACTTTTAAACGAATACTTTCATTTCCAATTGGAAAAAATGTTCAATATTTTTTTCAATTGTGAGATTATGTGTTTGTTTTATTGAAATGAGAAATAAAAAAAAAGAATTTGAAGTCGATTATATTTTGGTCCAATATATTTAAAATTTTTTTTATTTTTATTATTATTTTAACGTCGCTCTTTTTATGCTCCCAAACCGGTGCTAATCAGCGACGGAGGTCATACGATCTCTTGGTGAAGAAAGCACTTGTTGAAAATACATTCGCCAGTGGTGATATTTTAAATTGCTGTAAGTAATTTACATATCGCTTAATTTATAATGGATAACAATTTTTTTATTGTTTTTATATACCTATTTTTATTTTAATTTTAAAAAGTATGTTCGACGTAAAGTTGCGGACGAATACTTGCCCAGCTCTGATACAAATAAATCGGAAATCTATGATGAAAGAGCGATGTTAAAATAATTAAAAAAATATGATTTTTTTTCTTTTTACTGGTCATATTTGTGTTATTATTTTTTTCATGAAAAATATTTATAATAAGAAAATTAATTCTGAAACATTTACTAATTACGTAATAAACAAATTTGATTAAGCATGGTAAATTTTAAACTGACGTGTTCCTTCAAATTTTTTTTATTTACTTTGTTTGTATATTTTAAAAATATCAAAAAGTAGTTATATCAATTTGAAGCTGAAATGAGAAAAAATATTTGTTATATTACGTGTAACGTTTCTACCTGTCATTTATACTGTCTAAAATAAGTGATTCCATGTTTTTATACACACTTTTTGGTGACAACAAAAATTCACTTCAAACCAACAAATCTCTACCCTCTAAAAGGTTACAATACTTCTCAATTTCACAAAAATATTATACTCCTTCTTTATATACCTTTGAAAATTGTGCTACTAATTTTTACATTTTTCACCCTGTTAGTGTAGAAATGAAACTATATAATTGAAATATAAATGTAACGTTTTTTAAGCGATATAAAATACCTAAAAAAATATGATTTTTTTTCTTTTTACTGGTTATTTGTGTTATTATTTTTCATGAAAAATATTTATAATAAGAAAATTAATTCTGAAACATTTACTAATTACGTAATAAACAAATTTGATTAAGCATGGTAAATTTTAAACTGACGTGTTCCTTCAAAATTTTTTTTATTTACTTTGTTGTATATTTTAAAAATATCAAAAAGTAGTTATATCAATTTGAAGCTGAAAATGAGAAAAAATATTTGTTATATTACGTGTAACGTTTCTACCTGTCATTTATACTGTCTAAAATAAGTGATTCCATGTTTTTATACACACTTTTTGGTGACAACAAAAATTCACTTCAAACCAACAAATCTCTACCCTCTAAAAGGTTACAATACTTCTCAATTTCACAAAAATATTATACTCCTTCTTTATATACCTTTGAAAATTGTGCTACTAATTTTTACATTTTTCACCCTGTTAGTGTAGAAATGAAACTATATAATTGAAATATAAATGTAACGTTTTTTAAGCGATATAAAATACCTAAAAAATACCTACATACATATATTATAGTGTAATTATGGGTTAATGTGTAATTTAAGAGGATGTCGAACTCAGAAGATGGTATTTTTAATATTTTTTTTTATAAACATAAGAATAAATTTTTGAAAACCCTCTGAACGATATGCCCTTAAGTATATTTTTAAACAGTATAATACTCAAATTTTTTCAGATTTTTAAATCTGTAATTTAATTCTGATTTTACGGTGAAAACTTATGTCTCTTTAGACTAATAATTACCGACCGCAAATTGTTTATTTAATAATTATTAACAAATTTATTTTTTCTTAAAAATTCAGAAGGTTATGCCCTCGCTTTTGTTTTAAACTATCCATATGAATTTTTTCGGATTTTTAATTCAATATTTTGAACATAATACCGTTAACTTCGAAATTTGAAATCTCTACCACGGTTTTTCTCAACATGACAATTACAATTAACACAGATATCTCTAGTTTTCAATATTAATTATCATTACTAGAGGCCAATAAAGAGGTATATTTAATAACCACTGATTCAATTGAAGTAAATAAATAATATCTAAATCCCTAAAGCGAGACAAACAAAATCGTAATATAGTTTATACATCAATATATATCAGTACTCGGTTAATTGCAACCTAACCTCTATATGTATATATCTTCTCATTCATATATATATACACATGGTAAAGAATTGTTTATTACCAAGGGAATTTTCTCCCCCTTTCCTTTAGCTTGGGATACTCTGCAAGTTCGATTTTTCACGATAAATACTTGAAGTGTTTGTGTGTGTGTGTGAAGATGTTAAGCTCGCTCCTCGTAATTCACCGGATCGCGGGCAAAGAACGCCACTTTCGTCCCGAGAGAGGCTTCTCTCTTTCTCTCTCTCTTTATACATACATACAGATATATATATATATACATATACATATATACATACACACATATATGCGGAGATATATAGATGTGTATAGATATAGAGAAGAAGAGATAGAAGTTGGGTCTATCGTCCAATCGCGCCGTAGACCGAAGTTTATCTTCTCCAGGTTTCCGTAAAAATGGAGAGAGAGTATAGACGAGAGAGAAACCGCCCCTACTGGCAGGTACCGTTAAATGATGTACTACCCTACGTGTGTGTGTGTGTATGCGATGTACATATATATATACGTAGCTCGGAGAAATTATATAGGTAAAAGGGAAATTTCTCCTATACTATATATACCCACCTCTGTATATAATCATGGAATTGCTATCGAATTGTGTGCTGAAAAAAAAAGACGAAGAGAAAAAATCGATTTCACTCGATTGTAATGCTCGGTACGTATGTATAATATATATGTATGTGTGTATAATGAGCATTGGGGAAGATTTGTAATTCCTTCGTTTTATTATGTGTATACGTACTGTAGGGATTAATAACGGCAACTTAACTTTATTCCCTCTCGTTATATTGCACTTTTTTTTTTCGTCTTTCTTTACACGTCGTTGAGTAAGTATGTAGTTGTCGTTAAGTTGATTAAAGAGATATCCATGGGTTAAAATTTAAAAAAAAATTGTTTTTTTGTATAATTGTTAATAATTTATTATATAATGAGTTAAAAATATATCCTATTTTTTCAAATAAAATGTATTATTATTAATTTTGATCGAAAATCTTTAGCTAATTTATTTGTTACATATATATATATGTTAATCAATTATTGGCTCTCCGTGCTATGCATATATATAAATAAAGCAGAATTACTAAAAGCACTGAAAATATTATTTAAAAAATTATTTATCTGTTTTTCACATATTTCAATCTTTTGGAACAATTTTGCAAAATAATTTTTTTAATTGCATCATTTTTAAATTTTGTTCAATTTAAATGGATTAGAATAATGTTTAATAGTTAATGTTAAAATTTCAGCCTATTCGATGAAAAAATTGGTGAGGTATTTGCCGTAAGTGCATTATTGTAAAAAATCATAGTATGTAGAATTAGTAAATTGTCGATTGTTAAGGGTCAATAGTAAATAAATCCGGATCTTATTCGGAATTTGACCCCCAAAAAAATTATGTTTTTTTTAATCCAATCGATTAAAAGATGCATAAAATAAGTTTCTAATTACTTTTTTTAGTGAAGAAATGTGTTTCCGATCGATTTTTAGCAAAAAAATAATTTTTATTCACCGATTTATTTCATCATTTCTATTACACTGGAGTTTCAACTTGCTTTTGTATCAGTCCAATAACCCAAATATGCATAAACCCGTTTATCGGGCTGAACTTGCTTTTGGGTTAAGTGAACTACAAAAAAAATTAAATTCAAATATCAAAATATACCATATGAAAAAATCCGAGGGTTAATGTAGCTTTATATATGGGCTTGCGCGCCTGCATACTTGGGTCAGAAGCTGACACGCCTTATGATCACTAAAAAACGATCGAAAACACATTTCTCCACTAAAAAAAGTATTTAGAAACTTATTTTATTGATTTTTTAATCGATTGGGTTAAAAAAACGTGATTTTTTTGGGGGTCAAATTCCGAATAAGTACCATAAATCCAATTTATTTATGTAAGAGCACAACGTTTCATCTGCTAGGTTTGCAGACCTCTTCAGGTGCTGAATGTATTGAACAAAATTATAAACATTTATATCAAATTTTACAATACTTGTGAATTAAAAATCATATTTTACCTTAATATTGAATATAATGTTACAGCCCCAATGAGCTTCGTATAATATCGAATAACATTTGATACGAAATCAACGAGTATTTATACAAAAACAAATTAGGTATGTGTTTACAAACTATACGTCATAGTTTGTGTACATTTGCCTCTTTAAATTATTCATAACATTTCTATATTGACGGTTTAAATGTTGAGTATCTTCTATTCTGTTAATCGTCGAATTATGATGATTGATATGTAGCATTTCCGAAATGAGTCTTTTTTTATAACAAGATACTTTATCTATTATTTTTGTATTATAAATATTATATTTTATATTATATTTTGCCGCTGGTGTAAGTTATGCCTCATAAACCTCATAAAATCACTAATTTTCATGTATTTTAGGGCATAACTTACACAAGCGGTCTTAGCCAATAATCTAACCACCGTCATTCGAAAGCTCTCAAAAAATGTGATCTTTTGAGCGGTGATAGATCAAAATCGATTGTGGCGTGGTCGCCTTTTTTTGATATTCAATATTTCCGGGTGTCCTATCTCTTCGAGATTTTAAAATTAAGAATTGTAACCCAGGTAGATAAGTTCTAAAGATTATTTTGTACCAAAGTTGTTTATAATGTTTTTTTTTAAAAAATCAATAGATTTTGAGATAAATGGCTTTAAAAATAGCAATTTTTCTAAAAAATTGAAAAATTTCCATTTTTCATAGTGGAATAACTTGTAGACAAATTATTTATAACACCTAAAATTTTTTTTCTATCTTCTGGAAGATATTTCCAGCCTGTTCTCAAATTTTGGTGCGATTTAAAATTTTCATCGTACCACTTGACGTGAAATAGCCCATATATATGGGGTATTCCACGTGAAGTGGTCCGATCAAAATTTTAAAATGCACCAAATTTTGGGTACACTTTGCAAATGTTTTTCAGAATACAGAAAAAAATTTTTAGGTACTGGAATCTATTTGCTCAAATTTATTCTAACCTCACAAAGTGAATTTTTCGATATTTTTTTCAACACCAGCTGGGTTTACTGCTATATAACTCAAAATCTATCAACTTTTACTATAGAACATTATATGTAACTTCGTTGCTAATTATATCTAGAATTTATTCTTCTGGGTTAGAATTTCTAATCTCAAGGTCAATGTTACATAAACTACATGTCAATATTCAACTTGAAAAAAGTGCAAGTGCGCCACCTTTGATTTTTTTATCCAAAAGTCTAAAAGAAAGCTTGGAGCAATACCTTTCAAATGATCTGTAGCATTTTATGGCCTCCAATTCTGTAAAAAGTTATGACAATTTAAGAAAGACAAAAAATTCACAAAAATTAACATGGTAATTCCCATCTAAATTTTTAAAAAAATTTCGTGTTTCTTTAAATTGTCATAACTTTTTACGGAATTGGAGGCCATAAAAATATTTATTTTTTTCATCTTCGATGTCACAGAGAACCACGCATATATATATATGGGGTATTCCACGTGAAGTGGTCCGATCAAAATTTTAAAATGCACCAAATTTTGGGTACACTTTGCAAATGTTTTTCAGAATACAGAAAAAATTTTTAGGTACTGGAATCTATTTGCTCAAAAGTTATTCTAACCTCAAAAAGTGAATTTTTCCATATTTTTTTTCAACACAGCTGGGTTTACCGCTATATAACTCAAAATCTATCAACTTTTACTATAGAATATTATATGTAACATTCGTTGCTAATTATATCTAGAATTTATTCTTCTGGGTTAGAATTTCTAATCTCAAGGTCAATGTTACATAAACTACATGTCAATATTCAACTTGAAAAAAGTGCAAGTGCGCCACCTTTGATTTTTTCATCCAAAAGTCTAAAAGAAAGCTTGGAGCAATACCTTTCAAATGGTCTGTAGCATTTTTATGGCTTCCAATTCCGTAAAAAGTTATGACAATTTAAAGAAACACGAAATTTTTTTAAAAATTTAGATGGGAATTACCATGTTAATTTTTGTGAATATTTGTCTTTCTTTAAATTGTCATAACTTTTTTATATATATATATATATGGGGTATTCCACGTGAAGTGGTCCGATCAAAATTTTAAAATGCACCAAATTTTGGGTACACTTTGCAAATGTTTTTCAGAATACAGAAAAAAATTTTTAGGTACTGGAATCTATTTGCTCAAAGTTATTCTAACCTCAAAAAGTGAATTTTTCCATATTTTTTTCAACACCAGCTGGGTTTACCGCTATATAACTCAAAATCTATCAACTTTTACTATAGAATATTATATGTAACATTCGTTGCTAATTATATCTAGAATTTATTCTTCTGGGTTAGAATTTCTAATCTCAAGGTCAATGTTACATAAACTACATGTCAATATTCAACTTGAAAAAAGTGCAAGTGCGCCACCTTTGATTTTTTCATCCAAAAGTCTAAAGAAAGCTTGGAGCAATACCTTTCAAATGGTCTGTAGCATTTTTATGGCTTCCAATTCCGTAAAAAGTTATGACAATTTAAAGAAACACGAAATTTTTTAAAAATTTAGATGGGAATTACCATGTTAATTTTTGTGAATATTTGTCTTTCTTTAAATTGTCATAACTTTTTATATATATATATATGGGTATTCCACGTGAAGTGGTCCGATCAAAATTTTAAAATGCACCAAATTTGGGTACACTTTGCAAATGTTTTTCAGAATACAGAAAAAAATTTTTAGGTACTGGAATCTATTTGCTCAAAATTTATTCTAACCTCACAAAGTGAATTTTTCGATATTTTTTTCAACACCAGCTGGGTTTACTGCTATATAACTCAAAATCTATCAACTTTTACTATAGAACATTATATGTAACATTCGTTGCTAATTATATCTAGAATTTATTCTTCTGGGTTAGAATTTCTAATCTCAAGGTCAATGTTACATAAACTACATGTCAATATTCAACTTGAAAAAAGTGCAAGTGCGCCACCTTTGATTTTTTTATCCAAAGTCTAAAAGAAAGCTTGAAGCAATACCTTTCAAATGGTCTGTAGCATTTTCATGGCCTCCAATTCTGTAAAAAGTTATGACAATTTAAAGAAAGACAAAAAATTCACAAAAATTAACATGGTAATTACCATTTAAATTTTTAAAAAAATTTCGTGTTCTTTAAATTGTCATAACTTTTTACGGAATTGGAAGCCATAAAAATGCTACAGACCATTTGAAAGGTATTGCTCCAAGCTTTCTTTTAGACTTTTGGATGAAAAAATCAAAGGTGACGCACTTGCACTTTTTTCAAGTTGAATATTGACATGTAGTTTATGTAACATTGACCTTGAGATTAGAAATTCTAACCCAGAAGAATAAATTCTAGATATAATTAGCAACGAATGTTACATATAATGTTCTATAGTAAAAGTTGATAGATTTTGAGTTATATAGCGGTAAACCCAGCTGGTGTTGAAAAAAATATGGAAAAATTCACTTTTTGAGGTTAGAATAACTTTGAGCAAATAGATTCCAGTACCTACAAATTTTTTTCTGTATGCTATAAATAAATTCGGATCTTATTCGGAATTGGACCCCCAAAAAAATTATGTTTTTTTTAATCCAATCGATTAAAAGATGCATAAAATAAGTTTTTAATTACTTTTTTTAGTAGAGAAATGTGTTTCCGATCGATTTTTAGCAAAAAAATAACTTTTATTCCCCGATTTATTTCATCATTTCTATTACACTGTAGTTTCAACTTGCTTTTGTATCAGTCCAATAACCCAAATATGCATAAACCCGTTTATCGGGCTGAACTTGCTTTTGGGTTAAGTGAACTACAAAAAAAATTAAATTCAAATATCAAAATATACCATATGAAAAAATCCGAGGGTTAATGTAGCTTTATATAAGGGCTTGCGCGCCTGCATACTTGGGTCAGGCGCTGGCACGCCTTATGATCACTAAAAAACGATCGAAAACACATTTCTCCACTAAAAAAAGTATTTAGAAACTTATTTTATTTTTTTTCTAATCGATTGGGTTAAAAAAAACGTGATTTTTTTGGGGATCAAATTCTGAATAAGTACCATAAATCCAATTTATTTATGTAAGAGCTCAACGTTTCATCTGCTAGGTTTGCAGACCTCTTCAGGTGCTGAATGTATTCAACAAAATTATAAACATTTATATCAAAGTTTACAATACTTGTGAATTAAAAATCAAATTTTACCTTAATATTGAATATAATGTTACAGCCCCAATGAGCTTCGTCGAATAACATTTGATACGAAATCAACGAGTATTTATACAAAAACAAAGTAGGTGTGTGTTTACAAACTATACGTCATAGTTTGTGTACATTTGCCTCTTTAAATTATTCATAACATTTCTATATTGACGGTTTTGTTGAGTATCTTCTATTCTGTTAATCGTCGAATTATGATGATTGATATGTAGCATTACCGAAATGAGTCTTTTTTTATAACAAGATACTTTATCTATTATTTTTAAATTATAAATATTATATTTTATATTATATTTAGCCGCTGGTGTAAGTTATGCCTCATAAACCTCATAAAATCACTAATTTTCATGTATTTTAGGGCATAACTTACACCAGCGGTCTTGGCCAATAATCTAACCACCGCCATTCGAAAGCTCTCAAAAAATGCGATCTTTTGAGCGGTGTTAGATCAAAATCGATTGTGGCGTGGTCGCCTTTTTTTGATATTCAATATTTCCGGGCGTTCTATCTCTTCGAGATTTTAAAATTAAGAATTGTAACCCAGGTAGATAAGTTCTAAAGATTATTTTGAACAAAAGTTGTTTTTAATGTTTTTTTCAAAAAAATCAATAGATTTTGAGATAAATAGCTTTGAAAATAGTAATTTTTCTAAAAAATTGAAAATTTCGGGCACTTTTCCCGGATATTTTGACCATAAGTGATCTTAATGATTTAGACCCACTCTGGAAATTTTTAGGCAGTTTCTGACTATAAAAAGACATCTTTTATACAGTATTAGGTTACCAGAGTCCGGAGCAGAATTGCTGATTTTCACTATTTAAGGTTTAAATGGCTTACAAGAGTGTGACAGCATACATTTATGTCTTTAAAAGTATTTTTAATGAAAGTTCGGAAAATTTTACAAAAAAAGTCATACTTATGTTTTTAGTGAAAAATGTATCCCCTGGGAGCTAAACATTCATGAAAATGGGCATATAATGCAAAAAAGTGCTAAAATGTCAACTTTGACTCTCTGTAACTTAAAATAATGGCCCAGAAAAAATCTGAAAAAATTCAGGAGAACTACTGGATACCTCTAAAACATATTCCCACAGTTATGGCAATATTTATTTTTTCATCTTCGATGTCACAGAGAACCACCCATATATATATATATATATATATATATAGTGTGGAAAAATATATATAATATATCTTGAAAATCCAAAGAAAAGTGTATTATTTGTAGTAGATTAGCGTTAAATTTTGAGTAAATACAAATGATACTATTAGAAAATTACTATGGTATGTATACGTTATTTTGAAAATTCCGCGGCAGGTGATGTCGTACCCAAATTACAGGGATCTACACCTATTAACCCAAAAATGATATCTAAAATATTCAATTCAAAATCTGAACAAAATTCACAAAGGGAAGGATTTCTCGGTAATATTTGCAATTGATTTAACGAGTCTATTTGTGATTATTTTGCACAACATTTCGAAAAAAAATTTTATTATTTATTATTAAATAAAAATAATTTTAAATAATTTGTGCACAAAGTTTAATGTTGCAAATTTGTGTTCATGACCCTGTCCAGTCCTTTATTCAATAATAAAATTGACTAATTGATTTATAATAACCTTTAACAATGTATTAATCCATTTAAAATATTACAATAATCAGTAATAATCCTGTTAATATCATTACATTTATTTATTATGCCATCGAAGCCTAGAAAGTGAGGATGATAAATCAAAAGGGGAGGATCTGACGTTTTCATTTTTTTTTGCGTTATTCGTTATACCCCCCTCCTACTTCAAAGAAATGATGTTTCTTTTCAGCCAATCGATTAGAAAACGTAATATACGTTCCTAATAAATTTCTTTCTGTGTAGAAATGTGTTTTCGATCATTTTACGCTATATACAAACTTACTACTCAAGTGTTAACATTATAATTTTATAATATTACATTATAATCTTAAACTGTCGCTGATACCCAAGATGGGGGATGCGACTGTAAATAAATAAATGAAAAAAAAATCTTAAACTTTTGATTAGTCGTATAATCTAAACGTGGGATTCGCAGATCTATATATATATATATGTGTGTGTGTGTGTGTGTGTGTGTGTGTGTGCGTGTGTGTGTACAAATCTAACCCAATAACTCCAAAACACAAAAATGAGTTTTTACGAAAGTTCTTATGCAAAGAAATAGATTTTTTCAATTTTGTAAATATCTTGGCAACAAAAGACACAATAACAATTGCTTGTTATTCAGTTGTTGATCTGACAATTACATAACCCAAACATAAAAAAGGAACAATTTTTCGAAATAAAATAAACTTATAATACGTGTTCTTACTTTTCACTTAAGAACCAACAATCTGTTTCTTTGGAATTTTTCGATGATATTTAAAGCTGCCAAGATATTTAAATTCCTTAAAAATATGATGGTACCTTAAATTTAAAAAACCAATCGAAGGTTCTAAAAAAAAAGGTTTATCATTCAATTGTGAAATTCAAATGTTTACACATGGCCTTATCAATCGCCTTTCTAACGTTCTACAATAGATTTTTGTATCATCATTTGGACCAAAAATATTGAACTTTAATGTTAACGTTAGATCTTTTACTTCAATCGTTCCAAACTTATAAACGATAGCGTATTTACACACAACATCTTTAATTTTTTACTTAATAGATTCCTTCGAATGTTATAATTTATTTAAACGACTTGTCAAGCGCACTCGCAATGAAAAATAAAATACTAACCATCGCGAAAATACATGACTATCACGCGTTAAATATCACCCACTCCATCGACCACATTATCAACCGACTATACGTAATAAGCCCTACATGATTCGAACCGTAGCACACAACTACCGCATACTACACAAAAAAAAAAAGAAACCTAGTATACCCAAACATTAAATCCTGGTATGCTACACTGGAGTAGTAACGATATATATCCTCAATCATTGTTGTTTGCAGTCTAATGCACCGTAATTTAACCGTATATAAGTAAAACGGGTGGCGGAAAGGGTAAAGGTAAAGGTAAATCCGAGTATAGGTGTACAAGAGACCGGATATGTGCGAATCGCGCGAGCTTCGAATGTATGTATACTCACAGTGTATATGTATTTATATCTATATATACATACCAAGTATAACAAAAGGAACGTAAAACGGAAGTCCGATTGCGTGAGTGGTGTACGTAAGCCTCGATTCCCCTGATAATGATAATCACGTTAATACCTCCTTCATTTACCTGACTTATCTTTCAATCGAACGAACAGGAGAAACAAGAAAAAAGAAATAACGTTCTACATTATACCTTTAGATTTTCATGATCTCGTATTGTTATGTCGCGACGACTATAGTTTCGACTGGGTAATGTATAGTTGTAATAATTTTTTTTTGTTTTTCCTATTTTTTGAAAAATTATTGCAGTAAGCAAAATGCATTTTGAGAATGTCATTGGTTTGTTTTGAGGGAACAAGCCTTGGTTAAAATTAAAAAATGAACTACTCGACAACAATTAATCATTTTTGCGATAATGATTGTACACATTTCTTAATTTTTTAAACAAATTATATTACTGTTAACTTTTATTTTTAATTTTTTGTTAATTTATTTGCAATATTAATATTTTAATTAATTATATGATATGATACTCTCCGTACTGACTATTTTCGATAATGAATTACTGCATCAACAATTACCTAAATTGTTAATAATGATTACAAATATTTCTTAATTTAGTATACAAAATGTGTTATTATTTACCTGTATTTCTAATTTTTTAGCTTATTTATTTGCAATAATTATTTTTTAATTAATTATGATAATCTCCGTACTTATTTTTTTCCATAATCGTCTTACGGCATGATATCTCAGGAACCACTTGATTAAATAGGTTAAAAATTTAACAGTAACAATAAAGCAAATTTTAAATTCATTTAAGTAAAACAAAATTGTAAAAAAGCCTAACTGTTCCTTAAAAAAATTATTTAGTGTGCTTTACATTTTTTTTTTTATTTTTTTACAATAGTTTGCTAAGTATATGTTTTATTCAAGTGGATTTTAATCATATTTTATTATTACTGTTAAATTTTCAGCCTGTTCGATCAAGAGGTTCCTGAGATATCCTGCGGTAAGTCTATATTGTGGAAAAAATTAGAGTATATACCGAGTCTTATAATTAATGGAAATAGTTCAGTTGCAAATATTAATTGCAAATAAATTTGTTTATAAACATTGAGAAATGTGATAAATAATTATGAAAAAATGATTAATTGTTAATATTCAATTGTTTTATTTAAATTTTTACCCAGGCCTGTCCCCTTAATGCAAGTTATGTTTTATTATATATACACTCATGGTTGGTATTATGACGGTATTTTTTTGATGATAGGTTACGAGCATAGATGATGTTAAACCTAGATTGTATAGTTTTCGGATTTAATACCTATGAATTATTATTGTTAACTATATATGTTTTTCGTTTTAATACACGGATCGTCTGTAAATCGTGAAATTATTTAATAAGTGTCATCATAATTTTTATACATTGAAGTATTTTTTATTTTGATTATGCAAGATTCTTATCAGAATTTATTGACGAATTAATGAAATTTCAGGATAATTGATTAACGATGAATTTTATTTGGGTAAAACCTAATCTAGAGAGTTTTACTATAAGTCAAAGATAATAGTAAAAAAAATAGTGTAAACTAGTCAGAAATTGTAGAAAGATTGGCAATTTCTAATCCATATCTGTCAAAAAAAAAAAGAAACGATTATAATAAATGTCAGTAAAAGAATTATCAAAATAACTATAGCTCGTCGTAATAAAATAATATTAAAAACTAAACAAGCTATTATCTAACATTATTATAAAATAATTAATATTATCATAATCTAGTCAAAATTGTCAAATACTCATGATAAATGTGTGAGAAGAATAGGCAAAAACATTTCAAGTTCTAATCAGAAAATACTCAAGACTGTTTAACGTAATAGAAAATAAATTTAAAAATGGCAACGCTGTAATTTGAAACGATATATGATGATGTCAAAGGTAGTCATCAAACAGAATTATACTATTGAATGACGACTATTACATAGATTACCAAGCGACTTTATATACACTCTAAACCCTAAAGTGTAAAAACTGAACCTAAAAAGTATAAAAATGTCAATTTACCATTTTCGAAAAGATTAAATTTATAGAATTCCTCTTTTGAAGAGAGTAAATAACGAAAATTACACTTTGATTAGTGTAAAATGCTATATTTCTATTTTTCTAAAGTGTAAAAAGCGAAAATTCCACTATAAGAAAAGTATAAATTGCGATTTTTACTCCTTTGAAAAGTATAATTTTTCAGACGTTGTCTTGAAAAGAGCAAATAATGGATTTTATACTTTAGGTAAAGTTTAAAACGATAAATTTACACTTTTGAAAAGTTGAAATTGCGATTTTTCCTCTTTTGTAAAGTATAATCTTTTGGACCTTCATTTTCAAAGAGTAAATAGTGGATTCTACACTTTCCGTAAAACTGAAAATGCTAAATTTATACTTTTTAAAAGTGTAAATTTAGCATTTTCAGTTTACGGAAAGTGTAGAATCCACTATTTACTCTTTGAAAATGAAGGTCCAAAAGATTATACTTTACAAAAGAGGAAAAATCGCAATTTATACTTTTCTTATAGTGGAATTTTCGCTTTTTACACTTTAGAAAAATAGAAATATAGCATTTTACACTAATCAAAGTGTAATTTTCGTTATTTACTCTCTTCAAAAGAGGAATTCTATAAATTTAATCTTTTCGAAAATGGTAATTGACATTTTTATACTTTTTAGGTTCAGTTTTTACACTTTAGGGTTTAGAGTGTAGTGTATAGACTCAAATTCTGTTCAATACCTATAATTTTTGACTCTCATAAACCGATTCAAATTGCGGCGTTGTCATTTTAAAATTTATAATTCATTAAGGAAAGCGGCTCAAAACATATAAACCGTAAGTAACGGTAACAACGTTTGAAAAAAATTGTCAAAAACCAGTAACGAAGAAGCTACTCATATAAACTACACAAAAAATTATCATTGATTTCTTTCAACGTAATTGAATCTTACGTTAACGGTATCCAAAAAAATTTTTTTTCATTTAAACATAAAATCGTGAAAATTATCATTATCATTATTAATTATTAAAATGTTTTACTCGTTTGCAATCTTACCGTTAAAAATTCAGGTAATCATGATCAAAGGCGATTACGATATTTAAAGTTAATCGAAGAGAATTTTTGTATAATTATTGAATCACTTCCTTTTTCAGTATGGTGGCAGGAATGTAAATATTGTAAAAAACTTAAGATATAAAATCTTTTTCTCGGAATCTAAACAGTTCAGCAACATCCGCCTACATCGAAAAACAAGAGTCAAAAATATTTAGTACAACGAAATTACTGATATTTTTCCCGAATTAAAAAGACATATGTTCACTTTTTAAGAAAAAGCACTTTTCATGATATATAAGCAAAATCAATTTTTCTTCTGAATTAAAATCTTAATTTCTTATTCGTAAAATTCAAATTCATTAATTCTTCGTATAAAAATATGATATAAAAATGTCAACGATAACAACGAACACTGGCGAACTTGCCATAACCTCACATTTCACTGTTTCACGCAATCAATATATCTTTATTCAAAATGAAAATTTCCTCAAAATTTTTTCTATCTATAAAATTTAAGTTAATTATATATCATAAATGAATAAAAATATCAATTTATCTTCTGTCGATAATGAAAACTGCTTCGTTATTATCTATACACAAAACGGTCATTAAAAAATGTGCTTGAATCATTGTACCCTATAACTGAATGAATGTAATCGTCTTGAACGTTGTTCCTCGTTTACGGGAACATTTACCAGACACAAAACGGATTTACGTAGAAATCTGATGAGCTTCCATGTTATACTTATCTTTAGTTATGTAGTTGACAATATATATTGTCCGGGGCTCTCTCCGAGTCTACTACCAACGACTATTCATTCCTAACCATTTTACACTTACAATGAGTGTCCGTGCTAAGGTCGTTACAATGGCTATTGTTAACCTCTTCCTGTTTTAATGAAAGGTTTAGTCAGATCCGATTTTTCGACACGATATATCCCTATGGATTTACTCGATAGTTTCTTACATCCTATATGTTGGTACTCATCCTATATCTTTCAGATGTCGTGACGGGACTTTGGAATTATTATTATTGGGTGATATGAAATTTTTTATTATTTATCTTTAGATGTTCGATCAGTTTAGATGTACTAGTTTTTTTAATTGTTTTTTTAATTGTTCTATAGTTCCACAAGAATTATTTTTTGAGCAAATTATTAATTATTATATATTCTGATCGTAATCCTGATCAAGATTGTATATGAGGTTCTTACTTTGAGGTTGGCAATTGTTAATTTTCGGTTCATAGTGAGTTTTTTTATGTTTTTCTTTTTACCCTGGTCATAATTTTACGTTTTTGGTTTTGAGTTGAGGAATAACTATTTTATAGCTCATAAAGGATTCATTTTCTGCCGACTTGTAAAATAATGTCAAGTTATTACCTTAAAAATGCTTTCAATTTGTAGTAAAAAACAGCTGTTTATGAATAAATTCACTAATAAGAATTTTTCGAATTTGGTTAATTTTTAGTAATTCCTCGTGATATAAACAAATCAAAATCTCCAAAATAAAACAATTCGATCATTAGCTTTTTGATATCAATTGTCCGTATAGAATTTTAATAGATCATTTAAAAATTTTATGAAAATATGAATAAAATTTAAAAAAAAAAACTTTAAAACTATATTAAGGTCCCGATATTGAGCATAATAATAAATAAATAACAACTTATTTATTTAGATAGTTGTACAATGTTTCGTCTGTGTGGTTTGCTAACCTCTTCAGGTACATTGACGCTGAGAATGGTGTTACAATCTCGTCTAGATAGGCGTCGTCGAATCAATCGAAAAATATTTTTTGATACAAAGGAAATGCGATATTTAAAAAATTAACAGTGCATATAATCGCATTTTTCGTACACTGCACCAAAAAATAATTTTTAGTAAAATTTGTTACATGGACGGTAATTAGAACAGGCCCTGTCGGTAACTTAAAAATTATTAAATCGTAAAGTATGACTGCATTAAAAAACAAAATTGAATAACCTAGTCAAACCTATTTTTCTACAAAAATATATTTGTTAATTTAAGATTACGTTTTTAATTTTTATCAATAACTAAACCAGTTTTTGGGGAACTTTGAGACCAGAGCCCCTTTCTATACGGTACTACAAGTAACTTGTCAAATTTTCGTGCAAATTCATGTTTATTGATAAAAATTAAAAGCGGTAACTTCTATATATCAATAAAATCGCTAGCCTCGACGTCCTCTTAATCGATTTAAAACTTTCACTCGCTCCCCCTACACGGGTATATCTAAAACTATTAAAAACAATTAATCTCAACAACGACTTTTTCCGCAATTACAGATTATATCTTACATATACGAAGGTTAACGTTCACATACACGATTTCCCTTAAATTTCAATATAAAACACTAATATATATGCAAAACCAGTCGGTATAAAGATAATATAACGATAAATCACGTAAAAAAAAACCTCACTCAATGTACATTTCAACCCATTGACAAATAAACAACGTACACACCAAACTTCCATTACATAACCTAAAAAAAAATTTTTAAATTTATCTTCAGCGATTGTAAATGCGAAATCAGGATTAAATTTTATTCATCTCGACATGCTTTTCTCCCATTCCACACGGGGGAGCGAGTTTATTTCCCATTGATAAACAGTGACGAAATGACAAAGGCTCGCATGTAACATTACCGACTAAGTAGCTGGACTCGAAAAGTTGTGCTCGAATCGCACGCGACGTGGAAGAAAAAAAACACACACACACACGAAGAAGGAGTGACTAGAACGTAAAAAAAAAAGAGAGAGGAGAAGTGTAGCATCGCGTGATTTGGCGCAGTGCAACCTGGAGGCGCGACACGCGGCCCTTTACGGTCTATGACGCGCGACTTTACAAACGACTATTGCAAAAAAAGGGGAAGAAAGAAAATGGCGAACTGCATATAAATCGAGTCCTAGTTTTACTATCTCGAAAGAGGGTCTTAAAGAAGATTCTCTCTCTATTACCTTGTATCGAATAAGTTTCGGATTTCTCAGTAGAAACCAAAACGTTGATTTATCGGGTATTTTTCTCTTTTGGTCGAAAATTGGCTGATAAATCTGTAATTAATGGGCTAAAAATTGTTTCGCTAATATTTGATAAGAATGGGTTTTCTATTTCTTCAGGTCACTTAGTAGGAATCAAAGGATTTGCTAATAGTTTTTTTCTTGTGGTAGATCACTAGCTAATAAGTTTGTGGATAATGGCCAAAAAATGGTTATACCTAATCTTAAGGGGGTGTCACAGTCAATTAAAATCAAATTTCGCGCCAAGAAATAACAGACGAAAAAACAACTAATTTATACTTACAACTATTATTAATAAAACAAACTTATACGCAAAACCAGAAATTAGTTGTCCTCCATTATGTGATTATCTAACATTTTACAAAGTCATTTTACGAAATTTGAATTTTTTATTGAGTATAACACCCCTTTAAAATTCTTGATAATATTTTTTTTATTATTAAAGCAATTAAACGCCTATTGATAATATTTAATCTTAAAAACAGAGGATTATTTATTTAGGGATAAAAAAATTCATATTGCCCTAGTATACAAATTTATCATGTAAAGATTAAATAAAACCCGAATGTTGGCATTATTTAAATATTTTTCGATATGTTATAACACTTGGTCATTTTTTGTTATAAATAACGTTACATTTATGGCCTTTTTTCACTAGAATCACAATATTTATTCATTTTCAGATTTCTCAGCAGAATTGAAAAAATGAATTTATTGCTTTATGGTCATAAACTGTCCATTAAGTGTGCGTGTGTGTGTATATGTAATTAATGGCCCAAAAATGGTTTGACCTCAAAATCCTTAAAACGGTTGAATGTTCATTATTCCCGATTTCTTCGTAAAAATTAAAGCACTAATTCAACATTTTCCAACCAAAACATTGTCGACCAAATGTCCGCAACTCAGTGTCCCAAAAATAGTTGACCTAACCTCAAAATCCGTAAAACGATTGCTTCTTTACTGTTTTCTTATATTTCTAAAAATAAAAAAAATTAAATTTACTTATTACGTAGTTGAATAACGCTTTTATCGACTGAGACAAATAAGCAGCAAAGAAAGAAAGAAAAGTAGAAAAGAAAGGAACGAATGACGCTGATGAAGCGCGATGGTAAAACAAATATTATTTGAAATATTTAATATGAAATATGGTTTATTGAAGGCGGGGGCAATTGACTTAACTTTCTTTGATCTGTGTACTGTAATAAAAGCTTAAACATTATTGCAATGGAACGGGGAGGAGAAAAAAAAGAGGAAAAAACCTGGTAATAACTTGAAAATTGATATCTTAATAAACGATGTCGAGAAAGAGAAATTCTTTATTATGTACGATACTCTTTATTTTTCTCCTCCTCTTCTTCTTCTTCTGCCTTATATTCCACGACGAAACAAGGACTGGATATTTAAATTGCCCATTTAATAAGATGCAACATTTTCCTATAAAATATACAAAAAGCATTTATATGTATTATTATTATTTTTCAAGTATTAACTCATCGTGGAAATGTATAGGTTAATTTAAGATTACGTTTTTAATTTTTATCAATAACTAAACCAGTTTTTGGGGAACTTTGAGACCAGAGCCCCTTTCTATACGGTACTACAAGTAACTTGTCAAATTTTCGTGCAAATTCATGTTTATTGATAAAAATTAAAAGCGGTAACTTCTATATATCAATAAAATCGCTAGCCTCGACGTCCTCTTAATCGATTTAAAACTTTCACTCGCTCCCCCTACACGGGTATATCTAAAACTATTAAAAACAATTAATCTCAACAACGACTTTTTCCGCAATTACAGATTATATCTTACATATACGAAGGTTAACGTTCACATACACGATTTCCCTTAAATTTCAATATAAAACACTAATATATATGCAAAACCAGTCGGTATAAAGATAATAAACGATAAATCACGTAAAAAAAAACCTCACTCAATGTACATTTCAACCCATTGACAAATAAACAACGTACACACCAAACTTCCATTACATAACCTAAAAAAAAATTTTTAAATTTATCTTCAGCGATTGTAAATGCGAAATCAGGATTAAATTTTATTCATCTCGACTTGCTTTTCTCCCATTCCACACGGGGGAGCGAGTTTATTTCCCATTGATAAACAGTGACGAAATGACAAAGGCTCGCATGTAACATTACCGACTAAGTAGCTGGACTCGAAAAGTAGTGCTCGAATCGCACGCGACGTGGAAGAAAAAAACACACACACACACACGAAGAAGGAGTGACTAGAACGTAAAAAAAAAGAGAGAGGAGAAGTGTAGCATCGCGTGATTTGGCGCAGTGCAACCTGGAGGCGCGACACGCGGCCCTTTACGGTCTATGACGCGCGACTTTACAAACGACTATTGCAAAAAAAGGGGAAGAAAGAAATGGCGAACTGCATATAAATCGAGTCCTAGTTTTACTATCTCGAAAGAGGGTCTTAAAGAAGATTCTCTCTCTATTACCTTGTATCGAATAAGTTTCGGATTTCTCAGTAGAAACCAAAACGTTGATTTATCGGGTATTTTTCTCTTTTGGTCGAAAATTGGCTGATAAATCTGTAATTAATGGGCTAAAAATTGTTTCGCTAATATTTGATAAGAATGGGTTTTCTATTTCTTCAGGTCACTTAGTAGGAATCAAAGGATTTGCTAATAGTTTTTTCTTGTGGTAGATCACTAGCTAATAAGTTTGTGGATAATGGCCAAAAAATGGTTATACCTAATCTTAAGGGGGTGTCACAGTCAATTAAAATCAAATTTCGCGCCAAGAAATAACAGACGAAAAAACAACTAATTTATACTTACAACTATTATTAATAAAACAAACTTATACGCAAAACCAGAAATTAGTTGTCCTCCATTATGTGATTATCTAACATTTTACAAAGTCATTTTACGAAATTTGAATTTTTTATTGAGTATGACACCCCTTTAAAATTCTTGATAATATTTTTTTAAATTATTAAAGCAATTAAACCCCTATTGATAATATTTAATCTTAAAAACAGAGGATTATTTATTTAGGGATAAAAAAAATTCATATTTCCCTAGTATACAAATTTATCATGTAAAGATTAAATAAAACCAGAATGTTGGCATTATTTAAATATTTTTCGATATGTTATAACACTTGGTCATTTTTTGTTATAAATAACGTTACATTTATGGCCTTTTTTCACTAGAATCACAATATTTATTCATTTTCAGATTTCTCAGCAGAATTGAAAAAATGAATTTATTGCTTTATGGTCATAAACTGTCCATTAAGTGTGTGTGTGTGTGTATGTGTAATTAATGGCCCAAAAATGGTTTGACCTCAAAATCCTTAAAACGGTTGAATGTTCATTATTCCCGATTTCTTCGTAAAAATTAAAGCACTAATTCAACATTTTCCAACCAAAAACATTGTCGACCAAATGTCCGCAACTCAGTGTCCCAAAAATAGTTGACCTAACCTCAAAATCCGTAAAACGATTGCTTCTTTACTGTTTTCTTATATTTCTAAAAATAAAAAAAATTAAATTTACTTATTACGTAGTTGAATAACGCTTTTATCGACTGAGACAAATAAGCAGCAAAGAAAGAAAGAAAAGTAGAAAAGAAAGGAACGAATGACGCTGATGAAGCGCGATGGTAAAACAAATATTATTTGAAATATTTTAATATGAAATATGGTTTATTGAAGGCGGGGGCAATTGATTTAACTTTCTTTGATCTGTGTACTGTAATAAAAGCTTAAACATTATTGCAATGGAACGGGGAGGAGAAAAAAAAGAGGAAAAAACCTGGTAATAACTTGAAAATTGATATCTTAATAAACGATGTCGAGAAAGAGAAATTCTTTATTATGTACGATACTCTTTATTTTTCTCCTCCTCTTCTTCTTCTTCTGCCTTATATTCCACGACGAAACAAGGACTGGATATTTAAATTGCCCATTTAATAAGATGCAACATTTTCCTATAAAATATACAAAAAGCATTTATATGTATTATTATTATTTTTTCAAGTATTAACTCATCGTGGAAATGTATAGGTTATACATGATATAAGAACGTAACTGAAAAGTAATGTATGAAAATTGACATACGAAATTTTCAAGTAAATCAGATATTCTCTGGTTAGGAAGATTTCTTTAAAATATAATTTTTTTTTATTATTTCCAAGTATTTTAACTGCACATTGTGTGTGATGAATATCGAAAAAGAATTTTTTTTAACTCTATTTTGGATTAAAAAAATAACTTTAGGATTTGACATGTGTATGATTGATGAACATTACAGATTTCTACTTTAACCAATCCTAACACTGCTTTAACAATGTGAAATTCAAGATTTAAAAAAAATTCATAAAGGACTTTTAAAACGTATTAAAATCAGCTGATATAAGGCTCAGAAAGAGCTTTCAACACCATTCATTCAAAAAAGAAAACTAATCTGATAATGCTAGAATATTAAAAAAAATATTGTACTCTTAATTAAAAAAAATAGTTTGTCGGTAAAAATGTTTGATAATGTCGGTAATTCAATTATCATTTAAAAAAGAATAATGAAAAAACCTGAAAAACTTAGAAGTCTAAAAAAACTATTTAATATTAACAATTAATAATTCTTTTATAATTATATAATTAAAAACACGTATCGTAATTTTTCAAATAATTATATTATACAAAAATACAAAAATTGTGTAAAAATAATTTTTTCAAACATACATTTAGACTTTTTTTGAAAACACATTAACATATGTATTTACAAGCAAACAAAAAAAATTATTTATCGTAATTAACTATCATCTGAACAATTCATACCATCCTCAAACACGTCAAGTAATTAAAAACCCAAAAGATGCAACCACGAAAAAAATAATCATCCTTCCATTCCAAAACCAAAAAAAGAAAAAAAAGTATTTATTTCAATTATCGTTCGACGGATTTGCTCACTCGCGGAGCAGTCCATTCCGATTACGACAAATTAATGGGAATCACGTAACTGCTAAACTTAAATGTATCGTTCTCGAAGTTCAAATCGATATTTCCGTCAGTGTCACACTCGAGAACGCGTATAACTGTGAATCACGTGTCCTCTCTCTCTCACTTTGATCCAAGTTCAATTACACTGTTAAGGGTACTTATTTTTCTATCGAACATTATACACCCTCTACGCTTTAGAAAATATGTCCGTCGCGCTCACATGGTAAGTGGATTTTAAGTACCACACAGAAGATTCAATTTTATCCAAAATTTATATATATACACGCTAATTACATTTTATTTCATGTATATATATATATATATATACTAGGGGGGCTTCGCCCCCCTGCGCGCTTCGCGCGCCAACCCCCTATTTTTAATTTCGAAAAAGGTTTTTCGTAATAAATTTATTTAAAATAATGTTTTAAATTGTATTATTTTTTCACTACCATGGACACCTTAGAAATTAAACCGATTCACACAACACCTTGGAGGTACTGTTATAATGCATTGGGTTTTATACCAAAAATTTAATTTTTTTTTAAATACGATTACAATTTATAAATAAAAGTTTTTACCAAAATTTAGTATAATGAAATCAGAATAATAATAATAAAAAAATAGAGACATTAAATGTTAACTGTAAATTTTAAACTATATGAATTCCTATAAAGCTTAAATTTATATTTTAATAATTATAAATGTTAATGAAAAATTAACTTACCAAAAATAGTAAAGTGCATATACTTACTAAATTGTAGTATTTAGTAACAACTTATGAAAATTTTGGAATATTTTAAACGGATCTAAATACAACTTCACCTCCTAAAATTAATTTATTTAATGACGAAGGATCATCGCTAAAAGTTCTATGACATTAATATTTTGTACTTTTAGAGTAATAAAACTTTATTCTTTAATAAATAAATTTTTTTATTAATTTTTATTAATTTTATAGAACTACTTATATAATTTTAGTGGCTAAGTATACTTAATTGTAGTATTTAGTAAAAACCTATTAAAATTTTAGATTATTTTAAACGGATCTAAATAGAACTTTACCTCCTAAAATTAATTTATTTAAGTCATTGCCAAGAGTTCTATATGTCATTAATATTTTGTACTTTTAGAGTAATAAAACTTTCTTCTTAATTAAATTAATTTTTGTATTAGTTTTAAAGAATTATTTATAACATTTTAGCGGTAAATAAATAAAAACCTGTTTCTTCCATTTCTCCCGTGATTCGTAATTTGCACCCTCTTTCAAAATTTTCGTTTTAATCCATAATTATATACAATTTATTTTTACTATGCAGAGCCCAAATATTTATTTTGATTATTATAAACAAATTCATTTTTTAAATATCCTTCTGTTTCTAATAAATACATACTTGTTTATTTAAAATATTGTTTTATATAAATATACGTAATCTACTTACTTATATATCCATACTATTTTTAAATTTGATTTGAATAATATTTAAATTAAATACTACTAAAATAATAATTTTCGAAAAACTTTTGAAATGTAATTCGTATTTTACATTGCCACTGTTAAATTTGAATTTTCTTTTGCCATCACTGTTTATAATAGAATTATCTTAAAAATGCAATAATTTATGTATTTAATTTTTAATTTATTGTATATTTCACATATAAATATTTGGAAAAGTGTATGTTATACTTGATTCATATTTATTTTATCTTCGAAAATTTGTGCATATTTTTAAAAACGTTACATTAAATTTTAGGTCTGTTTCTATTTTATGAGTTTTATCAGGAATTAGTAAACTAATACACATTCTTTCAAGTTATATTCACAACTTTTTTTTGCGCACGGAAAAAATACATATATTATCTATTCTTGAAAAAACAAATAACACGTACACACACACACGCACACACACACACACACACACACACACACACACACACACACACACACACACACACACACACACACACACATACACACACACACACACACACAACACACACACGCACACACGCACACACGCACACACGCACGCACGCACGCACGCACACACACACACACACACACACACACACACACACACACTTATATATATGACATATTTATATAACATATATATATATAACATATATATATAACATATATATATGACATATATATATATATAACATATATATATAACATATATATATGACATATATATATATATAACATATATATATATAACATATATATATGACATATATATATGACATATATATATAACATATATATGACATATATATATAAAACATATATATATATGTTGAATCCTGAATTCTTAGACACGGCGGCGGCGGCGGCGGCGGCGGCGAAATATTTATATATTATAGAGAGATATATATATATATATATATATATATATATATATATCAAACGTTCGACAATTCTCCTGCGCTTATACATTTTATTTTTACCGATCAAAAGCCAACGAGAGTTTCGACATTTATACATACGAATATTTCATAACCTATACATATATGTACCTATTTATCAAAGATATTTTCTTTTTATCGTGATTAATTATTAATTTTTTTTTACATACAATTTATTATCATATCACAAGAGACCTTTCATACTGTTCCTTTGTTGCGTAAAGTAGTTTTGTTTTTCACGATGAAATAAAAAAAGGAAACAAAGTATGTATATATGCGACATTTTTAAATTGTAGAAACGGCCATTGTGCGCGCGAGATAATAGGGAAAAATCAATTATGACGACGGAGTCATAAATATTTTGCGTGTCAAAAAAAAGAAAACAACACAACAAAGAAAAAATGTTGTTGTAATTAAACGAGAAAAACAAAAGGTAGGTTCAATCAGCGTACAACGACGAGTTGTACGTTGACTTGACTCTCTCTCTCTCTCTCTTCTTGTTTAAGCTCAAAATATGCGATATTCCTCGTTACATTACAATTTTCGTATTTAAATTTCTTTGTTTACATTGTTTTTTTTACGCGAGCAAGATGCTGTATATATACGAGGATGGAAAAATAGCATAATTGTGATGTTTCTTTTGTATTTTTTTAACGTTAACTAGACGAAATGTGTATATTGTGTATTAAGCTTTGACATAATTTTTTAGTTTTTAGTAATATTGAAAAAAAATGGATTGAAAAGGTAAGAACGGGAGTGTTATTAAGTTTACATAGAAGAAGTAGTCTATTACAAAAAAAAAAATAATAAATTTGTTTGTTTGAAAATTATTAAAATTTTTCTAAAAGAAAAACCTGACCGTAAATTTCAATTGTAGAAAATAGATAATAGAAATTGCTAATGATGAAACGGCATTTCGCTTGTTTACTTAACATTTTGTGAAACGAACATAATCTCAAAATATTCTAATTCATTTCCGAGTTTTTAATTATTAGTAATTTCAATAGCTTAAGGTCTAGAAATTACAAACAGACACAATTTATTCAAATTTTTTTACTTTGATAATTTGATTACAGATTGAACATCTTAAAAAATTTTTTACTTTCCCAAAGTAATTTCTTGTAGGTTGCAACTATTCAAAAAAATATTTATTTCTTTATCCTGATCGCTTGACGAACGATTTTCAACATCATCAAATAATCAATCCATACACTGAGAAAAATTTGCTAGAATAAATTACTATTTTAATGGTAAAAGGAGGACAGACTTACACAATTATAAAAATTGTAATTTTTCCAAAATTATTAATAGCAATTTTTATAATTGTGCAAATCTGTCCTCCTTTTGCCATTAAAATAGTAATTTTTACTAAAAAATTTTTTTCAGTGTATCAATTCTAAAGATTACTTTTAAAAAAAAATAACATTAAATTTCTCTGTAGAGGATACTAAGATCAAAGGCTGAAAGCCATTGCACTTCCTTTGCACTTTACTCTCAGCTCCATACGTTCGCACTCACTCTGACTGTCAATAAATCACAATCACAATCACAGTCACTCTCAGAAAATTGTACGTGTATATACCAAACAATCAATCGTTATAACCTCTAAAACGCAAGATTCCACCTCTCATCCTCCAATACCTCTACACCCTTTCCCACGAATCCAAGGTAAACACCGCGAAAATCCCAAAATGGACAGTACGTCCCCCCCCCCCTCCGCCCCACGTAACACACACAAAACAGACAGACGTACACACACACGCATACACACATATATGGGACATATATATAGGACAGGTTGAAAACGCAATCAAAAAGTTTGGACCTCGGTTGCGCACATGGTCTCGGCCGTACTTCCGGCTAATATCCGTACGAGCAATGGAGCAGAGATAGTTCTGCGGCGGTGACAATTTCCAATCAGCGCGCGGAAATGGCGCCGTGCTATAATATTTCGCGGGTACTCTCTCTCTCTCTCTCTCTATATATATATATATGTATACCTTCACTTTGGTTTATCGGTCGTCTCAGACGGATATGAGATTCCTGGTTACCTCCGCAAAATGGCAGGCCCGAGTAAATTATTTGCCTCGCGAACTAAGATACTTCGTGCAATCTTAATCGCGAATGCGCGACCAAACCATATATATATATATATATACACGTTTTAGCATTCTCTTCCGACTTTTCGGAATGTTCGGAATGATGTATTTATAAGGTAAAGGACGCAGTACTCCGACAGATTTGAAAGGTGTCTATAAACAACTGTACATTTATCGAACCGATAAGTTTTCGAATTAATCTAATTATCCGGCATATAATATACTAATTAATGAATATTGAAGTACATATAATTGCCGAAATTATTAAAAGATGTAAGATCGAAAAAGTATGTTAAAGTTCGGTATACTCGGACACCATAAATCGTGGTAAACCTATAGTACTTGGACATTTCTTGGACCCATTACTCGGACATAGGAAATTATGTGTTATTTTGCGTTTCCGAGTACTGCGTCATGGAAATGCGAGTGGCAGGTAATGTCGGACAGATTTTTTTTATGAAACTTAACCTCCAAATATTTTTATCGCATATTATTAAAAATTTAGTTATATTTAGTATAATTAAATATTCTCTATCATGAGCAACGCAAATACATCAATATCAATATACCCTTATCTACTTTTAATTTCTATTGATATTAGGTATTTATGCCTGTCCGAGTACTACTGCCAATTTTCACGTTGTCCGAGTACTGGGTCCTTTACCTTATCGTTGGAAAATGGAAAATTTTGGATGAATTGCGGGTCAATCCCTTTTTTTCTTCTCTTTTTTTGGTTTTACGTCTATGTACATGTATATATCGATGTTGAATTTTTTTCTTTTCTTTTTTTTGAGGTTATAGTCGTTTCATATTCTTGACGTTATTCCTATACTGGATTTCCTTTGCGTTGAAAGCTAAAGTTTTATAGGTTGACACTTTTGTTTACCCCGATTTGAAATTCCCATTGTTTAAAGTGTGATTTCCTGCGCGCGGTTGTACTACAAATTGATCGTTTTTCATCTTATATATTTTGTAGAGTAGATAAAGTTTCCCTGGAGGTATATCTCTCGTGACACCGATATATCCCTTTTGGCAAGATTTTGTAAATATACGACGATTCGAATAAATATGGCTGGATGAGTATTGAGCTTATGTTGCTTTGGTTATTGGAAATTAATATTATTTTATGAAAGGAAGAAATTCGTGAGGATAGTAAGTAGAATAGTCGTTAGTATTAAAAGTGAATTTTTTTATGTCAGAGGTTAGTTGCTATTTGGAGTAGATTTGAACTATTTTGTAGTTTATAATGTATCATACTTAACCCATATTTAAAAAATGTCAAACTCATATATAAAAAGATTATTTCAATTTTTACTGGGGACCTTACATTTAAAATGATCAAATTCTAAATATTTTGTTATTTATAGATACAAGAATACTATTAATACATCTTTTTCAGGAATTCTAATTGAAAATTTGTTCCGTGTGATTTCAAAACTTATTCAGGCATATTAACTATAGTTATTGTCTGTTGTAATAAAAAATACAGAAGTGTAATTGTGAGCTACGAAAAAACTTTAAATTTACTGAAACATCCACCCTAACATTATCCTCTTACAATTTGACATTCCAACAAAGCTGTGCAATCCGTACGGCCAGAAAATTATCACAAACGAAGCACATTGTTATTAAAATTATATTTTTTTTTTTTATAATACAAAATTTGCTATAACAAAGTTAAAATTTCTATGAAATTTGGCTAGTGCAAATTACTTCTTCAATAGGTGCTTAAGCAACGGTTCGCATGTGCGTCCATCCGTTCCTAAATATCCTTACTCAACTGAAATTCTAATCACACATGAATAACCAACCATTTACATAATCACATATCCACGCTCGTATTAACATATTTGACTTACCACTCACGTCACTCTTCAAGATATCATTACGAAGACAATTTCATTTCGAATGTGAAATATCGTAACCCTAAAATACATACAAAATTTCAAGGTAACAATCTGGAAACGTTACTATTATTCCCAATCATCGAAAAATTTATGATATGAATTCGAAAACGTTAACGTTAACCTGACTTATCGAAAAGGTAAGTAATTTTTAATACGGTAGCAAACCAAAAATATTAACATTAATACGGATGTTACAAAGTTAAAAAAATTATTGGAAAAGTGAATAATTTTTTGAAATATAATTTCGAAAACGCTATGATTAACTATATACTTATTAAGAAACAATAAAAAAATATTAACATTATCCGAGCTTTAAGAAATTAATGGATTCGTTCATAAGGTGAATAGTTTTTAATGCGGTAACAAACCAAAAATGTTAACATTATTCAAAGCGTTAAAAAATCAAAGGAATAATCAAAAAATTGAATTATTTTTAATATAATAACTACTTGAAAAAATTATTATTATTATCCTGCAGGGGATCAAAGGACTAAAGGAATTATCGAAGAAGTAATTAATTTCTTTCGGTAATAATATAAAGTTATTTCAGTAATTCCGAATTATTAAAAAAGTGAAGAATTGTTTACGGTAATAATACGAAAATATTATCATTAATCCCATTATTTCGAAAAAGTAAATAAATTTTTACGATAACGATCTAAATCGTTGATATTATCCTGGACATTAAGAATTGTCGAAGAACAAATTGCTAATGCGGTACACGGAAAAAAACTCTTTCGAAACAACAATAAGCAAGCTACTAAAATAATTCAGTTAAAATATTTTCTAAAATAAATCACAATTTTGTTGATTTTATAATTTTTTTCTAATAGCATTATTTTACAATTGAATTAACAACTTGATAGTTGCTGTACAAATTGTGCAATGAATTTAACCTACGATTTGTCGAAGTAGCAAATTAATAATTGCTTTAAAGTATTTTTTTAAAGCATTTTTTAAAGTACAATCTTTTTATAACATATCTTATTATCTGTATATGCTTGCGGAAGAAAATTTTTTTGTGATAACAAAATAAATTGCTTATGGAAGCAATAAGCACATTTATGCCAACAAAATAAGAAGTTATCTTATAGCGATTATTAATTGCAAATATTGTTGATGAATGAACGTTGTTCTAACTGCAACGAAAATTCGCTGTTCCTAAGTTACTACAAAAATCGCTAATGCAATGAAATTTTTTACGCGAACAATATGTTTTTCCGTGTAGCAATTCGAATATATTACCGTAATCTTGAATCATTAAAGTAATACAAACAGTTCGTTAAACAAACAAAAATTACAATAACAAGAATTGAAAAGGTGTCAAAATTTAAATACCTTTCCGTGATTTCCATTTGTTCGCAATCAAAAGTTAAAAAGAGTATCCTATCGTATTTCCCATGCCATTCCAACAGTTGGCTTTGTATTTCTTCATCTAAACGGGAGAGGTTCTGTCTTTCTCCTCTACCATTGTATTTTCTTTATTTATTTTCTTTGTTTTTTTTTGTTATTCCTTTCTCTCGAAGAAATCCCACCAGATCGGAGGGGTGGCGGTTGGGGGGGAACTCACCCAAATATACGAACGTTCTTGTTTTAGGTCAAACCGCGTTCGCCTCTTTATTATACGCGCGCCAAGGGGGTGCTGTTTTACATTTTTATGAAAAATATTAATTCGTCGGTACACGCAAAAAGAACGAACGACCTTCGATGCAAAACAGAAATAATCGCATTTGCATGGGACGGCTCTGAAGGAGAATACCCAGGGAGATTAGGAAGAGACCGACGTTGCTGGCGATGCTACCGTTCCTTGATTAAAAAACCGAAGCCCGCGATATTGAGTATTGATTTTCATTGTTAGAACTGACGTTATTTACTTTTCGAAAGTATATGCAAATTATATGTATATCGGGTGTATTAAGAAACAAAAAATAAATGTATATTGAATTATACGGCGCTTGCCGTTATTAAGGCTCTGATGTATCAATCAATCTTAGCTCGGTGTATAGATTTATTTATTCCTTTCTTTTTAACGGTAATTGATAAATATTGAATAAGAACGATAGGTTACAGTTTTTCTTGTTTTCATTGTTACGGAGATATGAAAAATATTTATATCTTCTTGATTGTTCAAGATCCTCTGAAGTGTTCGGATGAAAATTTTCGGCATTAATATTCACAGGCCGTACGGACGGTGGATCAATTCCTAACGAATCGGCTTGAAACTTTAGAACAATATTCTTGTGAGAATAAGTGGAGCATAATTTGGATTTTTTGTTTGTTTTTCTCGTTGCTTTGAAATTAAAAGAACGAAAATGAAAAGAAAATTACATTTAACGTTAAGATAGATGAATTATTTGATTGATATTGCTACGAGCTATAAATTGTAGTTGTCTATTATCAGAAACCTAAACTTTTCCTCGGAAAATATTAAGAGACTCTAACGATGAAGGAATACTAAAGGTTATAAAAGTAATTGGAATTTCAATTTTAAATCTTCAATTTTAACCACAAGGAACGTTGTTCAACCAAAATTGTTTTATTTATTTGTATTGACACTTAAAATAGACACCTTCGATATGTTACGTCATAAGACGTATACTTTTAATTTTATAATTTCAAATCGACAACAAGTCGTAATTAGCAACTGTATCTTAAAGAATACGAACACACAGTTTCGCAAATGACCTGGATATTAGCAATGAATCGAAGAGTGAAAATACAAACTCAGGGATTTGTTAAATGAGATTATTGTAATATTTGACTAAAATATGTAAACTAATTTCATAATTTACTAATAATCTTTTACAATAAATTGAAGATGTTGACCTATAATCAGGCAGTTTGAATTACGTGTCGGCTCGTCTCTCAAATACGAAAAGTTGAGAGTACTAAAGATAAAATAAGAAAAAAAAACAATTGTATTATAAAGTGCTAAATTAGTAAATCATACTTATAATATTTAAATAAATAAATAACCTAAAGTGTTAATTATTGATCTCTCCGACATACACAGAAGCAAAGGACTTCAAGAGAAGAAATACAAAGTAAGTAATCAATTTACATAAAAATAATTAATATTAGTGTGGAAAGAGCTTCCCTCCTTCCTGTCACTAGATTATACGTTTATGTCCTGTAAAACGACTTTTAGTTTACTTAAACGTTCCCTAGGTTCGAGTCCTAGCTAAGTGACAGGCGTATTTATTCGGGTTAAACTTTTAGTATTCAGGACATAACATATAATATCAACAATGAAAAATGAAATCATTAATATAAAACCCTACTAGCACACAACGTTGTAGCAACGTTGTGGCAACGTTGTTTTCACAACGTTACAACGTTGTTATAAAAGTTGTTGAAACGTTGGAGCAATGTTGCTACAACGTGGGATATGTCCGCTAAGATTTATATAAGTTGCCGCGTTAGGTGGAAATAACGTTGCGATAACGTTTGAGCAATGTTGAAAATCCCTTTGAAAAATGTATGTGACAAGCGAAAAAATATATTTTTAAATGCACAAAACTTTAACTAATAAAAAAAAATAAAAAAAAAATTTTCAACCCGCGGGAATTGAACCTCGGATCTTTAGATCCGGAGGCTTACTCTCTACCAACTGAGCTATTTTGTTGTTTCTTTCATTAAATTAACTTTTGGTTATAAACTACTATCATAATATGCTCCAAAATTAAAAACCTAAAGTTAATTTAATGACAGGAACAACAAAATAGCTCAGTTGGTAGAGAGTAAGCCTCCGGATCTAATAATCCGAGGTTCAATTCCCGCGGGTTGAAAATTTTTTTTTATTTTTTTTTTTTATTAGTTAAAGTTTTGTGCATTAAAAAATGTATTTTTTCGCTTGTCCAGGATATTTTTTAAATTTTTATATGAAATACATTTTTCAAAGGCATTTTCAACATTGCTCAAACGTTATCGCAACGTTATTTCCACTTAACGCGGCAACTTACATAAATCTTAGCGGACATATCCCACGTTGTAGCAACGTTGCTCCTACGTTTCAACAACTTTTATAACAACGTTTTAACATTGTCAAAACAACGTTTCCACAACGTTGCTGCAACGTTGTGTGCTAGTAGGGAAAGTTAAAAGTTATGCAAGTAATTAGAAATTTAATAATATTATAGCTTGAGTAATAATATTTTTTACCATAACTTTTTTGTATTAGTCAAAGTATGATAGTTCAAAATTTTTACAACTTGAGTTAATCTGTTTTTTCATTCTTGGTATCAAGAAGTTGTTTAATTTTTATGTAATCTGTCAACTTTTAGGGTATTTTAGGTTAATTTTCGAAAATATCATTTTATTAAAAAACATTTCTTTTTGGGTAGAACTTTCCTAATGTTACAGGAGCTTGGGTTATCTGAAAATTAAAAACTTAAGCTAAGCTGCATTTCCAGTCTTTTTATTTATATTTAAGAGAAGACGTACAATTTAAAGTAAACTATTTCAAATTATTTATTTTTTATTATAATATTAATATCTATTTTTAGGATGTTACTTAATTTTTGACGGCATTGTTTTGGAACAATTAAATGGATCATTTATTATTGAACCTTATGATAACGAAAAAGATTTGGAAGAACATGATCAAAAAGAGTGACGCCGATATACCATTAAATCAACCTACACTGTACAGTAACATTATAGATGTAAATTTACATTTATTTAATATTGTTAAATAAAATCAAAATATTGTTAATTATTTAACCGCTACAAGTTATAACATGTATTACTATATGTAGTACGTACAAATTAATTTTATAAACAATATTTCTTATCTTTAAAATGTTTTCCGATACCTCCGTAATTCGCCTCATGGAAAATTATTGTTTAAAAAATATGGAGATAACCATTTTCCTGTTACTGACCGAAATTACAAAAGTATATTTTTTATTTTTATTGACAAAAAATGGATATGTAAAATATATCGAATACATTTGTAAAAAAAGATACATTTCAGTAAATTAATAATAGACTGTTTTAACTAACTAATTACTTAATGCAGCAAATATTAAGTGAAATAAATTTCTCAATTTATTCATGAAAAGTAATTTTTATATTAATAAAATATCTTATTAAATGCTATTATTAATTCACGAATTGCAAGCGTATCCTGCAAATATTTTTTTATTACGAATAAATTGAACATTCTCTACTCGTATTTATAATATTCATTTTTGGATTTTGCTTTTCTTTCATGCATCACCTAATGGATGATTAAGTAAATGACTTTTATAAAATATCAAGAATTTGTAACGCAATCGCTAGGTGGCACATGATACAAGAATAAAATTAAAAAAATTAAGTAAGATTGGGAATGTTACATGTAGTATATATAAATAGAGGATGATTAATAGTATATTTATGAAATAATGTTATACCTCCAAAAGATTATAAGTATAATTTTCATGTTTTTAGATTTGCTTATAAGAGTTCAAAATACGCAATATTGAGAATTGTGAATTATATGTTTATTTATATTTATATATATTATCATTCATTAAAGACTTTATAGAATGAGTGTCTTGTTAAAAGTGATCATGTTAGTTTTTTATTGATATTTCAGCGAATCTTACGTTTTATTGCATATTTTCTCCTATTTCGTAGTTCACAATATCTCACCAGAATATAAGAAAACGTATCCTAGCAAAGTTTAATAATATTTCGGCAACGTGTTAACAACTTTCCAAAAATTACCAAAATAACGCTGTTGCGATATTACGTGCAGATAGAGGTTTAATAATGTGCATTTTACCACGGTTCAATGTTAGCTCACAACGTCGCAAAATTATGAAATCAACGGAGTTTTAACGTCGGGTCAAAGTTATGCGGTACTAGAGACATTATTCTAAAATTCTTGTTTTAAAAATATTTAACGTTTGAGAAACGCAGTTACAGCATATTCTGTAAGGTATACTAATGTATGCATCATAATACTCTTAAATAAAGATTAAGGTAAAACAAAATTTTAATATTTTTGGTCAGTGCGTTGAGGTAAATTTACGGTTCGCAAACGCGATCGGGGATGCATTTGCAATTTGAGCGTGGAATATGTCACAGCGAACTTTTATTAAAACCGATAAAATATTATCGTAAGAAATAACTACAGATAACAACGGATTGGCCGAACTAATGAAGAGATTATAGAAACGAGGTCGTTCGAGACCGTGGGATACACGTCGACCCCAAAAAGTAATGATTCTTTCTAAACTCGTCGTTTGACACAATTGCCATAAATATCAGTTTGAACAAAACAAAATTGTGCGGTGTTGCTCATCGTCCGCCAAATGTAAGGAATTGCTACTGGTTCCTCGTGAAATATGAATGGAGCTATGTCGCGAAGAAGTACCAGAAATAACATTTGAAAGGAACAACATGATCATTGAATATATAACGGACAATCCAAATAAAAATCGATGGTCAGCCTCGTAAAAAACGTAAGAGGTGTGTAGTGGTGTAATGCTCGGGGATGCGGAAACATCGTCAGCGGTCGCACGCATTTTGCGCTTGATAATGGCCCGGCAAATGGCCGGGAATAGTTACGACTACCGTGGGCTAGACGGGAACCTGGAAATAACGCTCGACGGTGTTGGTGAGCAACAAGCCAAAGAGGTGTCCTCGCGAGAATATTCACCTGGCGGTGAGATAATTATGTACCTGAGGATGAATTTCTTTTTTCTACCTCTGACCAACGTGATATTCCCATTTGCACCTTGCAACCTTGATTTATAGATCTTCTTCCTTACTGACTTGTGCACTAACGTTATTTTTTTTTGTTAATAACTGGGTAATGAGTTCAATTTTTTCCCCAGCTTCTTTCCTGGCATTGTGGTTATAGTTATTTTTTTTTTTTTTTTAGTTTTAGGATGATACTGATTTAGGGTTTTCGTTCAACGTTGTAATGGGAAAAAATGTAAAAATGATTGTCATTAATTGGAAATGAATTATTATTCATTGTCATTATTTTGTGAAGCTTTCATTTTTATAGAGAATAGTTATGTATTTACTATTGAATATTTCTCATGTTGCTAAGAATGCGGGTTGTTTTGATTGATGCATAAGCAAAATTTTGAAACAACTAAGTAATGTAAAGTAGAATCTTCGAATTTTAAGATATAGATTCTTATTATTCGTAGAAATAAGACGAAACCATCAAAAAATTTTATCGTATTCTTTAAAAAGTGAATTATTTAAAAAATTTTTTTTAGTAATTATTAAATATGATGATTTGTATATGTCAAATAAAAGAAGTCATATTGATAGAGACATAATTATAATTTTTTATTCCTTTTAAACATAGGGGATTAAAATCCTAAAAGTATATAAAGCTAGCCTTTCCGAAAAGTTATGTATCATCTGTTCTGAAACTTGATTGATTTCCAACCTCTTACCGGTGGAGTTTGAAACGTAGCACCATCGCATGTAACGATTTATCGTAAATGTTGATTGTTTTAAATATTATTTAAATAAACAAAAAAATTTAGAAATTTTTATGTATTTTACCAATTAGTCTAAGAAAATTTAAGTTTTTTATTTTTTCTGTTTGTAAATAAAAAATCTTCGAATTTTTAAAGACACCAAAATCCTGAATTTGCATTTTCCGATAAACAAGATAATAATTTTGACTTAGAGACAATGTCGTGATATAACCAATACGAGAATCAGAGTTTAAACACTCTAATTAATTTGAATAAAAATTGTTTATTTCATTTTTTATTATTTAACGTTGCTCTTTTTATCCACCCACATACCGTCCTAATCGAGGACGGAGGCCTTCCTGAAGAAAACACAAAAGTTGGTTCTATTCGGAAATGCGAAAAAAATTAAATCTGGACAACCGAAACTCAACAAATAGAAAATCCAAGAACGATAAATAAAATCACCTAGCGATAAAATGATTCGTCAAACTACAAGAACGCTTCTGAAATCATGCAAGTAAAACATAAACAGTACATTCTTTTCGTTCAATTGGAATCCTCTTGTTCGAGAATTAGTTTAATATAACCTTAGGTAAACTTGTAACGTTTATACATGTTTCTAATCGGTCATGCTTGTTTACAACATTAAATATTTGTTTATACCCAAGTTAGAATATTTGGTCCTAACTCTATAGACTTTCGTCATAAGCATAATAATAGTTACATTAATATATATATATATATATATATATATATATATATATATATATATATATATATATATATATATATATATATATATATAAACAAGTTTTCCAACGTTGCATTGTGCATAGAACACACACGCACGCACACATGTATATACACGTACAACCAGTTAAACCTAGTCACCTCAAACCTTCCATCAAATCTGAAAATATATACCTATATTGTTCCCTTTCACAACAATTTGAAGTTAATGAAGCTATACAAAAAATAAATATTACCACCCCAAGACGAGGCGTTATGACCTCGCTTTTATTGACACTGCGTGAGGGTGAGAGAGGGGGGGATATATAGGCGTGTCACTCTTTATCAAATTTACAGTTAAACGGCAGACAGATGAAAACAGGTGAGATGAAGAGAATGACGGAAGGTCGGGAGAGAGAGAGAGAGAGAGAAGGAAGATTATGAATAGATGGAAACGGTGGGTGGAACAGAAGAAGATATAGCTGTCGAGAGAAAGAGAGGGAACGGGGTGGCGATAGCAAGACCGAGTTGCTGGAACGACGAATAATTAAACCGGCTAATGTTCCTGCATTACGGCAAACGATGACGCCTGGGGTGCCCCTGAAATTTCCTTGGAATATACCTCTCTCTCTCTCTCTCTCTCTCTCTCTCTCTCTTGCTTTACTTACGTTTTCATCCATCTGGTACCCCATCACCCAGGATAGAAAACAGTCGTTTGCATTCCTTTTGAAATCGACCGAGCTTACCCCCGCCACGGGAAAATCTTATTCCTCGTCAATCGTCTATTAAGTTACGGTAGCTATATATAACGGGAAGATTGCGCAATTCATCACCTTATATACCGAAATTAAGGTGGTAATAAAGGAAATCGAAAATTTATCGTTTGATGTTGCTTTAAAAAAAAATTATGCGAGCACACTATTTCGCCTGCGTTGATTGAAATACCTCAGGCGCGTGCTGACGTTGGAATAGTCAACCGATGTTAATACCCGCGGAGAAGAGAACTTAATACAAAATTATCCGAATTTTTAAGAGATTGGTTGCACACATTACGTTGCGGTAATTTGACAACGTTGGTTTTACAGTTCACGGAACATTGCTTAAACGTGGAAAACTAAATATTTGAGAAACATTTCGAGTTGCCCAAAAAATTTTGTAACTTAACGACTATCATAATAATCAATATTTGTTATAAGTACTTTATAAGATTGTTTATAAAACAAAATCTCAGAAACTACCTTACCAATCGCATTGAAATTATGCACAGTTGTTATAGACATCATTACAAAGAATAATGTTCTCATATAGTTTTCCTTAAATTTTAATATTTTATTTCTTGTAAAAACAGTGATTCTCTGTAAATAATTTCAAACGCGCGGGAAATTTGAACTATTACTTGGATTTGACATCATCTTAATAAGAAAATACTTATTCATTAAATAAATGTATATATATATATATATATATATATATATATATATATATATATATTTATTTTTATTTCATCGTTACTCTTCTGGTGACACCAAAACGATACCATTGTTAAACGTACATTATTTCCTTAATAATTCTTCTTAGTTTTATCTCTTTTTAATGAAATACAATTACTTTTAAACATATTAATACATCATTTGAAACGTTTGAGAAACGTTTAAAAAACTATCAAAACAATGTTGCTGCAACGTTTTTTCAACAAGAGAGTAGAATACGAGGTTACGTACTTTTCATCCGAAATTTTTTAATAAAAATTTTTTTGTTTTTAGATATTTTGATGCTTTTTCAGAAAAATTGTCTTCCCACATACGCGGTGAAAACTTAAAATTTATTAAACTTCGATCGAACGGTCTTCCGAGAACGTTGCTCATCGCGGTCAAATAGTTACGTTGAATAAAAGGTAATCACCCATTATTATGAATATATTGATTTCACGAAAATGACAATACGCACGTCGGCTATAATCGGGGAAGACAAAACGACAACCTCCCTGCGCACAAAGAACCGAGATAATAATGATCAACACATTGTGATTCGAGTCTATAAATAAATGCGCACAAAACGTGTATTATTAAATTAAATAATAGTAAATTATATATATCAATGGAAAATTGTTGAACATTACGCTGGTGATGTTTGATAAACGCGTCATTGTAATGCGCGTATAGAAATTTAATGGTAAATTTAATGTACAGTGCAACACGTAGTAACGTATTTGCAACAGTTATTGCATTATTTTGAGGATATATAAGTAAAAATTTAAGGGTTTGTAAAACGTTTCAATTGGTCAAAAAAAAAAAAAAAAAAATACGTAATCAGTTACTCTGACATGGTTGCATCTAATCAAAATATGTTAGAAATTTAAAAATTGTTAGAGAAATTAAAGCGTTTGTGAAATGTTTTTTTGGAGAGTTTTGGCGAATATAAGTCAAAAAGTTGGTATTATATTATCTTAAATGTATGATAGTTGCAAATATGTTCGTAAAATATGTTCAGTAAAGATTCTTGGAGAAATTAAAGTGTTTATCAAACTTTTTTAACCGAAAAACTGAGTAATAATTTTAATTAAAAATAGCCTAAAAGTGCTTTCCTACGGAACCTAAAGTATTTAGAAAACTTTTCTACCCAAAACTGGCCAATAATTAATTAACATCCATAAGATACACGGAGAAAAAAAATATTGATAGTTACTAGAAAGTTAGTAATGGTTAATAGATTTTATATTAAATTGAATATATCGGATACACTTTTAACTGATTAGGTATAAGATTTCATACTGAGTATTAAAAAGTAACGTAATCTTTTAAAAATTATTTTGTTTTCAATCGACTGTGATAGAGTATAAGATATTTTATACTTAGTCGAAAGAGAACATTATATATATATAGTTGTTATTTATTTAATATATCCAGTACGTGTTAAAATAATAGAAAAAGCTCTATAAGCAAATAAATAGCTATGAAAAAGTATTTAATTAGTATCATGTACATTATTAAGTATTAGTAAATAATAAAACCGAGTAAAATCCGTACTTATGATATTCACCACAAGCAATCATATATCTATGTATGTATTGCAAGTGTAACTACGCATATGACTGTGAGTTTTGACTAATAAATACAAACAAAAAGATACATCGAGTACCAACGAACAGTCAAATCCGAACGACCTAAGTTTATTTTTATAATTGTGTACATACATATTTGGCTATATCACGCGTAAGTGCAATTCCCGGTAAACATAACCTAGCTAACCCGCGCGAATCACGTTTCAGTTAACCTTTTTTAACCAAGATTAAATATCATCGTTAAATAGATTTTTTAAGCACAAAGAGAAATCAGATCATGATTTATAATAATCTATATTCAGTACTATATATTTAATCAATACTATATATTTAAGTTCAGCGTGTTTTCCTGAGTATAAGTATGATTCTTAATCATTAATAAACTTTTCCCGTCATCTTGAATTTAATAAAATGTTTAGTATTGAGTCGCAGTACATCTAGTGATTATTAAAATTTTTTTTCTCTCCGTGTAGTAACGCCCAATCTCAAAATATTCAATTTTTAATAAAAATTCTCACTGAAACCAATATATTTATATTTTTTTTTAAATAAAGAATAATGATTTTTTTAGAAATTATAAAAATTATAAAACTAAAATTTTAAATCAAAACTAAAAATTTTTATTTACGTAATTTTAGAATTTTAAAATTATAAATAAACAATCAGAATTGCATGATGCAAATGAGACTATCAGTTGGTTCAATAATAACACATAGGTTGTTGTTATTTGTATAATAACGAAAAGAAGATGTTGAGCGTTTAAATTGCATCTATTAACGGGATTTCGGACCCAAGTTACAGGGATCTACACCTTTCAACATAAGAATTATGTTGGAAATATTGAATTAAAACTTAAAAAAAATTCGTATACATAGTTTAAAACAAAAGCAAAGGCATGGCGTTTTGATTTTTTAAAAAAACATAAATTTATTAATAATAATTGTATAAACAATTTTCGGTCGGTAATTATTAATCTAAAAAGGCATGAATTTTCAACGCAAAAATCATAATTAAATTATAGATTTAAAAATCTGATAAAATTTGAGTATATTGATTAAAAGATACTTAAGGGCAGGGCGTGCAGGATTTTTTCAAAAATATATTTTTTTGTTTATAAAAAAAAAATGTTATAAAAGTCCGGCATTCCCTTAAAGGATTCTGAGAAAATTTTAATTTCTTTATAATCAAATAAAATAAAACGCTGTTGATAGTGTTTTATGCATACAGGTTACTTACAATCAATATGTAAATATGCACGTTTTATTCCTTTGATTCCCTCTTAATCGCATAATCACAAGTATAAAAGTGTAAAAAAAATCGTGTACCCAAATCTACACCCAACTATTACCATAAAACCGCTATTCAAAAAAAAATCTACACCTAACGTCAAAATCTTGTATAACCCTCATATTTTCATAACGTACGACTCGACGATTACCTAACGATCGGTAATCCCTATAAAACAATTATCATAACAGCTAATATCGATGTACATATAAAACTATACAAATGAAATTAACCGTTATAAATTTAACTTGTAAATTGAATTAGAATTATCTCGGGTTGAGCGGTTATTCTAAATAAATGAAGAACGAAAGTGTTTGTAGTACTCGGAGGAGGACAAATTTGATTCTGTTAATTAGTCCCACGAGGTGGTTGGGTCGCGCATTGCTTCAAGAAACTCAATGTTCGAATCGTTCAATTATAAAACAATTCTACACCCCTCCCGTCCCGCGAACACTGTAACTCCATTAGGAGCGCACCGGGTGAACCGGAGTAAATCTAAGAACAAGAATTGCAATATATTAAGCTTAAAAAGTTACGTAATCTTCATTCATTATAACGGATAATGAATTTCTTCGCGTGTGTGGGTGGCTGTGTGTACACGCCTGTACTTTAAGTGTAATAATTTTACGAAAATGCATGACGTAAAGCGAAAGTATTTTTTTTTTAGATTTTTTTTTTAAATTGTTGATAAACATGATAAATAAATTAAAATAAATTTATGGATTTAAATGTGTATATTATAATAAAGCAAATTTAAAAAAAAATTTTTTTTGTCGATTGTTGATAAAAGCCGAGAAATTAATTAGGATAAATATATCGAATACGCAATGTGAAATAAAAGTATTTTCTTTATGATTTTCTTTTTCATTGTAATTTTTTTAAGGTCGTTAATGATAAAAGTAATTAATAAAATACAATAAATATGTCGATTTAAATGTGTATAAAATAAAGTGAAATTATTTCTTTGCTCAAGTGTATTTGTTGATGGTTATTTTTTTCAATTGTTTGTGAAAATCGATAAATTAATTACTATAAATTTATGGATTTAAATGTGTATAATAGAAAGCAAATTTTGTTTTTAACATTTTTTTGTCGATTGTTGATAAAAGTCGATGTGTGGGGTCCGATTTGTCGAATGCTCATTCATATTGTGTGCATTGTTTCGAATTTCAAAAATTAGAAATGTATTTTTATTATTTAAAACCAAGAGAAGCAGAAAGATCATTATTTCGAATATAATGTATTCTTCAGTTTTTATATATTTGTCCCGAATATTCGAACTTCATAGTGTAGAGCAATAAATTTTATAATATTTGTCTATTGACACTTTGATAACAGACAATAATGTAGAAAATTATTGATCTACTATTTGGAATTCGAAATATTGCGCCTAATATCAAATATCTGACGATTTTATTACTTTCGAAATAATGATCATTCAATTTTTCGGTTCGAAATAACAAACAAGTTATTTTAATTTTTTAAATTCGAAATATTGCACACATTTTGAATGAACCTTCGACAAATCGGACCCCACCCAAGTCGATAAATTAATTAGAATAGATATATCAATCTAATTACGCAATGTGAAGTAAAAGTATTTTTTTATTATTTTCTTATTTATTGTTATTTTTATTAAGATCATTGACAAAAGCTGTGAATAAATTACAATAAATATATCGGATATATTGATTCACGAATGTATAAAATAGAGCAAAATAATTTCTTTTTTTAAGATTCTGTGTCGACTGTTTTTTTTTAAATCGTTGATAAAAACCGATAAATTAATTAGAATAAATATATCAATTTAAAAGCGATTGTATAATTAAATAAATGTAATTAAATTTTCTTTCATCGATGTGATGCACTCCTTTGGTTCTAATTCACTGCTTTGCATATCCTAGGCAATTTAATTACAATTGAATGTTAAATAATTATTTTGTTTATTATTTACGATTTATCTCAAAACGTTAAAAATTTTATGTTAAAGTGATATAAAAAAATTAATAAATTATAAAAAAAATAAGTTGCGGAAAGTTAAAAATTTACAATACTAAAAAATTTTCTTTTACTATATTTCTAAGTTATTTTCAATATTATACGAGAAAACTTTCATATTTTTTTTCCTCTAACATATTTTTGTACCTATTAAAGTTTTCAAGCTATTCAAATGTGAAAATTTATGAAACTGCCATAATTCTCGTAAAAATTAAGCTTCTAAGTATTTTTTAAAAAATCAATAGAGAGCTTTTTAAAAAAGCTACTAATTGACACTAGAAATTTTAAAAATCAGCAGTAAATAACATACAAAAGTTGAAAAATAAATTTTTGTTATTTGTTTATTGCACGATAGAACGTCTACATTATGAGTATTAATACAATTAATTAAAGCTATGTATTTTGAAAGCTCATTATTAATAATACATGTGTTCAAATAACACTCCTCTCACAACATATTTCTTCAAAACCTCGATTTAGATCAACATTCGCATATACTCTTGAAAAACTGCGAACTCCACATCAACTATCAAAGCGATAAAAAAACTCTCTTCAAAAGCCTAATAAATAAAAAATTAATTTTTCGAATCCAAAGATCCACACTTAACACACCCAAACAGTTCATAACTCTTCCTCCCCTCCTCGAATGACAACACCATTTTCACTAACGATGAGCAAAACAAAAAAGTCACCGTTCAAAAAAAAAAGAAAAAAAAATCACTTCACCCAGCTGTCATCTTTAACGTCCATCAGAATCCTCCGTATAAAACTCAGAACGCACCGTAAACCGCTCGGAAGTAATAGAAATCTGAGTATTCCAAAAGCAATTGCGAGAAGTAAAATCAAGAGGAGTTAACTTGTTCCCGAGGTAATGCGAAAAGTTTGCACACCCGAACACGGGAGGGGAAAAAAAAGAAAGGACATTTCGGTTTTGTCGTGCGGCACTGCTGTACTCTACTATACCGATCGATGATGAAAGGGTGAAGGGGGGGGGGAGGTGGAAGAGGAGGAGGAGAAGGGGCACGGTAGTGAGAAACCCGGAGGCGAATCGAGAGGGTACAATGCACGAACCGGCTAAGCGAGTCAAAGCTTGACACAAGCCATTCAGAAAAGCATAACCCGAGGGCCACACTGCAACTTTGAGTGAGAAGGGATTGTCGCCTTTGGGCTAATCGACCTAACTGTATATACACTTGAGTTACCTATATGGATCTTTTAATTCCATTTAAACTACCATTACTTATAAGGATTTGTAACGATATCTAATTAACTGCTCGTACAGTGTTAGAAATTAATTATTGTGAAAATTCAATGAAGTAGTTAAAAAATTGTTAGAAAAAAATTAGAATAGAATTGAAAAAGAATTCGTAAGGAACAACTTAAGCAAAATACAATTTACTCGGATGTAAATTATCAAGACAATGATTATATTGTACATAATTGATTATTTTCAAGGATTATTTCCAAGGATTAATGATAATTAATTAAGAACTAATACTTTTCTTATTGAAACTTATATAGCTAGCTAGCTAAAAAAAATTAATGTATTTGTGTAATAAACAAAAGTACACATCTATATGAAAAATATAATAAAAACATGAAAAATACAAAACTAAAGGTCATTTCGTCAATTCTCAATTAATATTATACATAATTTTCTATTTCAAATATTCCAAGAATTTTTCTCCATTACAAGATAATTGTCTACCATAAAATTGAATTTTTCATCAATTAAAATACAAAAAATTATCTTTTTCATTTTTATTTAAACGTTTTAAAAACATTTTCTTCCAAAAGTACTGTAAAGTTATTATATTCAACACATAATTATCAATGAATTGACAGCGATTTTTGTTTATAATAAGAAAAATCTGTTCAATTAAATTGAATTTTTGTAACTAACATAAAAAACTTTTGATGCTATCACTTAAATGTATACAAAATTATATTTTTTTGCTTTTTTTTTTTGGATTTTCTGAACGTATGTTCCAGCATTACTATAAAATAAAATAATTTTTATTATTCCATTCTTCTCAGTGTAAAAAGGAATAAGGAAAGAATTAGAAGAGAGTAAATATTTAAAAAATAATTATAAAATAATTATAAAAGAACTGTAAAATAATTCTTAAAAAAACAACATGAAAGTATCGTAGTAAACGAAATAAAAAAAAAAGGTATTAAAATCAATAACTTAAATTTTCAATAAATAATATACATATTTTTTTCAAATAAAACATATTGGAAGTCAGAATGCCCATTATTATTTAATTCAATTAAATTACGGAATGCATTAAATTTAAATCGCCCACACATACACCCATACGATCGAGAAACTACGAGTTCTCTGTTTTTGCCCGCTGAATTAAATATATTTCGATGAATAATTGATTAATTTTTATTACGGACCATTTCATAATACAATAATAATTAATACGTATATATGTGAAGTGTACACACACACATACATACAAATACACACACACATGCCGATCGACTTATATTTTATTCATGCAACGTGGCACATTTCAATGCAACGTACCATCTATCAATTTGGGAAAATTAAATCGAAAGAACGAAAAAATATATATATTTATATATATACATTATGCGTTAAAAATGAATATACATATCATTATACCGAATTTATGAAAAAAAGGAAAAGAAGGATTTCGGTTTCAAAGGAACTTTTTGTACCACTGTATGCCAGTGGATATTCCGGCGGAATTGATATATAGAAACAAAACTCAAGAATCCACCCGCACAAATTGCTTTTTCTGCGCAGGGAAAACTTCCTGAATGAAGATCTCGCACGCCCGGCCGAAAAGCTGTATAAGCGTTCCTACGAGACGAAAGAGCATTACGACCAAGTTTTTTTTTTGCTTTTGTCGTCGTTGAGTGGGGAGAGAGAAAAAACGCATTATCGCCAAATCGTTCTTCTTTGTAGATATACGTGTTAATCGAGACCGTATTGACGTAACAAATACTGCTTAAAGTGCCAAATTCAAGATTGCGTATACATCGATCGATGTAAAAAAAATTTTTTTCTAATATCGTTGTTTCGATACTCAGGAATCAGAAATATGTAATTTAAAAAAAAGACTGTGTTGATGCGTGTGTGTGGTAATCTCGTGTCTTTGGTTATATCAAACCAATTGACTCCATCCATGCGTTTTTGTCGTCTGGTTCGAGGTTTGTTCAGTTATCTTCATTTGTTTTTAAATAATCGGAAATGTAGTCAATTTTTAAAGATTTCTTAATTAAAAAAATTATCGATATAAAAATTTGGTTAATAAAATTGTGGATACTGGTAACTTCGAGTACTTTTAGCAAGAGTCTTATGCTTTGTTCTCGAGTAAAAGAATAAAATGTATAATTGATTTTCCTTTCGTATAGGGTTAAGATCGTAATTTTTTATTTTTCCAATCCAAAAGTTAGATCTTTACATTATCTTGGATGAGTTTTTGAACTAGTTCAAAGACATTTGTGTATAAAATTTTTTTTGTTTTTCCTAGTGCCCAAATATTGAGTTCGGAACTTTCGATTTCATACTTAACATCTCATTTTGTTAAAATAGTTTTTAGAAAAATATTAATTTTAATTAATTAAAATAAAAATTCTGGATTGGATTTGTATAATTTTACTTCATTAATCAATAATTTTCCGATATATTGTGATATCACTTTGTACACATTTGGAGAAAATCAATGTTTTACTTACACTTTTTTGTTGTGATGTTGTGAATATTCTTATTTGTAGTGTTTATCTTTTCGCACAAGATTTATTCTATTATCTTTAATTGTTTTTGAATTTTCGAAAAAACAGACAATTTTTAACAAACTTTGTATTACAATAAATTTTTGTAATTTTTGGTTAGATATATCTCCAATAAATTACTGAGATTATAGACAAGTAAAAAATTTTGAAAAAATCCTGAAAACGTATTTCAATTTACGGTATATAGTTATGTTAAGAGATTTATAATTGTTTATCGATTGTCAACACATTTTGTATTCCAGTAGTACCAAGAAATGATATACAAAATCAGAAATCAGCAGTATACGAGGAAGTTACGTGTTAATGTCACATAACGTTTTGTCATATTTTTGACATTACAATTTTATCATATAGTGGAAAGTGACGTCATAACTACTGTCATCTCTTGCTAATTCTGCCAAAAGTGAAAAAATATATGAATCACGCGCAGTACGTAGTAAACGATTACGTTCATTACGTTTATAATTTTTTAACAACAACCCAAAAATAAAATTACGTATCGATCGATGCAATACGCAAAATCGTTTACTTTAATTATTTTGTCATTTAAACACTATCCATCAGATTCTATTATAGCATAACAGAAAATTGACGTCACGACTATTGTCATATAATGAAATATTAACATCACAAATACTGGTTCAAATTCAAAAATAAAAATTAAGCACCGATTGACGTAAAATTAATCACATTGATTATTCTATGTATTTAATAATATCCGAAAATTAAAACTTGACATCACGTCTATTATCACAACATGAAATATTGACATCACAAATACGACTTCGCGTCCGGAAATAAAAATTATGTACCGATCGACGATAAATCGATTACATTGATTATTCTATTTAATACTATCCGAAAATTGAAAATTGATGTCACGACTATTGTCGTTTTAATGAAAATTGACGTCACGAATACCGCTTAAAGTTCAAAAATAAATTTTTGTTATCGAGAAAGAGAGAAGAAAAAACGCATTACCGTCAAATCGTTCGAGCTTTTTTTTCTCTCTATAGGTGTGCGTGTTAATCGAAACCACATACGAGCTTTTTATTTATGAAGAGATTAGCAAAGCGAAGAATAATTTTGCGAGTATAAGATGTTTTGTTAGATATATTTCGCACCGAAAATTTGAATAAAATTTTAGTTAAATTAATTTTAATCGTTTAATTACCAATTGATTGGAGACGACCTGCTTAATCGTAATTATGTGTGTGTATGATAAAATCATTAATTTTCTCGTCGCTAAAAAAAATACATCGTTTTTTTTCTTTTTCCTTTCTGTCGACGCTCTCGCCGAGACTAATAAATTTAACGTGGATACACATTTAAATGAAAATCAAACGTACATTTCGAAATATATAAATATATATCACGTTTGATTGTTATATATAAATTTGGAAAAGAGGGTTGCGCGATAAACGTTATACGAATTTTCCTTTGAAACAATTGGAAATTCAATAAACTGATGATAAAAAGAGCATAAATACTTTATAGATTTGATGGATATAATATGAAATATTCGCCGGGCATTGTATCGTTTAAATGTGCGATCGTATAAAGAGTATAATATTAATAACGTTACAAACACCGTTAAATATCAATATGACAACTGCCTGATAAACCGTATCAAAAGTCACATTAATGCAATGATAATGATTCATCCGTATATACGATGATCAAAGTTAATAATTCCGATCGCTATCAACATTTTCCTTTTCCGATTTTCACAATATTGTAGCTGTTTGTACTGAGGAAAGAGATTCTTTATTGCAAAGAAACCGACAGAAGTATCTTTTTAATTATTTAGAAATATTTTTTTGTAAATTAAAATTTTTTTTAATGAAGTTTCTGAGAATCGGGTTATTCGGTTATCGATTGTTTGTAATCCAGTTCAAATTATAAACTGTGGAGCAAAAATATTTTGAAAGTAAAATATTTTAGAATTTCTTAAAAAAGAAAAATTGGATTTTCTAATTATTATTTTATTGGGGTATTATTGGCAGGAGATTTCTTAATGAAGACGATGTAAGAAAACAAAATTTGCCGCATTTATTAAGAACTTAATTTTTATTTATTTATATTATTATAGGCCTCTAGCTCCTTACTGAGGAGACCAAAGCTGGACAGCCGTGGTCAAAACGCCAATTTTTAATTTTTTTTTTTAATTTTTGGAAAGGCTTACTCTGGGACTTCCGCTAACCATAGTGAATGAAGAGTATTATAAGCCTCGCTTAATAAAGCATATTGGTTCGCAAAGCCCGATAAATTTTGTATATCGAATTAATCTTTAGCAAACGATAAATTTTCTATTTTCTTAAAATGTGATAATATTTACGTGTATAATATATTTATTGATCTTTCCAAACTACCTGACTTTCAAATAAAAAAAGCTTATTTTATTCTTCGTCCACTATGATTGTTGTAATTTCCCAGAGTACTGCATTTCTATAAATTATAGGCATTTCGTCCTCGATCTATAGTTTGGACTCCTCAATAAGGAATATTTAGTTTTATCATAGCTATATCGAAAGACCTTCCGCCTTAAAGGTCCCAATATTCTTCGAGATAAATGGGATCATAATATTTTTTACTGAAACCAATTCAATATAAAAGTTCTATATAAAATAGTTTTATAAAACTAAAAAATTAAATTATATGTTTATTAAAATAACTCCACTGAACCTATGATTTCCTGAATCTTTGAACCTAAGAATTTCTTATTTATTAAAATTTTTTAAAATTACATGATTTATATAAAATTTAAATACTCACATCATTGTCCTCATCAGTAGGATAGTTATTATGCTGTATACACATATTTAAACTTTTTTAGCATCGGCAGATTCGAGAAAACTATGTTTGTATAGATGTACAAAGTAAACATTGTTTGCATACAAATCATTTTTAATATCGATAATATATATCAAGACCAAAGTGGTTTAAACTTAAAATGAATATAATATAAGGGGGTTGAGGAGCGAAGCGAGCGGGAGGTTCTCCCCTAGTATAAAAAAATGACAAAATCGTTCTGCAAAGTTCTTCTATATAATTCAAGCACTATGTAAAAATTTTGTTCAATTCTTAAATTTCACATATTATTTTCAATTTTGGAGTTTTTGAAGATAGATCCCTGTAATTTATCTAATTATCACACTAATATTGAAATACATTTTTAAACTTAAAAATTAAAATAATATTTTTCTTAATCACCACTTAGTATGAAAAGACATTACCTTTATCAATATCCACGTTTTATAATATCCTAAAGGTTATGTAGCAGTTGAATCATAGTGAGCTCCACGTTCATGAAATCAAAAAATGTAATTAAAAAATAAAACTAAAAATCTGAATATCTTCCAATGCTTAAGTGATATAGGCTAATAGTTTACATACTTTGATATAGTTTATAATTATAAACTATTAATAAATAGTTTATTTATAATTTTATATATAAATTAATAAAATTATAAATATTAATAATTAATAAACTTTCATTCAGTGAGGATTATGAAAAACACAAAAATTTATCCAACAATTTAGATACAAATAATTTTAAACAATCGAAAATCAAGAACAATAAACACTATCGACCACATACTTAACAATTAGAAAATATCCTTAAAAGAACAATAAACACTATCGATCACATACTTAACAATTAGAAAATATCCTTAACCTCAAAAGATCACATTTATCATAGGTATATAGATAGATGCATATATCTATACATTTGGAATATAGACGATATTAGAATGAACAATATCTCAAGATATTAATCCAAAACGAGAAGGGAGTACATATTGCCAGTCGGGAGACTAGTAAGAGAACCTCGTGCAGACGGCGCATACCTTCATTTCCCATTCAATTACCGTCGCTCGTTTACGCGGCGACCTCGCCTGGGCTCGTGGACACACGGACAAGACCATATTCTCGCGACATCTACGCGGTCAGTTCATTTCGCGAAATTCAATGGTCCGTTTCTCGACCTCTAAGAAGGAGAGAGACAGAGAGGGAGAGAATTCGAGGGAGCATGACGAAGAGGGTGAACTTTCGATTTGCTTGAGTATATTCACCTACGGCGTATTGATTATTGCGAACAAAGATGTTTGCTACCGCATCGATCGATGCAATATACGTACAATCAATGGGTTTGATTATCCCATTTTTAAAACAATGAATATGTTATGGATAATTGACGTCACGGTAACCGTCAAGGAATTAATTGAGAAAATTAAAGTCATGGCTATTGACATGCAATGAAAATTGACAACATTGACGATTGTCGTATCATGAAATGTAACAGCATTGACTATTGTTGTGTCATGTGAAATGCCATATAATTATTCTTAAATCACGGATATTGACATTATATCTCTTAATATATTTTGCAACTGAAAAGTTACGACTATTGTACATAATGAACATAGACACTATGATTCTTGTCATGTAATAAAAATTAATATTACGACGATTTTCATGACATAAAAATGTTAAAACCCAAAAATACAGATTATGTATCAATCGATGCAGTACACACAATCGATCGGATTGATTTATTTATTTATAAAACATTATCTATCACATTTTAATTATCGCGTGCCAAAAAATTGACATCACACGACTATCGTTCTGTTATAAAAATTGACGTGATGAGTGCTGCACAAATCAAAGATTACATATCGATGAACTACGTAAAATCAAGTATATCATTATATTTTTTAATAAACATACTACGCAGCAAAAATTGACGTCATGAAAATTGACGTCACCAATACCGCTTTAAGTACAAAAATAAAGATTACGTTTTCATTTCGAAATCGAATAGATGTAAGGATAAAGGTGTAAAAATAAAAGCAATCGATCTGTACATCGTTAAAAAAAATTATAAAAACAGGAACGTCTGGCGATATAAATTATCAAATGGATGCATAACGTAACGCAGTTACTTCCTTTGACGTCAAACGTGATGTACGAATTATGACGTCGTGAATATGGGAAAATTTCGTCAAACCTGTTATTTTATTAACGTGGCTTCTTCTTCGGTACACTACTGTGATATTCATGTTAAATTATAAAATGCTCGAGAGAGAGAGAAAGCGGAATCATGACGTGATTGGAACACGAGTTAACCGCATTCAGAGTTCAGTGCACTTTTAATTGCGTAATCGATTTAATGATGTTTTGTTTCTTTGTTTGTATTATTGTATTTTATCTATATGTTAAAATTTATTGATTAAACTATATTCATCATTTATAAGTTTGTATCTACTTTTTTTTTTAGTATTTTAAGTTTAACGATCTTTAAGTTTAAAAATGTAGGTATTTACTTCTCTTTTTCAAATCTTTTTGTTGATTTTTACATAATTATTAGTAATTGAGTAAGAAAAGTTGAAAATACTTTGCTATACGCGTAGACAAATGTTTTATAAATAGTAATAAAAATATATGATAAAATGAATTTATTGATCTCCACGATTATACCTCATAACTCAGTAAGGCGGACTGTATTTAGTAACTTACTTTAACTGTACTTTAATAACCTTACTGGATAAGTGTTTGAAAAAAGACCAAGATAAACTAATTGTGGTGGTGGGCTCATCACTAGAGTCCAGGCATCTCGTCTTTAGATACAGATGAAAGAAATAATATACAAATTTAAAAAATTGCTCTACTCTGACGAGGAAGAACATGGGGTATATGTAACCAACCGGTAAAAAACATTAGTAAGTATTACATATTAACAGGTAGCCTCCTAACGCATTTAATTAAAGTGGCTGGTATAAATATAGTCCGCCTTACTCAGTTGTGAAAAAACAATTTTTGGCTTGAGAAGATCAGTTAATTCATTTATCGTATAACTAATAGTGTAAACAAGCAATAAATACTCGAATTTACCATTTTTTGGAAAATTCATTTTAAAACATAAGAGGTATTAGAAGCGCCCTCTAGGAGAAATTACTGACAAGTATGGTACAAATTTAAATCTAATTCGCAAATTTTTATTGCAATTATGAAGAATAACTATAAAAGCGAGTATATACAATACTCAAAGATGGACATATCTGGTTGTTACCGACGAAGTAAATTATTTAAAAAGATAAACATTTTTAATCTAAATCCAAATTAAAAAAGACTAGATAGATTAAAAATGAATCACTCGTCAAAGCTTTATACGTACATTTGATCAGAACCTTTAAAATGATAATCACAAAAATTGTTTGATTTTCGTTGTAATTTTCCAGAGTAACATATTATTTAATAATCTAGCATATTAGTATTAGTTTTTCATTATATAGATCGATGCAATGGTACAATAATTAGCACATCGCAAATGCATTTTTAATGAAAATTATATGAAATGAAATTAGATATTACTTTTCTGAATTATTATAAATAAAAAAAGTGCAGCATGATGGATGTGGATGTGGATCATCCTCCGTGGATGAAACGTTGCCAATTAAACATGTATTGCGTTAATTAATCAACATCGACATCAAAATATACTGAACTAGAATCCTATAGCAGATGTTGATTTGAACCTAGAACAGAAAAAAAATTTCACTTAATCTTTATAACAATAATACATCTTCATGGAATTTCTTTTTAATAATAATTCTTAATTCATTTTAAGGACATTAATGGTTTTTATTTTAAACGTTCAGATAGTTTTCATATAAAAATTCGTTCAATCGTTATTAAAAATGGAGGTATAAAAATTATTTATCGTACCAACAAATCTGATATATGAAGATTACTAAGCAGATTCAAGAAAATAAAATTAGTCCCGCTAATCGAATGAAAATTCCAATGTTAAATAACGTTACTTCACCAACTTATCAGAATTCCCTTACTACCAATAATCTCCTAAAATATCCTTCTAATAACCATATCCACACATAGTTACACCGAGGAAATAATAATTTAAAATACTGGAAAAGCACAGAGAGTAATATAAGCGAGAAAGTATAAGAAAAGCAAAGTCAAAATTTCTTAAAATTGAAGAGATTGCATCGCATTTTCAATGTCGAAATCCCTGAGGCTAGTGTGTGTATATATATATATAGAACCAGCATCTAGTTGCCGGAAGTGCATTGGAATCAAATATAGAATACGATACTTCGCGATCGTTTCCATTGCCAATTTCCTTAAGGGGTGCGACGGTTAAAAAAGTGGTCTGGTAGGAAAAGAAGAGGAAGAAAAAAAGGTAAGCACGTTCGCATTGGTACATAACCTTAACTTCGATGGAAAAATTATCTTTATGTTCTCGACTATTATCCGTTTCGATTATTATCATTTCGAGATATCGATTATCCAAATAGTTTCGTGCGGTTTCGGTTATATGGTTATTAGAAATTCTACCTGGCATCGTATAGCGGTAACGCCATTTTTACTTTTAAATAATCTTCATTTTTATGGTCGATCGGTTGACCCTACAGATAATACGATGGAATCGTTTCACAGATTCTTTAAAATCATCAACTTCTTATAACGTCGTTAAATATTTTTGTAATTTCGTTGGACGTGTGTGTGTGGTGCAGTCTCAATTTTTTCTCTTTTATGAACGGAACATCGATACTATTGAATTATTTCTTACTTTCTAGTTAACGATAAAATAGGGCAAGCTTTTCAATTGAGAATGTGACCCATTTTTCGGTGACGCGGGTTTTATTTTCGAAATGCATTGTTATCTTTTATTATTTAAACTTTTATAAAAATTCACGTACTCCACCGTTTCGATTAATCTTTGAATATCGCGAGTTAATGCACAATTGTTCCCGAGCTTTGAGCTTGTGTAGGGTAAACAAAACCAGTTTTTTTTCAAATGCGATGTGTATACACGCGTTACAAAGGGCAGAAAGGAAACGTCGATGCTGTAAGTCAAAGGTCAACAGAGAGAAATCGAAAGAGAAAGAGAGAAAGAGAGTGAACTTATTTATAAAACTATCATCTGGATTTCTTTCGTACTACAGGCTCTTTGAGATAAATAAAAATGTACACTACCTAGCAGAAATTGAGAATTCTGAGGTTAGGCGAAACCATTTTTTGGCTATTTATTATAGACTTATTGATTAAACGGCTGGTTTTTGGTTAAAGAAAAATATTAGGACTGAAGAGAAAAATTTAGGAAATAAGCGATAGTGTTTAGATCCATGATTTGACCATTGATTCTGATTAAATTCTATATAATATTAGTAGAAACGATACTTCGGATTTTCTATGACGTCAGTTTCTTCAGTTTCTTGTCTATAATATAAGATTTTTTTCAATGAGTAAATATATTATTAAATCATTTCTTTCATTTTTTTATGTTCAAATAATAAATGTACCTTCTTATAGATGATACTTCGAGGCCACCCTGGCTACATAGAGATAAGTAAATATATTTTTTTAAATTGTGTTAAAAAACTAAATATACCTTAGTAGAAATATCAAAGCATTTAAAACGGAAACATCTCTGATACAAGAGTATGTAAACTAATCTATTAATCGGTAGTGATGAAACAATTTTTTTCACTGTAAAAGTACACTTAATGAAATGAGCATAACCTCAAGATTTTCATCTAAAAATCTTGTTTTTGCCAATGAAATAATTTTGTCTAAAATATTTGTAATATTTTTTTAATCGCTTGAACATTATGTTTTGGAAAGTTAAAAATACCTAATAAATTGACAATCGTGACGAAACAGCTGATTCCATTTTAATAAATGGGCAAAGACAATGAGAAACATTTTTTACCACAAGGAACAAATTGTCAGCATTTTTCATCTATTTTTATTCAAAATGGCTATTTTATACTCTTGAGAAATAGAATCCATTTCTATACAAAGGTACCTTCTTGTAGATTTTGCTGCGATGACCTGGAGGTAATCTTGGCTACATTGAGAAACGTAGTATTTAGTGTCGTTGTTTTTTCGTTATTTGGAAAAAGGAGATTTGATGTGTTCTTTTGTAATTTATTTGTTAATGATTATAATTGAACTAGTTAATATAATTACTTTAATCCATCAGTGGAAAACAATCATTATATTACAAAAATCAAACTATTTATTGGCAGATACGATTCTCTTTGTTTTTAGATTGTTATTACAATTTTAATTGTTACTAAACTTTCTTACGAATAAAATCTTTTATAAAATTAAGAAAATAACTAATAACATCGACCAACAGACAATTCGAAAAATTAACGCTAGTGTCTTATAAAATTTCGTAATTTTTCCTATAAACGCAATAAATATAATTTTTTTTTAAGAACAATGAATTTACGTTCGATAATATGTACATATGTATAAAGTATATTTAACAATATACATTGAAGTAAAAAAATGTTAATTTTTTCCGAACATATTACTCTTGCAACCAGAAGTTAATCATTTTCAGATTAGAAAAATCTAATTTTTAACCATCAATTATTCTAAGTTGTTATAGCCATCATTTTGACAAAATACCATAAGTTTTTTACTTAAAAAACGTTTTATTAAGTTACGATTTCTACGAAAGACTCTACAGTCGCATAGAGAAATTTACTAATTAAAAATCACTAACAACGTTGAAACAATCAATTTCAATTTTTTTTTTTCTTAAAAATGTAATTATAGTTATCACAAATACAATATGCTACTCTCAACAGTAACTTCAACTTCCAAAGAAAATATTAAGATTCTGGTAAATTTTGTCTGAACCTGTGCAAATGGACTTTATTTTAACCGAAAAAATGGATCCGTACATATATATCGTTCCCAATGTGTCTTTGATCTGTTCGAAAAATCAAGGGGAAAATAAGTTTTTTAATAATTCTAATAAACTTTTTCTTAATAACCAAATGTAAATATGAAAAGCTTAGGATCAAGAACTTGAAAATAAAATTTGGTTTCTTAAAATACCTCTAACGGTTCTTTCAAATCTATCTTCCAAAAAAATAACACTAGCAATAATACGTTAATAGTTAACCTAAAACATGCAAATATTTTTCATGTAAACTTTACGTTTCAGTAGTGTGCGCTACTTATAAAATATAGAAATGCTATAATAAAGACCTTCATCTTAAAATACCAAAAAATAGATTAAAATTATGACTAGAAAAATAAATTCTTTCAACCAAACATAACTTTCGATCCGATTAAATTATTTCAACATAATTCAAACCTCCTAATTACAGTTTTCTTCCCGTATAACGAAATCGTAGTAGAATATAATTATGAATCACAGTTATTCCAATTTCCGTACAACCTTCTTTTCCTCTAGATTTTCAGAAAAATTCATTTCCCCCATTACTCACCTATTAAAAAAAAAAAAATTCCGCTTCAGTAAGTTCAATATCGAAATGTTAAACAACTCTCCTCCGTTTATTTATTACAAATAAAAATACTCACTCGCACACACGTGTATTTACTTGGAAAACAAAGTACATTTCATAAAATAAATTTAGACTACGTAACACACATTCGAATTCCTTCGTAAATAAACAGCGGAGTGTAGTAAGTTGTCTTTTTGGCTAAACAAACACTGGTTTGTAAACCCAGTGAACCAATATTTTTGAAAAAACCTTCGACATTTGAGTTAGCTAAGTACTTGGTTATTACAAAAAAAAACATGCACGACTAAATTTTTTGATTTAAAAGTTCGTTGTAGTCAGCGCGAGTACAATGGGCTGTATATATGTAGGGTGTAGTATATAGGGAAAGTGAAACCATAGCATATTGCAAGCGAATTAGTATCTTGGCTTTAAGCCAAGTAAGTAGTAGTAAAGCGTTCGCTAATTTTACCTATACCGTACACCGTAAACTCGGCGAAAACCCTCTTTGACGAAATATTTCCGGGCTGCTCGAACGTGTAATGCAGATTCACCATTAATCTGTTATGACAGTGTATTCTCTAGTTTTTTTTTATTTCTTTTTTTAATAATGATGGTGGAAAATTTATGAAAAAATTTGTTTTTGTTTATATTGAGGATTTGTTTAGTTAGGTGTGAGGGTCAATGCGAATTAATGGGAATTTATTTTGAGTCCGGATTGCATGTTACTCGAAATTGATTTTTAACTGTGAGATATTATTCACAATTGATTATAGACGCTTGTCAATTTACGAATTCTTATTGATTTCAAGCGCAACAACAATTATTTCAAACTTTAAAAGGCTTAAAAATTGATTTCGTGCTTGAAAGTATACTTTATTTTGAATTCGAACCGACTTCAAATTTATTACGTACGACTCGATATATTGATTTCAAACTTTAAAATGTTATAAGGTTTATTTCTTATGTCGTAATTAATGAAATTTGCAATTTATTCAAAAATGAATTAGTAATTAGATAATTGATTTAAAATATCGAATTTGATTACATAGCACAGATATTTCCAAACTTTAAACCATTACGAATACAGATGATTTCGAGTTTTAAACGCTTTCTAACTTAAAACGATTTCAAGCATAATTGGTTTAAAATTTCAAAAGATGAGCTTAACATAATTCCAAACATCAAACGATTTCAAATATAAAGTGCTTTAAAACTGCGAAAAAATTTCGAACTTAAAATAGTTTGACATCGATATTAGGCTTTTCATAATTCAATAATTTTCAAATAGTTTAAACTTTAAGTTTTTTTAAACATCGAATGATTTTAAACTACAAGTATTTTAAAATTTTTAATGACAATTTTCATTTACAGAATACTAAATATCATTTTATTGTAATCTACAAGTGAATTCATTCTACATACAATTTTAAATTTTATATTATATTAAACTACAAGTAATTTTAAGCTACAATTTTTATAAAATACAAGTTACTTCAATCTTTAAATCAAAGAAGATAATTTGAAGTTATTTCAAACATCGATTTATTAAACTTTAAGTATATACCAACTTGAAGTCATATTGAACATCAGGTGATATCTAACTCTAAGTAATTTCAAATTTCAACCGCGTTCTAACTGTAAGTGCTTTCAAACTTTCCGCGATTTTGAACATCTAATCTTTTAAACTTTAAGTTATTTCAAAGTTCAAGTAAATGAAACTTCAAGTTATTTCAAAGTTTAACAAAATGCAACTTCAAGTTATTTCAAAATTTAAATATTCAATTTAAAAATTTTTAATTTCAATTTTAAGTAAATGCAAACATTTAATTAAATGAAACATCAAGTTTAAAATATAAATAAATAAAAATGTAAGTTATTTTAAAGTATCATATATTAAATTTCGAGAACTTCTAAGATTTAGTAAATAAAACTACAAATTATTTTAAAATTAGTAAATTAATAATCAAATTATTTCCAAGTTTTAGTCATTTTAAACTTCAAGTTATTTCAACTTCAAGTTATTTTAACTTTAAGTTATTTTAAAGTTTAACTAAATAAAACTTCAAGTTATTTCAAAGTTAAAGTTAAAGTATTTTAAACTTTTAATTATTTCAAAGTTTAAGTAAATTAATTTTTAAATTATTGTAAAATATAAATAAATTTAACTTCAAGTTATTACAAGAAATACTAAACTCTACTTTAGTAAAAATTACAAGTGCATGCAATCTTTAAACTATTTTAATATTCGATTAATTTAAATTTCTAATAATTAATGTCTTTAAATTACTTGAAAACTGCATTTATTGATACTTCGAATGATTTCAGTGTTCTATTGATTTTAAATTACAAAAAAATTGATTTCCAATTTCAAATTAGGACAATAATGACTTAATTATTCTTTATTATTTCAAATGCTTTAATGTACCCTAGTAGAAATTTAAACCATATTTTAGGTATTAACTAGCAATTTTTAAAAACCTGTAGAAATTGGCTCGTTATTAGCTTTAAAATACCTATTTTTAGTTTCAATCCACTACACCCGGGTAAATATTACCCGATTTTATCGTGATTTATAATATAATTTCGAAAAATAATATATATATAATTTGAAATTTTCAATTTTTCTATAATAGTTTTAATTCCTTGATTTTATATCATGACATTCGATACTTAATAATATTAAATTGTTCGATTGAATATTTCTTACAACTTTGAATTACGTCGACGGCGGTTAATTACTATTATATTGGCAATTAAGCAATAAATAGATCGGATGTTTGTAATAAAATGCTTTGTGCCGACGAGTATCAATCGACTATCGGCGTTTCACAGGAATTCGCGAAATTTTTTGCGTAACTGACATTCTTTTTCACTGGTAAATTGAGTAATCGATTTAAAACTTGATGCTCGTGAAGAAATTAAACTTCTCATCTCGAACTGGTGGGAAAATTTCGTTTGTTATTACAATTGAATTACGTACGATTATGATCGATAATTTTTAGAAAATTTTCGGGAGGCCACAATATGTTTGGAAAATTTAAAGGTATAATGAACGTTTGTAAAAATAATATTAATCGAATTGAATTAAATATCTGGAAATATTAAGGAAGAAAGATTTGGAACACGCAGCAAAAATTAATTTAAAAAAAAACTCGATCGGTAAATTAAATAAATGTAAAATCGTGAAATTATTCTTAATATTTTTTATAAAAGCAGACACTATATTTTGGAAAAATTCGATTTTTGCTTGGTATTTATTCTTGCTTTGAAAAAACCTAAAATTACACAAATTTCTAAATTAATACTTTAATTATCATCAGTGAAAACATTATAATAGAAAATCGCGAACATGTTGATTTTATTTTAATAAAAAGTAAGATTTTTCCTCAAAATATGTTCAAAGTTTATACATTGTAAATTTTTTTAGGTATTTATTTAAGCACTTTGAAATAATTTTGCGGGTTGATAAGTGTATAGGTGTTGTACCCAAATTACCAAATCTCCTTTTTTATAATCTATAACGTGTGCTGAAAATATTAAATTAAAATTATTTAAAAAATCCAGAAAGAAAGTTTAAAACTAGATCTAACATTATAAAAAATTATTTTTAAATGTTAAATTAATTATGCTGCACATGTCGGTAATAAATCTGCACTGTAAATTGAACTTAAAAGTTATCTCCATATTATTAATTTAAAAATCTACAAAAATTCTCAAAGAAAGTTTAAAGCATATTAAAGAGCACTGTGTAAATAAAAAATATTTTTATTAAAAGTTAATGTTATTTAAATAAAATGACAATTAACACATGTCGGTAACAGATTGGTACTGGCGGTAAAAAATTATCTTTTGTTGATTGTCTAAAGTAAACAAAAGTATTTAAGGGGATGTCGGACCCAGAAAATGGTCAATTGTACTTTTTTTATAAATAAATGAATAAAGTTTTTATAAAACGCTGAACGTCAAGCCCTTAGGTATGTTTTAAATAATATACCCAAATTTTTCCAGATTTTTAAATCCATAATTTGATCACGATGTTTGGGTTGAAAGATTATGCTTTTTTAAATTAATAATTACCGACCAAACATTGTTTACTCAATTATTATTTAAAAAATGCTTTTTCATTAAAAAATCAAAACGTCAAGCCCTTCCTTATGTTTTCAGTTATCCGTATGAATTTTTTCAGATTTTTAATGCAATATTTTAGATATAATTTTTGGTTTGAAAGGTGCAGATTCCTGTAATTTAGGTCCGACATCCCGTTAATGATATTGTGAAATCCCTAATCAACAGGATGTTGAACCCAAATTACAGGGATCTACATCTTTTAACCCAAAAATTACGACTTAAATGTTAAATAAAATATCTGAAAAAATTCATCAGAATACACTACAACTCAAAGAAGGACATGACATTTTGATTTTCGGTCGGCAATTATCAATAAAAAAAGATAAACACTCAACCCAAACATTGTAATTAAATTATCGATGTAAAAATCTGTAATATTTTGGTAATACTATATAAAACATTCCTAATGGACTGACATTCACGATTTTTCTAAAAATCTATTCTTTTGCACACGTTCTTAAATAAAATTATAACAAATTACTAAACAAATACTCGTCATGCTCTTACTAAATAATTTAAAAAAAACACTCAACATCAAATTAATATATAATCATATCAATGCTATTAAAAATGTATTATACTTAATTAATCAATTGAATAATCCTTTCAAATGTATTAACATCAGCAATATACTAAAATAATTAAAAAATTGTTATAAGCTTTCGACATGTTTCATCATTCACATCGCTTTGTTTCGATTATGTAAAAATATCAACGATATCAATCTAAAAATATATCCATTTAACCGAGTAGATATCGATTAATTTCCGGTTAAAATAAATATAACACCGAGAGAGAAAATTGTCTGCGATATTTTAGTAAAATGTAAAACATTACGTTCACCGATATAACTTAAATTTTATTTACACGTCTCAAAGTGCCTCTTACATAATACAAATCGTCATTTCTGGTATAAAGATTTTTTTCCAAAAAAAGAATAGAAACATTGTAATTTTTCAGTAGTTTATCACTCGGGTACGAGTCAATGTTCATTCTGGTTGTCTATATATACTTAAATAAAATACGTTGTCCTAGAAAAACATTTTTGTAGAAGTAAAAATTTAATATATCTCTTGTTTGCGTCAGACGTAACAGTAATATCGTATATATACACTATTGCCAGCTGGTCTTGTTTAATACGAGAAATATTTTTTTTTTTCCTTTTTTTTCATTTTTCATTTTTCAAAACGTTGAAAATCTTGACTCCGCACTCGGTATGTGGGAATCATAGCGAATTCATCGATTGGATAGTTGCCGCGCTGCACATTTTAATTCTGGGTAGTTTCACATTTTGATTTTGACGGGTTCGACGCTTGATTTGACGCGTGACACATTTTACTATCTGTGTTATTTTTCTTTTGGTTACTTGCGTGTTAAGCGTTCGTTTATTATTTTTTTAAGTTAATTTATATTTACTAATAAATAAAAATAAAAAAAAATATAAATTTTACACGTGTTAGGAGATTGACGAAAGTAAACCTAAAATTTCGGAAAATCATCTTTTCAGCTGTTCGACAAAAATTATCCTCAAAAGTCAATATGACATCAGTGTAAATTGTTCATCGAATTAAATTAATTAAATTAAAATTGTTTGATACATAAATTAACCTAAAAATCATGATATCGCCAATACAAGATGTTCAACAAAACGTAATCTAAAAATTCTTAATATTCTTAACAAAATCTCCATACCTTTCACCTATGTTACTTAATTATTACAAAAAAAATTATAACCGCATACGTAGAAACTTGAATAACATAAAAAATTTACTTAATTATTTATTTATTTATTTTTTACACGTGCGAGAATTTTCTACACAACTTGCAAAGTCTTGATATTATCAAAGAAATCTCCATACATTTTAATAAACAATTAAAAAAAATTTTTCTAGGTGACAAACTCTAATATAATAAAAAAAATTACTTAATTTTTTAACAAATTTCTAACTTATTTATTTCTTTAATACATAAAGAATTTTTTAATAAAATGATCGTCACAGCACCGTATTTGAGACATATCAGCCACTTGCGAAATAATAACCTGAAAATAAAAAAATTTGTTCAAACACAAATATTATCGTTACAACACGATAAAAAAATAACCTATAAAAACTCACAATAAATCGCAAGGAAGATTCAATTTTTAACACCGTCAATAATTTTCGTTTCAACAGATTTGATCTTTATTCAAGTTTATACCATACATAATTCATTTAATTATTGTTTATTTATACATCCTCGTTTAATTCATCACGCACGTGAATTTGAATTCCTTATCGCGCATTAAATATACAACACAAAAAATATAGAAAAAATGGTCGAAACAATTGTATAATTAAAACTGGAAGAAATAAAAAAAAATCCATTAACGGATATGTCCGTACTTTAGCAAAGCTCTATAAGGCGTCAATGAATTGGTAATTGGTTTTAACAATTCGTACGTCGACAGGAAGTGAGGTAAAAAAAGGAGAAGAAGAAGAAGATTCGCTGTAGGTGTGTACGTATACGAAGCACCCGGTAAAAATATATTTTCATAAATAATGGAATCTATATTCTAATTGAAATAATAGTAATGTAGGCGTATAGTAATTAAAATTTTACTCGATCGTACGAAAAATAGAAGTGTAGGAGAATCTCTCGGTTCTTTTCTTTTTAATCGATATACGCTATTTTTCGAATACGGAAAAAGGAGTGTATAACGTAAATTTTTATATAGTTACTGAAAAGTTATATAAATGTACGGCGTTGCTTATATCGATGGTACAGTGACATTGATTTATTGACTTTTATGGAAAGTGTGTATTTCTTTCCTGTTTCTGTTTTGCACGTGATGCGTCTGAAATGAAATAATTGATTTTTCAGTTTATAAGTCTCGTAGTGTAGGTTGCGTAACTTAATTTTGGATAATTAAGGGGACAAGCCTGGGTTGACATAGAAAAAAAGTATTCAATATTAACATTGAATCATTTTTTTTCCATAACAATTCAAAACATTTTTTAATTTTTTTAACAAATTTAACTTTTTTTATAAATTTTGTGGACAATCTGTTTGCAAACGTAACTATTTTAATTAATTGTGAAACTCCGTGTATTCTGCTTTTTTATTCATAATGGACTTACTGCAGGATATTTCAGGATCCCATTTCATCGATTAGACTGAAATTCTAACAGTATATTTATAAACATGATTATAATCCACTTGAATGGAACAGAATTGCAATAAAAGTCTAAATATTTATTTAAAAAAATTATTTAGCTGTTTTTTACACAATTTTTCATATTTTTAAATAAATTTTGTAAAGATTATAATTAATTAAAATATGATGATTGCAAATAAGTAAGCTAAAATATTGTAAATAAATGTTAATAGAAATATACTTTATTTAAGAATTAAGAAATTTTTTTAATTTAAGAATTCTATCATTGTTTAAAAAGTGAATTTTTTTTCTTTACATAGGTTGCCGCAGTGAAATAAGAAAAAAAATTATTAAAAATGATGATTTTTCTATGTTAGTTAAGAATATAGCAGATTTAAAAACTGGTAATTTTTTACATTTTTTATAAGTAAAAGAATAAATTTTTGAAAAAAATAAATCCTGAACATCAAGCCCCTCAAATAAGTATTTACAGTATATCCAATTTTTCCAGATTTATTTACATCGATAATTTAACTGGGATGTTTCGGTTGTAAGTAATAAAATAATTATGTAACAAATAAATTAGCTTAAAAATTGTAAGTAAAAGTCAGTAATAATTCAATTTCTTTAAAAAATTAAGAAACGTTATTAATCATAATAAAACAAATAATAAATTAATATTGTAATTACCCAACATACGATCTAAACTCAATATTCGAACGACTAACCTCGAAAATTTCTGTAAAACGTTAAAAATATAAAACTAAATAACATTAAGAATAAAACATAAAAATTAAATAAATACTAAAATAATTGAAATAAAAATAAAACATAAAAAAATCATATACGTTTACACAAAACATTCTCAATAAAGTGCCCTAATTTTCAAAAAATGAATCTTGAAATGAATATAATCGCTCACATGAATCAAACGTAGCAATTTAAAAAAAAACGCAGCAATCAAAAAAGAAAAAAGAAAAAGTATCGAAGGAGATAGAGAAAAACGGCAAAAAAGGTTTGGGTGCTAATGCGAAAATGTATAGGGTATGTTTGCGAAAGTCTCATCGTCGCCAATGAAGCCATCGCATATAACACAGGTGAAATGAAAAGAGAAAAGGAGGTTGGTTGCAAAAGGGAGGGGGGGGGGGGGCTAGAGACGAAAACGAAAGGGAGATAGAGACGAAAAGTAAAAAAGGTCACAAAAATTTCAGCAACTGGGCTTTACATAAAACGCCGTGTGTTAACGAATAAAGGATGGAGAGAGATAGTGAGAGAGGGAGAGCGAGAGAGACGTCGACATTCTGCACCAGCTGCACCGGACGGGATAGTTGTTCAACCGGCAACGAAATGCAAAAATTTCCTTTCTTTCTCTTTCTCATTATCTCTTTATCGCTTTTCACGAACGTTGACGTCCTTCACCCTTTTTTTCCTCTCTCCTTCCTTTCTTCGTCCATTCGTTTCATCCACTTTGGGCGCGTTAAACATGCCGATACACGATGTAACTTTCATTTTTTGATGGACTTGCTGGGAAAGCATATTTGAGAGAGAAAAATAAAAGCATAAAATTATTGCACTCGGTGATACGGAAGAATTATCGCGTTTGAGGGAACGAAACGCGTTGATTTAGGATTCAGCGCGCAGCGTGCGCGCGAACGGATTAATTATCATTGAAAGGTAGTAAGGTTCGAAAGCGTCAATTTATCAATATATTACTCATTCGTAACTAGTTATTCGACACTTTTTTTTTATCAAAGAGTTGGCTTGTTTTATGTTAATACTGATTTGCCATTTAGAGTACGATTTGATGAATAAAGAAATTTGATTGACTTTATAATCCTTGGTCGGAATAGAAAAAATTTTTTAACTATTAAAAATCTATATAATTTTGAAAAAAAATTGATAAAATCATTATAATGTTAATTATCTTTAAATTCGTGTACAGCAAAACCTTATAAATCCTGTACATGTTTTTTCACGAATATCCACCATATTAGATCCGCCATTTTGAAATTTAAAAAATATTACCTCAAATTTGTAATTAGCGATGCTTACTTTTCCCGTATATTCACATTTTCTCGTGATTTTCAAGTTTTATATGTAATTTGGCCACTCATTTTGGATCAGCCATCTTGAAATTTTAAATTCTAACCTCAAACTTATTTAATAATGAAAATACAACGCTTTACATTTTTTTTATGGATTCATTTTGAATGTATCGGATATCTTGAATTTTGAACATGGTATTATTTATGAATTACAAGTTAAAAATTGACTAGATTAATGAAGTAATTATAATAATTAACCACTTTATAAAACACTACTTAATCAATTTCACTTAAGTACCAGTAATTTTGACTTAACTTTTTTATTGTTACAAATATTTTTTAAATTAGATTATTTATTAATTTTTCTCCCTTTACGTAACAGTCCAATCTTAGCACCGAAAAAACACGTTGAAAATGACAATGAATCCAATACAACAAAAATTGATGACGTTGTAAACTTTTTAAGTTTCAGTTCGATATAGCACCAATTTAAACCATACTACCGTCTTAATTTTTCCGCATGATGATTAGCACCAATTTTTTGACGTTATGTCCAGTAAAAAATTAATCATTTGGAAACCCAATTCAAATCATTTTATATATTTTGCCGAATTTTGTTCAAATAAGCTAAATCTTCTAATTTTCTAGGTTACGTATAGATTCCACAAAAAAGTACATTACATCATTATTCAAAAAACACCTTTTTCATCCTTATTCACTTAATTTAGATCATATACGAATCTTGAAGCAAAAATAATTCAAATCTAAAAACTATATAATTTTTAATTTTCTAATTTTTAAATTTTGCACAAATATACACACAGATACATAACCATAAATTGCCATTTGTATATACTATATTAATTAATACTAATGCACACGCAACCAGAGATCATGAATATGTACAAATTATGGACTGACACATTAATATACATGCAAAGGTGATATTATATATAATTTTATGTTGATATATATATATATAATTTCCAAACTACGAACTGACTAATTAAAGAAAAAGATAAATTAAACATAACCTCAAAAATTTTAAGGTTACAAGTACCTACATTTATTTCATTCGTGCATTTAACCAAAAAAGAAAGTACAAACAAAAATTTACAAAATCGATATTCGCGTATAACGAAGTAACGTAAAAAGAAAAAAAATTTATACGCTAATTCGATTAGAAGTTTAGTCGATATATATATATATATATATATACAAGTACAGCAGTATAGGTAGAAGAAAGAAAAAACAAAATGGTGTAAAATATATCGGTAAAGTCATTGAACTCTGAAAGCGTAGATTTCAACGTTGAAACGAATAAGTGCCAGGGGCGCTTTGTATGCCGCTTCGAAGACGTTCTTCCACGAGGGAGCGCTGGAAATGGTTTTCCGTTGAAAGAGTGAGAGGGGGGTGAGCTTTGGAAAGACAAGTTTAAAACCCAGGTTAAGTAAACCCTCCGGGGAGTATTTTACCTTGCAGGCAAAGTTCATCGATGCGAATCGCTCTCTCTCTCTCTCTCTCTCTCTCTCTCGACTCGGAAATGTTAGGAAGTTAATTTAACCGATGAAGACGCTTTGGATTTTCCCAGTGTGGATTAATTAAGGATTAACCTCCAAATAATTCGTATATCGATGAAAAAATATGCGTATATGATGTATTAAGTATTTTGGGTACGATTGATTAGATTTTGTAAGTTTGTGAGGGTGATTTGAGTGTTTTTTAGTCGAAAAAGGAAGAGTGAGGTTAGGTTTTGTTATTTAAGTTAAAATTAAGTTCTGATTTGATACTGATTGGTATATACTTAGGTTTGTCTGATGAAAAAGTAATTTTTTTATTGAAGAATAAAAATTCTGATTAGCTAACTTTGCACTTAAAAATGAAAGTTAAAGGTTATGTTAAGATATAACTTTTTATAATCGATATTTAATTCGATTTAAATGACATTCTGATTTTGTTTAAGTTGGTAATCATAGATATCTTCGATTTGTTTTTGTGGAATTTCCACTTGATTAAGAAAATTGAGGTTATGTTCAAAAACAAAATTTCACCCTTTAACTTCGATATTTAACTTTAGACTGAGATTCCAGCTCGTTACTGACTAAGTTAAGGTTATCCCTAAAGGAGTAATTTGTCACTCAAAACCAAAATTGAAGTTACGTTTGAAGTTGAAATTTTTCTCATTAAGAACAATATTAAAATTTTTTTTTAATGATATTCTAACTCGATATCGATTTACACTCAAGATTGTCTCTCAAAACGTAATTTTTCACTGTAAATATTGATAATTGAGGTTACGTTTGACATTACAATATCTTCATATTTAACTTGAGTTCAATGGAATTATGATTCGATACAAATTGATAATACCAAAATTCAGCTCTAAACAAATTCAGGTTATGTTTTTGATCACATTGTCCACTTTTTAAATTCGATACTTAACTCGCTTAGAACCAACCTCCGATTCGTTACATATTCACTCAAGAACAATCTGTCACTCAAAAAGAAAAATTCAAAGTGCAAGCGACCGTTTAAAAATAAGTTTGAAGTTATGAAACACTTAGAACAATGGATATCATCCAAAATTGTTACGATGCACATTTTATCGTGCGAGATAAAGGAGAGGGAAAAGATACACCAGTCGTTTGTGAAAATCTACTTGTGCCTATATGGTTCCAGCCTTTGTCACATATATACGTGTGTATATATATATATATATATAGACACACTCACACATACACCTCAATAAATCGAGGCCATTGAATACTCGTGCCTCGTTGGGTAACTGGTCGATGTTGGCGTTGCACCGTGAAACCAACCACCACGGTGACGACGAAACGCTTCTCATCATCTATTCATCCAGGGTACTGAGCTTTTTGTAAAAATGTAAAATAAAGCAAGAAAAAAAAAAGAAGAAACGAAATATATAGAAAAAATACTGAAGCGACATATCATCGAAAGAGATCAACTATGTATACCAAAAGGAAGAATTGATATATGACTTGAAAAATAAAAATTTCGTGTGCAGGTGATAGAAGAATTTTTAATGTTAGGTATAAAGATAGCAAAAAAAATTGTTAGATATCAAAAAATAGATGGTGAAAATTGTTTGACATAGATAGGGAGTAGGTAGTAAATGTTGTTGGTTAGTTTTCCTATTCTAAAATGACTGTTAGATCGTTTAAACAAAAAAATATACGTAACCTCAGAATTTGATAGTTTTCTTTTTAAATGATCAAGGGGATAAGCCCAGATTAAAATTGGAAAACAACTATTCAATATTAACAATTAATTACTTTTTCATAACAATTGAAAACATTTCGTAATTTTTTAAACAAATTATATAATTTATCAACACTAATTTAAAATTTTCTTGGCCACTTTATATGTAATGTGACTATTTTAATTAATTATGAAACTGTGTACCTTGATTTTTTTATAATGAACTTGCCACAGGATAATTCAGATCTCACTTCATCGAATTAGCTGAAATTTTTTATGGATCCATCTCTAATTCGTAAAATTGCATAATACTTATAGTATTTACAAAAACATGCATCAGAAAGCGCACAAATTTTGAATTTAAATCAAATATACATTACCCAATATAAAGCAATTAAATTTGACAAACCACAGCGTTTTTTGTCTATTTTTTCTTGTTAAAACAATTTATTTTGAATGCATTCTGATATTATTTATGTTACATACTACGCTGACCAGTATTTCTAATAAATTCATTCCTTTGCCATTTAAAATGGTAAAAAATAATTATATAATTTTATAAATTTTATTCTAATTCTACAAGTTAGTGAATCACTAAAGACTGAGGTTATGTCAAATTTAAAGTTTCGCTTGTTCGACATGAAACGTATTATATTTTCTTTTTTCAGTTCAAAGACTAAAACACCTCAAATGCTTTCATTTCTAATGCTCGTCTCATGTGAGGATAATATTCACCCAACCTTTAAATATTTAAATTTTAAATAAATAAATAAACTCACTCGAAAATTGATGATATTCAATGAGAAACTATTGGAAATTATGTAATTATACCTAAATATCCGCGTTACTAATGTAATTTTCACATAAATAATTACAAGCTTACAAATAAGCGGGTTTTAATAAATAATTACCAAGTATATTATTCAAAGTACCAATCGCAAATGACAAATTTCACTTTATTAAGTAATAAATAATAATAATAATTGAAATTTGAATTTTTAATCGATCTACTCTGAATGATATGTCTTTCTCTCTTGTATATGTGAGTGGCAGTCCAGCATCCACGTAGAGAAATTGATTATTTGAAAGACATTATATAATTGTTTTGGAAATGTTGTTACTTTATTAATTGTGAATTATGAATATAATCTAACAGATGATCAAAACGCTATTTTTATAAAAACATTATTAAATTTAACGGTTAAACATTTGAACATTTTTACCGAACGTATTAACCAAGTAGAAGTTTCTTCAATTTTTATGTTTTGAGGTTAGGCATAGTTATTTGATAGGTTATAATTAGGCACTTTTTATCGATTATTCAAAAAAAAAAAAAAAAATTATCACTATTGTCACGGAAATAAAAAAAGTTTTTCTTGCATAATCATTGTAATTATATTCATTAAGTATATTCATTTTTTAATGAAATTTTAATTTTTATAATATTGATTTCTGATTTAGTTATTCGTAGGTCATTAAAAAATGTTTGTAAATCTTGTTTTGGATAAAATAATAAGAATTATTATTATACAAAGATAGCCTAGTAATTTGTAAATAAATTTTATAACAATTTTCTATAAAATTATTTTTGAAATAATTATTATTTATTACAACTTTTATAATAATTTTTATAATAATTATTATTTATTTTGTTTTTTTCAACTAATTTTTTCTTCTTATAACTTTTAAGTATTCTGTAGCGAACAATTCATAGGCAAATTTATTTTCCGGTCATTAATTACAAATTTATAAGTCATTTTTTTTGTTTAATTTCCAGTTTTTCGACAAAAAAAATTTCATAAATACCTCGAATTCTTCATAATAATTATTAAAAAAAATATTAATTAAAATTAATTTATTATATACATTATTTAAAAAAATTATTATATAAAGTCACTCAAGAGCTATTAGAAGAAGAAATTAGTACAAAAATAGATAAAGATTTTATGAACGTGAAGCATATAAAGTGATAGTTAACAAAGAAAAAGAGAGTGAGATAGTCAGTGAATTAAATAGTTTTAGTAAGGAAAATCCCACATCCCTGACAATCAGGGAACGATACCAGGTTATTCGCGCGGAGTAGCTTTTGTTGCTCATGGGATAAAGTTTTCGTTTGTCAGAGCTGGCACAGGTGACTGGAAATGTTTACTCATCCATGCTGTCAATCGACTTTGAACCACCAGTTGTTTGTCAATCCACCATTGTTTGTCACACCCACATAAACCGTGACTAAGACCGTTTGAAAAAAATTTTTGACGAAAAACCAGCAGGAATTAATAATCTTTGATTTGATCAACAATATACATAGAAAAAAATGTGTGTTAACCTCACTTTTAGAACTTATTACATGGTCACCTTAAGGTAGTTCTCTAACGGTTCGTGAAATACTCAGTGTGTTGATTATGGAAATAAAAATTTTTCGGACTGTTTAGTGAATTGAAAGAAATTCGCAAATTCTTTTTGTTAATTTAAATAATATTTACAACGATTAGCGTTTGCAATTAATCGTTATATGCGACGGTAGTAGGATTTGGGCGCGTCCTGGAAGATAGAAATCAATTTTCAGATTAGACGATGAATAACTCTTCGAGAAGGCCGGATTAATACATTTTTTCTTGCTTATTTTAAATATCAGAATTTTATATTTTTAGACACATTTTCAGTTTCCTAATCTTTGATCTGCCTTCTATTAAGGGGGAGTTGGATCAAATAACAGAGATCTACACCATTAAATCAAAAAATTATTTAATAAAATTTATTGAAATCTAAATCTGAACAAAATTTATACAGATAGCTGATAGTTTAAGCAAGGATCTTTAAGTGAATAAATAATTTTTGATTGATATTTATTAATCAAAAAATAAAAATCTGGAAAAATTTGAATACATTGTTTAAGAGTTACCAGATCGTCTGAAGTTCAGGACATGTCCTTAACTAACATATAAAACTCATCGCTTTTAAGTTTTAACCATTTTTTTCGTTCATATTACTTTAACTACATTAAGGGAACTCTGTTAAAATTGAAAAAAAGACTGTTCTACATTAACAATTATTAATCATTTTTTCCACAATGATTATAAACGTTTCTAAATTTTTTAAACAAATTGTATTAGTAACTTTTATTTATAAATTTTTAGCTTATTTATTTGTAATATTAATATTTTAATCAATTATGAGACTTTATATTCTCATTTTTTTTCTACAGGAGCCTTACTACAGGACATCTCAGGAACTACCTAACATTTTAACAGGAACATTTAATAAGATTTTAAGCTACTTTAATGAAAGTGGAATTATGAATTTCATATTGTAACCATCCAAATAACATGACTCACTCTATATCCTTCTCATATTGCCTAAGTCTATTTAAATTTTGTAATACAATTTTCTATTTAAATTTAATCAATATCAAAATTATATTGATACTGATGACTTGAATTATAATACTTTTTGTTAATAATTTCAATTTCCCGATATTCATGCATATATTTACCAGTTCATTAGATTAATAGCGAGCTAATACATAGAGCAGTTGGGCTACTTGTGATTGTCTCTGTATTTGTACCGTGTGTACATATCTTCCTCTGTTTATCCAACGTACACACTACCGACCTCTGTATTCCGTATAATGCGAATACCGTTACGTTAAACAATTTATTTATAGATATATAAATATTTATACGTGAAACGGACAATTTAAAAATCTCGTTAAAAATTCAAATTTCCCGCGCTTTGTTAATTTTGAAATGTTTATGATGGCAACGAGATAGTGCACATGAGAATGGTTTCGAATGTAAGGAGAACATTGAATTTTGGATAATAAACTGTCATGAACTATGTTTATTTATAGGTTATAAAATCATAATATTTTTCGATTTTTTATGGTAATAATAAAAATTATGTTATTTTTAGAAGAAAATTGTTGGCTAATTTGAATTAATTATGTTCATTCCATAAATTAAAATTAAAAATTTGAATTATAATAAAACTTGCGTCATTTTGTAAAGAAAAAGAACTAACTCACAGATTAACGTAACCTATCGGTTCGTCAAGTTATAATTAATTACGCTTATATCTATTCGTTTAATCAATAGAAAGCTAAGGCAAATATTATCAAATTTTCTAATTTCTCGCGCTTAATAATGTTCAAATTTCAAATAGTACAATGAAAAATATAAGTCTATGTTTAATTAAAGGAAAATAAAATATATACTCAATTAAATTTCAATTAAAATTACGATCGTTTATACACTGTCTCGAAACATATACCTTATACATAAATCAGTACGACATAACATTCAAACGAATCAACACATATAATCCCACCAATAATTTACATTCCATTAGAAAAATACAAACATACAACCATCAAAAAATTACAAAAATGTCCCGTTCACACTAACAATCCACTAACAATTCCGAAATTGATAATAAAATATAAATAAAAAAAAACTCCATCCCTTAGCAAATTAAGTGAAAAGAAAACCGGAGAAATAACAACAACGCGAGAATAATAAACTAAAAGACGAGGTTGTCACGGAGAAAAAAAAAGAAGAAAAAGAAACGACACGCTATCAAGAAGGGACACTCGTGGATGTGTTCTATACACCGTGAAAGTGCGAGGATTCGTGGTATCTGAGCTTTCACTTGGTTTTCTTAAGGCGCCCTACGGAAAATGCCAGTAGTGCATCGCCAAGAGAAGATAAGCCGCTTAGGAAGAAAAGGGGGAGGAGTCTTATGCGAATGTCGCGCGCGATCTTATACTTTTCTTTCTATATATACATCGTCCTTTCCACAACCGCATTCGTCTTTATTTATTTCTTCGGTGTAAGTCACCGGCCTTAAAAGGTACAAACTAAGATACCGTCGTTGATCTGTATATATATAGACGCGTACATGCCTGGATTTTTCAATTTTTGTATTATATTGTATATCCCGCTTTTATATTATCTTTTCTTTATACGTTATGTAAAAGAAATGACCTAGAGATGTTAAATTTGTTTAAACAGAGTTACGACCGTTTTATCGTTTTACATTCAAAATTCGGGTACTCTGTGTAAATTGATATACTTTATAGAGCGGGTAATTTCGTAAAAATGTGTAGATGTATAAAATTGTAATTAGATTTGATCAACTATATTTGAATCTTAATGATTATATTCTATTTTAAATTTTGACTCTAAATCGTCCGTGCATGTATTTATTATAAAGTATTATATAAATTTTAATCGGTATTTCCGAACTAATTTGTGTTGCTCAATATTTTTTCAAATATTGCACAAAACCCTCTTTTATTAGCAACTTACTTGCATATCGCTAAGTCTTAAATGTTGCCAGAGGTGTTAGAAAATTAATTAAGGAAAGATTATATTCTATGTCAAATAAGAAGATGAAAATTTAAAAATTATTGATATTTGGCTACATAACTCATTTTTGAACCTAGAATATGTAAACAAATTTTTATGCTCTACTTACATATGACAAAAGTTACTAATAATAATCGAAAATGCAAATTTTGCTATTTCATGATTTTCCTTAAATTTTAGTTTAAGAGGACGATGAAAACTCCTGTTTCACCGACTTGGCAATTTAAATTATTTATTAAATAAATAAAAATTTTTTGCAGAAAATAATATTTGTCCCAACTTACTGTAGTTACTAGGCACACAACGATATTTATTTCGTTTCAATAGAACGTTTATGGAAAGAGAAAACTTCGAAATACTGAACGACATATTTTTTTAAAATGCTTGGACGGAGATCTCAAGCTCGTTCAGTATTTCAAAATTTTTTCGTTTAAAAAACGTTCTATCGGAGGAAAAAATTATCGTTAGATCCCATGTTTCTATAATAAATGTGGACGAGTTTAATTTTTCGCGATAAATACTTATTATTTCTATAAAAAATTAATTTAGAAAAAAGGACAGGAATTTTTATCAAAATTCTACGTTTCTGTCGGCAACTCAGACTCACATATTAAGAACTGGCTTTGAAATCCCCTTAAATAAACTAAATATCATAAAGAAAATTTTTCTCGAACTATGGATTGCTGATGCGTATAAGAAACACTTTTAAATTGTCGTGTTATTGAGTTGCAAACGTTGAAATATTCTTTACCGCCAATGACAATAATGTCGTATAAACGTTTAGGAAATCAAAAAATAAATTTGAATGTTTTATATGCATGTATAAATTCTCGCGTGCATTTCGGTGATAAGGTCGAGTGAAATCGTCGTCGAGGTACCTTGCATAATCTCTCTCTCTCTCTCAGTTGGGCTTTTACTCGTTGTCTTGTGCCTTTTATAGCTGTGTATGATGCCGTCGCCGTGTCGTCCTCTCGAGCTCTATATGCCCTTATTATACGTAAATGTCAGCGTCCCGGAATGGCTAAACGAACATAGGAATGACCTGAGATTCTTTTTTTTAACACTTAAGAACGACGAGGGCAATGATAATACATAAATGCAGATTAATCGAATAAAAACGGAACACTATTCCGAGATTTCGTAGATTTTTGTTTTACAAAATAATGGAAATTCTGGTGAATTGTAGATTTTAATAGAGGTTCATTACGAGATGAATAAAATTAGGATGAATAACATAATATTATGATGAATATATAAATAATACATTTTTTATTTACGTGTATCTATATGTATAGCCTAGAGGTTGTTACTTTACTTTGGGATTGATATTTTACGTAAGTAGATAAGTTTTTCATGCTACAGCTAGTGATAGTTTCTCGAATTAAATATTACGTGGATTGTTGGTGCAATTAGCTACAATGTTGTATTTATGGTTTATTTTTTTATTTTTATTTTTATCCACTTGAGTGAAATAGACTACGGGGAGTCCGTACTGATAGCTTCACAAATCCGCCACCCGAAAATTTGCGGGCAGAAGTGGCGCTGCCGTCAGATAGGCTGAGTTCATATTGGACAATAATTACCCTAGTAGAAATCGTATTCCATTAAATAGGTAATAAATAGATATTCTAAATAGAATGGTCGAAAAGTGGGTGAAAAATAGGCGAAAATGTGCCCATTTTTATCCTCCCGGTGAAACGCTTTTTCTCCCAATTTTTAACCATTAAATAGACTAAAATATAACTTATATTCTGTTTTGAGCTAATTTTTAGCTTATAAACATAGATCAAATTTGAGTCTAGTTATATGCTATTAAATGTCTATTAAACATGGACAAGTGAAATATATAATAAAATCACATTTATTTTCGTAAATACTGGAAATATAACAGAAATTAGTTGTAAATCAGACGAAAACATTAAAAATCCATCCGAAACTATAGAAATTAGAAGTTTACTATTACCGGAATGCTGGAAACAGTATTCGAATGTCTTGAGGTCATGGTCATTCTATTAAGTGTTAAAAAATGGGTGAAAAAGCGTTTCGTCATAAGGTATTTAATACCAATGTTTAATTTCTAGTTCTTAGATTCAAATTTCTACTAGGGTATGGGCAGTTAAAGAAAATAGAGTTTTAATTGTAAAATGAGAATTAAGTCCCTTAGCTATAGATGTAATAATTAATTAATACATATTGCTTAGCTGATCGAAAAGTCAATATTTTCAACGAAAAGTGATAAGTACTTAACTCTCAACTCTGATTTTATGTGGTAAAAACTTTATTTTCTTTAAGTGTCCATAATTATTGTCGAATGTGAACTCAGCCTATCTGACGGCAGCGCCACTTCTGCTCGCAAATTTTCGGGTGGTGGATTTGTGAAGCTATCAGTACGGACTCCCCTTAACATTGCAATAAAAAAATTATGCTTGCGAAAGTTTTGCATAAAATTAAAAAATTATGCAAAAAATACGTAAATAATTTTTAATCACACATTTAGATTTCGTGGATTTAAATCACATTTAAATGTTACTATTACAATTTCAACCTATTCGAAGTAGTTTCTGAGATATTATATAATTAATAAAAATAGATACGTTGCCAATAGTTAATTTTTTTAAAATAAAAGTTAATATAAATACCATTTGTTTAAAAAATTAAGAAATATTTGTAATTATTATGAAAAAAATTATTAATTTGTAATGCTGATATAGGATTTTTTTTTCAATTTTAGCCCAGACCTTGATAATTAAACATTCATTTAAAAGATAAAAATATTGGTTTAGTATTTAAAAAACTTTAAAACAATTTTAAATAACACACCTCTGAACATTTTTTCATTTTTGCATTTTTTACATCTACATTTTTTTACAACCCTTAGGAAGAAAAGAAATACGGATATTGTGGATGTATATTTACAAACTTATTGTTCCAAAACGATAAGAAGATCATTCTAACGAATAACCGGATAATGCTTTCTAAAGTGAAGAGAGAGAAAAGAGTATGGATGGATATTTGGAACGAATCTGGAATAGCGCATAAATTGATTAAACTCGGGGTGGATTCAATCGAGTTAATGTAACGAGCTAGAAGTGACAAAAAAGGAAGGACGAGAGTTTCGAGTAGACGACTGAAGGAAGATAGGTGGCGTCAAATTATTGCAAACAATTAACGTTTAATGAGAAGGTTAAAACGACTAGTCGAATTCGTTTTCCATCTCTCTCTCTCTCTCTCTCTCTCTCTCTCTCTCTCTCTCTCTCTCTCTCTCTCTCTCTCTCTCTCTCTCTCTCTGTCTTTCTCTCTCTCTTTCTCTTAACCCCGAGAGAGAAAGAGACAGAGAAGGAGAGAGATGCAAATGTGCCAACGACGAGTAATTAGCAAACATGAGAATCCTCACCATTTCTATACATGTATTCCATTTATCTCCTCTCTCTATATATATATTTCTTAAATCAAAGTTTCTTAATTATAATTTTCTCTTTTTTCGAATAATAATAATAATAATTTCCTTTCGAACGGTATGTACATTAGATACATATATTTTAGGAGAGTATATTGTCGAGGTTTTTTGTATGTACAGAAGGAGAAGGTAGAATGTAAAAGAGAGTGTATATGTGTATAACGAGACAATTGCGTGTATAGCGAAGAATTTGCATTATATGATGAATAGGCGACTAATTTAGATTTTACTCGAGCTTTATTGTACGACTGTTCAAATGAACGATAACGTCGTGGAAATCTTGACTTGTGTAACACCTTTGCTTTTTGTACTATGTAGTCGTTATTTATTTGGAGAGGATTTTAATTTACACAAGGAATTTAATTTGATTTTTAGAGAGTTTTGTTTTGTTTTTTTTACTTATTTAGGAGGAAGGTACGTGAAGCGTTTTTATTGCGATGTTAGTTAAATTTTTTTGTTAAGGTTTTTTTTTACGTTGGTTTTTTGGGTTACCGACTGAGTTTAGTATTTCGTTTTGTTTTACCGACAATGAGACGTTTATGAGAATAATAAAAAACAAATTTATGAATAATTAATTAAATATAGTATATGGAAAAGGTGACTAGAATTTAAAAAAAATTTTTAGTTTTATAAGTCAACTTGAACGACGGTAAAGAAACGTTAGGCACTATCAATAATACAACTATTGGTAAACAAGTTGCATTAAGGGGAGTCCGTAGAGTATAGTTGAATATATCACCACCCGAAAATTTGCGAGCAGAAGTGGCGCTACCGTCAGATAGGCTGAGTTCATTTTCGACAACAATTTTGGACAATTAAAAAAAAATAGAGTTTTTACCACACAAAATCAAAGTTAAGCGCCATAGCTATTGATGTAATGATTACATATTACAATTACATATTACTTTGCTGATCGAAAAGTCAGTATTTTCGACGAATAGTGATAAGTACGAAGTGACTTCGGTATGTGTTCTCAGAATTGATTCGTACTTATCACTATTCGTCGATAATACTGACTTTTCGATCAGCTAAGTAATATGTAATTAATCATTGCATCAACAGCTATGGCGCTCAACTCTGATTTTATATGGTAAAAACTCTATTTTCTTTCAATGTCCATAATTATTGTCGAATATGAACTGAGCTTACCTGACGGCAGCGCCACTTCTGCTCGCAAAATTTCGGGTGGCGGATTTTTGAAGCTATCGGTACGGACTCCCTTTAAGGGAATTTCGTAGCTAATTACAGATTCCTATATGGCTGTTTCGCTATCAATAAATGTTTTTAATTTTGAACACAATTATGTTACTGTCATCGTATATTTTTACGAATCAGAAAATACGCAATAATAAAAATAATTACCAAAAAAATATCAAAAATTGTAAATAAATAACGAATAATACGAAAATGCCGGTAAGTGTATTGTATAGACTTCAACATCTTTTTAACTTAAAAAATCTGATGAAATAAAATGGAAACTGGATAATATCAAATACCGGAACTGATGGAAAGAATTTTCTGATGAGTCCATTTTTGTATAATATAGAAAATAACAAAACAAATGATGGATATCTCTGTTAACATAAGTAATAATTAGTCGATAAATGTAGATGCCTATAATTTAAATCTAATACATCGCCTTTAAAATATTTTTAAAAACGACGATACATGTCACGAAGAACCTCTAAATTCAGGGCTCAGATTACCTCAGATTACAGGGCTGAATTTTTTCCATTCATGTTTAAAATATTAAGTTAAAAATACATTAAACAATTCATAAAGATACTTTAATACATACTGGAAATTCCAACGTTGTAGTAGTTTTAAATAAAATAAATTTTTTAATTAATTCTAAGTAAACGAGATTTGGTCGATTACTTAATAGCTCTATTATTAAGAGACAAAAATTATGTTGATATTAACAATTTAAAAATCTAAAAAAATTCATACAATTTGTGTTAAGGGAACACAGAAGCCTGTCGTAGTTAAAATGTTCAAAATAATAACCCATGTTACATTAACATACATAATCTTTTCAGGTTCCCTCACCCCCTTAAACGTATAATTATCCTATCGATAAATGTATGCCCCTGTAATTAAAAATTAAAATATTTCTCGCGTATCGGATCCAACGGAATGAAAAAAAGAGAGAGAAAGTAACACTCCTGCTCAGTCAAACACACTGATGCCTACAATGTAACCGAACAACTCGAGGTTAATGATCGTTAATTTCATTTATATGTGTATATATATCGATGAAAATCCGTATTACACTTATATATATATATATATATATCATTCAAAGTTAAAATCTTATCATGGAAATTTCACTTCGTTAGAAATTTAATCGTCCTCCCGTTCTCTCTCTTTCTCTCTCTCTTTTTCTCTCGCGCTCAAAGGTCCACTAAATTACTCGAGTAAGTGATAAGCCAAGGTGCAGTTAATTTATTGATAGAGGAAGAAGAAGAAGAAGAGAAAGAAAAAAAAGCCGAAAGTTTCATTCTCAAGGAGGAATTATTAGGCCTTTCGGAAAAAATCCAGGAGTTTATAAGTTTTGGTGAAACGGCGAGTGAGAGGGAGAGGGGGAAGCACTTAGTAGGTAAGACTGTATAGATCGATGTAAAGGTACAAAGAACTTTCTTAACTCGTTCCTACCTCTCCTTAAACAGCAATATACTGTAAACCCTACAAAAACTTTTACCATCTCTTTCTCTCTTTCTTTTTTACCATACATATATATATATAAAGGTTAGAGGGGGTTATGTATCGATTGAGGAGAAAAAGAAGCCACTCGTATATCGAAGAAAGGATTTTTCATAGAACAGAAAGAGAGAGAGAGAGAGAGAGAGAGAGAGAGAGAGAGAGAGAGAGAGGGTTAAGGTTAAATATGAACAAACGAAAATCATCTATATTTTGATATAAATTCAATTTTCAATGTCTAAAGTAGATTGCCAGTTCCTACTGACGAGACCAATTGGCAATTGTGGTCGAAACATTTATTACATTTATAATTTTGTCATACATTTTCTTTATCTTTGTATTTAAAGTTATCTGAATAATATTTTTTTATTTCCACATTAATATTTTCAACTTAACTTACTTAGTCTGCAGAATTAAATTATTTATACTCATTCAGTTTGGCATAGAGGCTACGAATTGTAGCACACCATTGACTGATGATTAAGAATAGTTATATATTCTGGCTCGTACAGACCGTTAAATTTATTATAACAGAAAATCATCTATATATATATACACACAGGTCTAGACACGTAAGAAGTGTGTCTTATAGATTTTTTATTTATCTATCCACTAGAATTAGCCATGCGCTCTTGCGTTTTTTAACAGTCATTATTTGAAATATTACGCTGTTTTATTTACTTAAAACAACAATTTTTAATAATATATTTATTATATATATTTATTCACGATTTATTATACTCCGATTTTGTCAAGAAAATTCAAACATTACGTTTCCCGCGCTGTTAAATCTAACCTACAATGTTTTAGACGTATGCGCAAAACGTAAACCAATCACATAGCTGTTTCACTTGGCTTCACAACATCCGGTAATCACTTTTATACAAGGATATTTCGATTATTCAATTACGTTCTGTTCGATTTTTTTCACGGAGTGAAAATTTTTTTGTATATATTACCGTGACAACGTTGTGAAAATTGTGATGATTTAATTTTCTTTTTTAAAGTTAATTTTTGACTAATGACCTGATGAATAAATTTTTTAAAACAAGTGAATCATGTTGTAGGGCTAATAATGGGAAGCATAATACCAAAAATTACCGTAACAAGATAGTCAAAATAATAGTGATTTTTTTACGAATTTATTCATTTTTTTATTATTGCTTTACATATTTTTATGGAGTAAATTTTCTTGTATAATTTACCATTTAAATGTAGACTATTCGATTTGTTATTTGAAAATTACCTTGACAGCACTGTCAAAATTGTAGAAATTTATTTATTAGGTTAATTGTTCATCGAATATTCCATACAATTCCTAAAAGTTTATCTTTCTGATTACATTCACGGAGTAAATTTGTTTATAAAAATTACAGCAATATTGCTGTAAAAATTGTACCGATTCGAATCGTCAATTAATTTATATCGAGTTGATTTATGTTCTCGTTTTACCTTCCGATAATGCGGTAATAGAAGTTTCTTATAAAAATTACCGTAACAGCACTGTCAAAATTGTAGTAACTTAATATTTCAATTTAATTAATCATCGATCAGCTAACACAAGATCTATAGGTTTATACGCCTTACATTCTTAGAGAATTTTGTTTTTCATATAAAAATTACCGTAACATTACATTTAATCAGCAACTCAAAAATGACCGTCCCTGCATTGTGAAGATTGTGACAAATTGATATTTTAGATTACTCTTTATCCAACAGCTGCTGTGTACTGTATTAACCTCGTAAAAACATTCTTTGAAATCTTTTCTTATAAAAATACTATAATTACCCTGACCGTACTGTGAAAATTGTAGATATTTAGTTTTTATAGGTTTATTATTCATCGAAAATTCTATACATTCCCTAAAAGTTTATCTTTTTGATTATACATTCACGGAGTAAATTTATTCATAAGAATTACAGTGACAACGTAGATAAAAAATTGTAGTAATTCAATTGTTTAATTTAATTTTTCATCAAACAACTGCTCACAATCTCGAAGTAAATTTTCTTACAAAAATTACCGTCAATCGATCATTAATTTAAAAATGACTGTACATCAACGCCATAAAAAATTATCACACCAACGCCAAAAAAATTATAAAAAATTAACTAAATTTTTTATTAAAAACCAACACGCGACATGTTTATCAGAAAATTAAAAATCCGACGGTATAATTTTATTTATATCATGGTATGTATAAACGATGAGATTTACAAAATCTGAGTATATATGTGTGTGTGAGTGTTGATGGGGTTGGTAAAAACAAGAGTTTTAAGGTGGACGAGCGAGAAAGAATGGAAATGTTCGAGTGATCCGTCTTATTCAATGCCGGGTAGCGTGAAGACAAACGGAACTGGCAAGGACCGCGATAATCTCACCGCAAATGCCGGGCTCTCTGTGAGAAACTAATGGATATTCATGACCGGTCGTCCTTACCTTACCTTTTCGTAATTGCCTATCTCGAGTACGAAAAGTATCCTGGCAAACACTGAGAGGCATTTTACACTGATTTTTCACCTTCATTTCCCTCTCCTCTTTATACCACAAAGTTGTTGCGTAAATTCAATTTCATTATTTTTTTTATTGTTTTTTTTTAACAAATGTTAATAAACATGGGTTTTTATTTCTCTCTCGAAATTTATTTTGCGTAAGTAGGGGATTTGAGGTAATGGGAGGATGGATTGTAAATGTGGAGTTATTAACTTTTTTTTTAAGTCTTTATATATTTTGCTGATTAATTAAGTAAAATGTATAGGTATCATCGAATTTGAAATGATGAAAAGTGTGTTATAATGGACATGATAAATATCAGACCGGGTTCGAGGTTTTGACAAATAGAAATAGTTATTTCGTAGCTTATAAAGAACTCATTTCGAACCCCTTATTAAAAAAATGGTTAGTTTAGATATAATTAAAACAAAAATAATTTTTAAACTTTAACCCTTGTTTGACACACTGGGGTACAAGCTGCCCCACCTTTTTTGTAAAAGTTATCGATCTTTCTATTTTTGTAAATATTTTAATGTTTTTTAATAGAGTTAATTTCATTTTTTGTTTATATAACTTCGAAGAAGTTTTAAAAGAATTTTGAGGTTGATATGATTTATAGTTTAGTTGTTATAAACAATTTCTTTACATGGGGTATACACCCTAAAACGACACTCTGCAGAAGTGTGTCAAGTAAGGGTTAAAATATTATACACGTTTGAAAAGAGTGAACTATGAGCAATAGTCCTATTTGTTTTTGTCAATTTTGATAATAAAAAATGAATAGGGAATTTTTAAACTTTTTGAAATTTAAAACAATACGCTATATTATAACCCAAGATTTTGATATTAACAAAATAGTTGTTTAATAACCTTTAATAAACTCTTTTCTTACTTTCTTTGGATAAATAGTTAATTTAAATCAAAATATCGTTCGTTTGGAGCTATACAGATTTAATTTTGCGAAGAATGAAGATTTTAGCCAACGGTTAACCAATGACACGGCTTATTCCGTCACATTTTAGACGGTTCTGTTGGTTAACTGTTGGTTAAATTTTATTTCTTTACATAGTGATTTATTTTCTATAATTATGTGTAAATAATTATTTTTATTAATTGTAAATAGATTATTTACAAGAAATACTGTATAAAGTGCATAAATTATTTATATCTTTTTAATTGTAAGGTTAAATGAGATTCACAAATTAATACATTGACATTTCGAGGTTACACATTTTGCAAAACTTTTTTCATTTTTTTTCTGTCTCTGTATATTTTAGAGCGACGTTTGCTATCCATCTGTAAATAGTATATTATACAGAAACTATCTTATACGTAATTTTTTAATTTACAGATGATCAAACGCTTTCCTGTGCTTTATACTATACGCAAACAGACCACGCGTCAGCTGATCTGACGCTTCTATATATATATATATATATATATATATATATATATAACTTATAATACAATGAACCGTAACCTATAAAGTAAATCAAGTTGTTGTTAAAAAATATGTTTTAACAATTTAATTGTTAATATTTATAGTTTAAATAATAATCTTATAATCTACATTAAATTATATAAGTAAAAAACTGTAAAGATTTAATAAACTTTAATCGCAAATTTTTTTTAGTCTTTACCAGTTCGGTTGGTCAACTGTTAGTTAATATTTTGATTAACCGTTAGTTAAAAAAATTACCGAACAATTAGTTGGTCAACCATTTTCGTTGGTTTATTTTTTACCAGGGTTTTAGACTATATTAATAAACTTTGGATCTACAAAGCATATTCTGTAAAGGTTTCTTAATATTGCAAAAATTTACATTTTTTTTTAAATTTTCTTGATAGAATATTGACGTGTGCGCGGTTGCCACACTCAAAATAAATCGAAGTAAATAAATGTTAATTTTTAGAATTTATTAATTTTTCTCTTTTTTCTAACGGTCGTTCGTTTCGCTGAAATTATTCAGCGTCAATATTTTAATTATGTCAATTAATAAATTGAATATTGATATTTTAAGCAATGAGATAGTAAAAATGAATTGTAATATATGTATATGATGAACAGGATTTTAAAGTTTTGAAATTCAAATGAAGCTATTTTATAACTTGTAAAGAACACCTTTCGAATCCTTTTAAAAAAGAAATAGTTGATTTACACCTAAAATATCGTTTGTATTATACGATATAATGATATACTTTACTAAAAGTAAATGCATTTTTTATTTATTAAAACACTTAAGAGTATAGAGTTTTGTTAAGAAAATATTCAAAAATATTTTGTTACTTTCAGCTTAATGATTAAAAAATTTGTGACATATATTATAGTTGAAAAAATATAAAAATTGTTGGAAAATTTTGACTATTTTTTTTATCAAAAAGAAGTAATATATTAAAAAATTAATATTTTATGCAAAAAAAGCAAAATTTTTAAATTTTTATAAATTATTATTATTATTTTTAAACTATTTCAATAAAAAAAAGTTTTATGTAAAATTACAGCAGTTATAGTTGAAAGAACATTCGCAAAAAATGTCAAATAAATCTATAAATTTGAACACTAATTGTGACACATTTTTCTGCATAACTTCGATCGAAACAAATCTATCTTATCGAAATCTTCCAAAAAAATTCACATTTTTGCTCCAAATATACTAAAAAATTTTGTAAATCATTAATATAAAAAGCAAAAAAAATTTTCGACCTAACTGTATCTTTGAAACTGAATTTTCTTTTAAATGCAGCTCCTATCTGTGTATGTGTCTAAAACTCAAAGAGTATTGATATTGATAAACAAATAATACGCATACTCTTTTTTACCCAAGATTTTCTCAACACTCGAACCCTTCAACTCATCACAAACAACAACAGTAACAGCAACGACGTTAAAAGAAAATTACAAATTTTTTCTTCTTCTCTAGGTTCATATATATATATACTTATAGGAGACTCGCGCGCGATAAAACTGAATTTATATATAATAATTCCCATTTTTCACGTGAGAATCCGCAAAAAAAGTTCTCCAAGGAAAAAAAATGACATATTGAACATATTTCATCGCTCCCATAAGTCGGTATCACGAGATATATATATATATATATGTATATATCCACCTTATACCTTCTCCATTTATAAATCCTTACTTAACCCACTTCTTTGCATCTCGTAGTACCCCGGAGGCGCTATCAAATTCGCGAGCATCACTTAATCACAACCCTTTTATGTACACACACTCGCATATATATATATATGGTATCCAAAAAGTAACGTAACCTTTGTCCAAGATATATACGTATATATATATACACCTTTCTTAAATAATATATATATATGCATAGGGGGGACGAGAACAAAACGGACACCCCCTATAGTATTTCTAACATGGCAATTAGGAAAATTCCCAAAAAATTGTAGTATATTGTTTATGTTACTAGTATCTAAATTGCAGTATACGCGCGCCAGTCTTTTGATTGTTAGATCGTGGATGAAATCAAAATATTGATTTTTGTCTGCGCGCTTATATGTTATCGAGGTAAGATAGTGAACTATCTTTTTACGCGGATGATTAAATTAATTAATAAATAATATCAGTCTACTGTATTTATATATCCTTTAAATAAGGCATAGTTTAGAACCTATATTTTTACTAGTTTCTTTTAAAAAAAGGTCATTTTATTCATTTGGGGCAAAACTGTCAGTATGGCCATTTTGCTCGGAATACATAAATTTGAGTTTTTTCTTTTTAAAGCCATTCAGCACAACTTTGTCTCTATAATTAAACGTGTCAATTTAAAATATAATATTTTTCATATAGGCTTATATGATTTAATATTAAATTTTGAAAATTTATATAAAATTAAAAATTTTTTGTTTTTTGTTACTGTTAATATATTTAAAAATAATTTATTTGTTAATCTTTTCTTTTGTATTGACATTTAAAATATAAATATGATCAAAGTTGCTAATTTAGCCAATTTTTATTGATTTTTCCTGAGGTTATCGGTTTTGCTTGGTCATCTTTAAAAACATCGAAATTTAAAAATATTTTTTAAAAATTTTTATTTTATGTTTAAGTTATAATATATTACTAGGCTTACACGTATACTTTATGGCATTGATATGTACTTTACAGAAATACTTTATTGATTATATATTTTATTTTTTATTCCATTTATTATTTGTTCTTCTTATGGTGTCCGTTTTGCCTGACCCTCACCTATAGTAAACATTTCTCCAGTAGCTAGTAAATAACCATTTTTCTCCTAATTAAAAAAAATATCTAGTTCATATATTTAAAAAATAGATTCAATATCTACTCTATTAGGATCGCTCCGTTATTTTCTGACATCCTGTGTATATATATTTTATAAGACATACGCCGCAATGTTGAAGTATTCATAACAAAACAGTGAAGATATCTATTTGATTTAAATAGAAGAAAAAAAAATACGCAACATTTTGTACGTGAATATGCGAGAGAGACCGAATAAAGACGACTGGTGAACTTAGTTCGACATTTTAAAAGGCTTTGGAACTCAACTTTATATACAGCTGACTTTCTCTGCATATATATACAAGTTTGAAAAGTGAACTTTAGTTCTCTCTTTCTATTCGAGCTTTTTCGTTGATTTATTTTAAAATACTTTCCTTTTTTTTTCTTTCTTTCTTCAACCATCTTCTTATACCGTCTGGGTCTGTAAACTCGTCTGTATGTGTATGTGTGGGTCTACAGATCGACCTTACGTGTTTCTGAAATGTTACGATATGGATCGGAAATTAAATGGTCGAAAATGAAAATTGTCTTTAAATTTTTGAGGTTATAGTGTTACGTGTGGCAACACGTCACTTATAATACATAAATACAATATATATAAATTAAATATAAGTAACAAAATGCTGATGCTAAATCAATCCGAATCGGAGCACGACCGCCGGCGCACGGTAAAGAATAAACTGCTGACGTCGAGTTTAATGAGCTCAAACGACGAGGAGTAACGCTGACTCTCGGGTCACCAACACCGCCCCACTGACGATTTCGTGGAGGCATTACAACACCTCACGAGAAAACGATACCCATGTTGAGGAGTCAGACAATTATGTAGGGCAATGAGTTACATATATAAACAGAAGAAACAGCCGGTCGCGAGTGCAATTCAGTTCACATACAGAAGTAAAACAAGCGATTAACGTCGAACCTACGCCCGATCGAGGTTCAACTCTCTACAACGACCGGCATCGGAACATGACGGAACGGCCTCTTCAGGTATCAGCTCCAGGCAGCCTTATTACTCAACCGCTCAAACGCCAACCAGCAGCCGCAACCTAGTAGCAAACACCAACCAGCCTAGCATCAATCAACCAGCATCCAACCAGCGAGTAATACAAATATCGTACGAAGAGGATCTTATTTTTGTACTTCACCACACTATTAAACTCTCGAGAGGATTGAGATAATAAACAGCAGTATTTATTTATTAACGTATTAATTAATTAATATAATCCTATCTTCACTATCCGCTTAATCGAGTGACGGTACCCATTATAGTGGATACCTATCACACGTAACAATAGGTTGATCCTTCTATTTGAAAAGGAATTTTTGTTTTATTTGAGATATTTGTTTTGTAATATACAACGGGATCTCGATTTTTAAAGACAACCGCGATATCAAGGGGGCGATTAATTAATTTTGTTGATTAATTGATAAAAAATCATAAGAGTAGTAAAAGTGAAATATATATGTGGGAAAATAAGAGGCAATATTGTTAGTCTATAATGTTGTTTGTGTACTATACGAAACATCCCTTACTAACAAATGTTTAAGTACGTGTAGTCTGTTGAGGTTAGGTTCACATATTTGTATAATCTAGTTCATATTATTATATTATATTATATTACATTATATAATACAGTTAGATTATCGATAAATGAAATAAATAAAAAACAAATATAATATTTTATTTAACGATTTATTGCCAATTATCGTGTTTGTCGGTAAAGTAGGAAGAATACGTATTGACTATGGCACCCCGTTAATTATGATTTTTTTTCTGGAAAAGTATAAGGCTTTTATAGATTCTTCTACATAATTTCACCTTTTTCTTTTTATGAATTTCTGTTATAAGTTTTTAGTTCAATAATAAAAAGTGTATTACCGACATTTTTACCGACCATGCGTTATTTACTTGATTTTAACAGAAAAAATTTGATCTTTCCCTTGAAAAGTAGTTTTCTTAGATTAGCCTTTTAATGATTTTTTTTAGATTTTTAAATCACTGATTTGAACAGAATTTTGAGTTTCGGACATTTTTTACCGACATTGATTAAGTCTTAATTTTAATTAAAAATAATATTTTTAAGTATAATATTTTTATTAAGTATAATATTTTTTTTAAAGAATAAGTTTGTTAGGTTCTTCAGGTTTTCCGAATTTCTTAATTAACGTTTTGAAAATAATACTTAAATTACCGACACCGGACACTTTTTTGCTTACAATGTGTTATTCACTTTATTTTGTTTTTTTTTCTATAACATTCATTATTTTCGGAGATGTTATAAGAAAATTACATTTTTTTAGAGTAATAGTCCGTAGTCATTGTTAATATTCCCTCGGAAAAAAACCAACCGCATCTATAATTCACACATTTTTACAATCAACGTTTGCCATATCTCAACTCGATATGTCAAAAATAAATAAACCAAAAAACATCTGCCTATTTTAATTATTTCATCTTCAAAAAAAATTTACATCACCACTGTCCAAGTAATTAAAAATCCTAAAAAATAGAAAAAAAAGCATACGATCTAATTCCCTAAAAAAAGAAATAGTTTTGAAATAATTTTAAACCTTTTAATCGTCGGAAGCATTTGAAAGTTCCCAGAAAATCGCAGCAAGTTGCAATTAGTTTCGCATTGTTAGTGATTCTGCAGAGGAAAAAGACGGTAGTTAACGAAACTTTATATCCAATTAGAAAAAAAAGGAAAATAAGAAGATAGAAAAATCGTCGAAAAAATCAGTAATTTGATTATTCGCGCGTGTTTCGCGATGCAAAACTGTAGGGAAAAAAGGGGGAGAATAAATCAACGTTAAAATTCAACTAATTAACATTAGCCGATGATCGGAAGGGAGAAAAACATCTCGACGCGTTATTATATTCCATAGGAAAGACCATTTATCTTTCGCGCAATAAAAAAAACACGCGAGTGACATTTCGCAATTGCAAATTAGACGATTTGTTTTTTTTTCTCTTTTCCCAACCTTATTCAATTTGTCCTTATATACAGGGTGGATCGGGAGAAACAAAAGAAGATAAGTGTAGTGCAAATTTTTAAAGGAAAGTATATATATATATGTAACTGACCATCAAAAGAGATAGAGAGAGAGGGAAAGAGAGAGATAAAGTATACGCCATTTCTTAAAAGTCGTAAGAGTAATCCTTGGACGTTATTTACACTCGACGTTCTTCTTCTTCTTTTTGTCATTTTCGTTTCGTTCCGTTCCGGAATCGTTGTCCGGCTTTGGGTTTTCAATCGTATGTCGATGCGCAGAGTTTCGATTTTCGAGAACAAACGTGTGTTGAAAGAGGGATTCGTAAGATTTTCTTAATCCTATGAAGTTTAAAGGATTTTTTTTATACTCATTGATGAGTTGCACTCCGAATTTCGATCGATGTAGCTTTTTTTGGAAAAAATTTGTAGCTTTTCAAAGTGATTTTTAATAAAACGTTTTTTAATAATAATTTTGAAATTTTTGGTATTTGATTGATTGACGATCGATGTATTAATACCAATTTACTTATCAAAATTATTTTACGTAATGTTATTACTTTAGTTATATTGTAGAAATTACGTAATAAAAAAAACATTCGAAACTCACCTGTATCACGTTTAAGACTGGAATTACAGAAATCTACCTTTATCGATCAAAAAATAACGTTCATAATTTATAATTAAAAATCTGAAATAGTACAGAATATATAGAAGAAGGTGATGTATTAACTTTTTGAATGAAATAAATTTTAAACGTTCAATCGGTAATTGCGAGAGTCAAAGGATTATAGGAAACTACTTGTATCGAAAGAGCTGAAATTATTGTTTTAAAAATCTAAAAAAGTTTTAATGCATAGACGAGTTTTGTTATAACATTGACTTCTTTTTTAGAAAAATTCATTTTATCATAATGATAACATGGGTAATTATGCCAATAACTATATTGTCAATACCCCAAAATCTATACTTATTATTTTAAAAATCTATGAACATTTTTGTGCACACATAACGAACAAATATAAATGTTTGACAAGAGTTTTTCCAAAAAAAACATTTTTTTTTACTAATAATTATTTTTCAAATATCTATTTTTTGCCGTGTCACCCATAAAATAACAAAGATATACATTTATCGACCCAAAGTTTATTTTTTAATTTATACAGTTTTTTATGCATTTTTTAAATAAAAAAATTATACAAAAAATAAATAATTTAGCACCTTTCTCTTGAACTTTGATATTTTAGATTTGATTAAGTTTGTATTGCTGTTATCAACCCAAACTTTACGTTAAGGTGATCCCAAAACCAATCAAGAATTCAAATTGCCCGCGTCTATTAGTTACCGACTGAGAAATATTATTTTTTTTAACAAAAATTCATATTTCCTTTTGATGTAATCTATAATTGTGCAAAATTTTAAGACTATTCGTGAAGTGAAGTAGTGTATGGTAGTTTTTAAAAATCTAGGGGAAAAAGAACTTTCTATTTAACTTATAGCTATTATTCAAAAATAAAAGATAGCTTGCATCAAGAACTATTATTTGAACTTTAGTTTGTTTAAATAGTTTGAATTGTTCAATTTTAAAATAGTTATAAATTTATGTTAATTTTTATAGAATGATTTTTGAACATTGATTTTTTACCTTTTTTATCTGACAATTCTTTGATCAAACGTGTTTGTCGATTAAAACATTAAAAACTAATATGCGTGAGTCTGAAGGAATAGAGTGAGGAATCGTGCTAAGGTAAATTAATAAATGATATACAGTGATTAAAGTTAATATAAAATGAATAGAATATTTATTTAAGCAAATGCTAGCGTTAAAAACCCGAGTTGAAGTGGGGAAAAAGCTTTGGTATACAGGAATTAATTACAATAAATACATGAAATTATAGTACAATTACTGTACAAATATTCATAAAACGTGATAAGTAACTTCATTAGTTAACAAAGTGATTATTAATATTAAATAACTTACAATATGAATCTAACGCGAATGATCATTCACTTAATCTATATATTTACGAATTTGAGTGTTGACGTCTTGTACTGGTGCGTCGTGGTCCTTCTTAAACTTTAAATTTCCCTTCGATCGCCTAGTCGATCGGTGATAACAAGTACGTTAAGAAACTAGCGGTTAGCAGTGGTCGCACTATCGCCGAACCTCCCAACAACGGTTAGCAGTGGACGCACTCTTGCCGTACCGCACCACACCGGTTGGCAGTGGATTCGCTCTCGCCGAACCTTATAACCATGGTTGGCAGTGAACCCTACCGCCGAACCTTCCAATCACCGTTAGCAGTGAACACTATCGCTGAACCTCACAAAGGTTAGCAGCGGACCACTATTGACGAACCACAAACCAAACAAAACATCTTATGCTTCACTAAAAACAGTCTACATAGGACCACGCACGCACACAGTTTCGAATACAGTTTATAAGGTAAGTCCGCGTAACTTCATCTTGCTTACTATACGCGCGACAATATACATATATATACCGAAAAAGAGCACGGACGATTTCCCTATTCAACCCGTTTGACCACTCGAGACGAAGTGTCAATGTTGTCTCGTCAACAACTCGTAACATACTGCTATGCGAAAGAGAGGACGCACTCTGCCTCGAACCTAACCCTCTCAGGTAGCGTTACCCAAACGTACCGAATATACTCCATGTATCGGAGGACGATCATATGTTCATCATATGTTCAAAGCTATGCGCGGCGTCGCTTCGCCTTCCTTTATTACCTAGAATATGCACGTTCTTACACGAATTGTAAGCTTTGTCCGTTGTTTCACATATGTTGGGGAAATCTCTGCGCTCGGGTTTTTCTTTATTATTCAATTATACCGTGCGACTCGATTTTAGATTCTACACGAATAACTCTCTCAAACTTATTTTTTGTATTATTTTAGTTGTAATACATATTTTCGAAGATACTAGTTAATAAACCGATAAAATGTGTCTAAATTTATAATACAAAAATTTTAAAACTTTACTATTTAAAAATAAACATTTTAATATATAAAAAGCGCTAATAAGCGCGAACAAAACGTATCTTTTGAACAATTTAAGCTATTTTAATAAACTCAAATAATAGCTGTTAATATCAGCTTTCTTCTCGTTTTTAGATAATAGTTATAGGTTAACTTAAACTTAAGTTATTTTAATTGATGTAAAATCCTTTTTCCCCTAGATTGTTTAACATATTTGTATATTTTTATCTTTAGATATTAAAAATTTTTTAAATAATAAATGTCATGAACTATTAAACAAAATATCTTAAAATTTTCTAGAATTAACAACCTTATGTATTTTTATGAAAATAAACAGATATTATCGTTTTCGTTACCGACGGTAGATAATTTCATTATTTTCATAATGTCACAATTTTCACTTACAACGAGAATAATTGTATAATATAATATTAATAATATAATAAAATATAACCATTATTGATTATTTCATAATAAAGAATTCTTTTTAAATTTTAATAAAAACCATTTTCGTAACAACAGTATCTTCACAGTCGGTAAATGACTCGTATGGTAGACACAACGTCTTTCACACTTCCTGTAAAATTAAACAAAAATAAAAAAATACACGTAGATACACCGAACGTATACTCATTCAAAAAAATTTTTTTACTTGGACTACAATAGCCCCCGTCGCAGATACAGAAAATGTATATATATATTTTCGTTCCTTTATCTACACATGAATACTCTAGGGAAAGCCATCGGATTACCAAACCACGAAGTAGCGTTGAATGGAGAAAGAGAAAGAGAGACTTTGGCTGAGGCAATTCTTCAGATTTCACGCGAGAAAGCTTAGAGAGAAAGACAAGTTCGGGTGTACGGTAAAGTTCCCTAAAATTTCTTTACCAAGTTTCCAACGATCGTTGAAAAGGCCAGGGCGAGGGAAGGTCATTACGATTTCACCAAAACTCTCGGCACTCCCTCTATTTGTTTCGATGTGTACAACCGTATATATAGATATAGATAGTATATATATAGAACGTTTTAATGAATTATGAACTCGAGGGTTAATGTTTTTTAAGGGGTTTAGATTTCTTTATTTACTTTCATTTTGAATGCATTGGAAGGTATAATTTCAAGGGGAGCGCGTACTCGATTGTTACCGACCCAGCGAAAATTGGTTATTGTTACGTTTGTTTAACGAGATGTATACAGTACTTGGGTTTTGCATTCGATACTATATATCGTTAGGTGAAAGTAATAATTAACATTTTTCGCTCGGACGGTAACAATCGGGTACACCAACCCCTTAAAACTTTATATTTTTACTATCCAAAGTCGAAAAAATGAAATAAATTTCATACACCTTTATAAATGTTTATTCATCATTATCGTATATGAATATTTTCATGAATTAATAATTTGATTACAATTTTTGAATTACCGACAATGCACAACATATTTTGTTACCGACAATGTGTGGTTTACTTTTAGTTACTTTTTTATTTATAACAGCTTATTTTAAGCTTCTATTATAAAATTGTTCCGATTCTTAATTCCATACTAAAAAAATAATATGTGGATCGATAAAGGTAGATCTTTGCAATTTGTACCTGTCACATTAAAATCTAATCTTCAGATTTATTTTATTTTATTTTGTACAAAAAAATCATATTTCGGAAAGATCCTGGTCTTTATATATTAATAATTAGCAAAATTAATATTTGATTATCGATATTTGTTGCAGATAATATAAATTGGTAAATTAATTTTAATTCAATAAATTAATTTTTATCTTAAATAGTAGCTCTATGAAGTTGCAGTTTTCATTCTGAATTTTATCAAATTTTAAAATCATTAATTGAATTAATATTTTTGAGTTACTATTTGTTTACGCTTAATTTTTCTCAAAAATTACCGACCGATGGTTATATTTATCACATTTTTATTAAAACAAGTAACTTTTTTTCTCGTCGAATTTTTCAGATCTGTCAAATCTTTGTTTCAAAAAAATAAATTATTCCGCACTAAAAATATAGATCCATATACAATTTATCGTGAAAATTTTGTACCAGTGACATTTAATCAATTAAAAATCATAAAATATGTTATTCAACAATTTTTTCTAAAAAAAATTAATATTTTTCTCATTGATTCGTTTTACTTACCTTCTTCCTCACATTCGTTACGATTTCGAAGGTTTTACAATTGAGTAATCAACAATATTGATGTACACACACGCAGACACAGAGATACGCCAATTCCAACAATAAAATGGAGAATAAAGGTAAGTTTTGTAAAAGAAATAAAAGAAATAAAAAAAGGGGTCGAAGAGAGATAGGGATTTTATTTAGTCACGGAAGGGTCTCGATTATCCTCGGAGGCCCCCGGAGAAGCACTTTGTGGTCAATGAAATTAAAGGGTAATTACAGCGAGCTTCCTCCGACGCTTAACGAAGATTGATATGACGCGCGAGCTGCAAAATTACTCCTTTCGCAAGTGTGAGAGAGAGAGAGAGAGGGAGAGAGGGGGTGAGAAGCGCGAGTACGATCCGCTCAATGAGTCCATAGACGTAACATTATTAGACGTCAATTTCCATTAAATTTGGTTATTACCGACTGAGCGATTTATCGGTATTAACCGGATAGCTTGATCATTATTAAAACCCGATGATCGACCGATGGTATTTTTTTTCTGTGTTTTCCTTTTCTTCTTTCTCTTTCTATTCTTTTTCTTACCTTATATATCTTTGTAACGACTGGTTTCGAGCATTGCGATTGATCGTCAATTTCCCCACCGCGAACACGTAGCATTTTCGTTCGTTGATGTGCGAGGGTGTTTTAAGAAACGATCGTTATTCATATTTTATTGGCGATTCAGGGAGATGGCGCATTGGCTGGTGATTTTTTTTCTTATATATATATATATATATATACACAAATAGAAACGGTATAATTTTAATTTAAAAGAATAGATAATTGTATACTTGGTATTAAATATCAAATTTTAAGTTACAGACGGCAATGACTATTATTTTAGATAAAATTGCAATAACGAATTAATTCTGTAACTTTTATTGTAAAAAATATATGAATGAGCCTTTTTCTTGTGAAGTAACTTCGTCGGATTATTGAACGCGTTCTTCGATACGTATTACATTTTTTCAAATTCTCATTTGAATAATTTGAACATAATTTTTGGGTGGATAGAGGAAGATTCCTGTAATCGTGATGTAAGAAAATTTTGGGCTTGAAAGAATGGATCCTTGTAATTTCAGCACGGAACGTCTTTTTGTTAGACTAGAAGAAGCAGATTTCTGTAATTTAATACGACACATCATTTCGGGTCGATAAAACAGTACATCTCTTATTGATCTCTTGCAATCTCTGTTATTAAAGTTCTATTGGTCTTTTTTGGGTTAGAAAGCGTAATAATTTGGCAGCTATACGATTTTCGAATCGATAAATGTAGATTTTTGGAATTTTGTTTTAGATACGTTTTTGGATCTGTAATGATTAATTTTTATAAGATAGATTTAATATATCTTCTAGTTCGGTAAAGGTAGAGCACTGTAATTGAGGTTCGTTGTGTTTTTCGGATTTAAAAGAGGACATTATAACTCATTATAACTCATACATTATAAAGTATAATTTATTTGTTGTCATTTTGGTTACAAAGAATACCTTACATTTTAAATGTCACGCTTTAATAAGTGGTCGATAAAGGTAGATTTCTGTAATTTGGGTCCGATGCTTTTTGGATTGAAATACTTATTATTTGAACAAGTTCCTACATTGAAAAAGTATACAGTCTCACGTCATACCTAACACGATTCTTCAATCAACAAAAATATATCCACATTCGTATATATATCATCGGTTTGACATGACATTAAAAACTAACCTCTCCAAAAGATTCTGTAAATCCACGCAATCATCGGAATTAAATTAATTTATAACAGTATTTTTATAAAAATGAATGTCTCACTTACTGAATCGCGCACATATATCGTGAACGTTAAATAAACAAATTTATTAATGTTTCATCTCCGGGCCTTATAGCAAAATCCTTCTAAATTAAAACGTATATAATGCATAAACGGGCAACAGTGGCTAAAGGAATAAAGATATTAACACTAATAAAATTATACACTTAAAACGCCATGATATAATTGTAAAGTTGCGCCCTCCCGGCAATTATAAAGATTTAAAAAGTACAATTATAACTTTCGTATAAACTCGACTTTATTTCGAATATATATATGTACACTAAACAAAGTTGAACGAAAAAAAATGATAATGATGATAATAATAATACGGTCTCATTATGCGAGGTGGACAAGTACATTTTAATTGCAAGACGTCTCTGATTTAAACGAAATTTTTTGATCTCGAAGAAGGTGACAACGTCTTCCTATATACTTTTTTTAGCATAGAAAGATACGTATTTACCGTAAAACGCGGAAAATGAAGAATACGCGTTGAGGAATGAATTAAATGATGATGTGTATGTATATGTATACAAGAAAAAGTAACGTTTACTCAAAGTATCAAAACCATTTGAAGAGGTACAAGTCGTTTAAACGCAAGTAAATGCGGAATGTTTGTCGCTTTCTCTCGATGGGCCGACGCAACGGTGAGCATAACAATTAGGAATTACAAACGTTTATTTCGTCTCATCTCGGGGGGTTATTATCGTCTAAGGAAAGAGGAAAAAAAGAGAGAGAGAAAGGGGAAGAAGAAGAAGAAGAAGGGAAGAAAGTCGAGAAGCCTGCGGGTATAATTTCGACTCGGAACATAAATGGAAGGTTGACGAGGCAATGGTAAAATCTCATTTGTGGGAATCGTCTTGGCCCACCCCCACCCCCCTTTCCCGTTTTTCCTTTTCCTTTTTACGACGTCTAAGAGTGAGAAAGAGACGTTTAAGGATAGGGGGAGGACTCCGAGCTTGTCTCTTTCATTATCAAGGATGAAACAATTTTAGGAACAGTTGTTACGAAGGGCAATCTAATTGTTTGTGGCGCGATACCGTGTCACAATTTTTTTTTTGGTTTTTGTAAAAATAAAAAAGGCAAATTAAAGAGCAATCCAAATACTAACTTTCCATGTTTTTAAAAAAAATTTTAAATTGATTTTTATAGTTTTTATTTTGCTGTAAGTAATGAAGAATTTTCTACAATTTTTCAAATTTATTCAATCACTTGTAATTTTTTAAAATATGAAGATAATTGAAAAATTCAAACGGGAAATGAAAGATCATAAAAAAGTGTTAAAGTTTTTACTCTACATTTTTTTCGATACGTTGTGTTTTAAAAAAGTTACAAGTGATTGAACATTATACCTTTTCCGAAAAAGGATAGTACGGTAATCATACATACAATAATAAATTTAATAATAAATAATAAAATTTTTTGGAAAAGGTATAATGTTCAATCACTTGTAACTTTTTTAAAACACAACGTATCGAAAAAAAAATGTAGAGTGTAAAAACTTTAACACTTTTTTATGATCTTTCATTTCCCGTTTGAATTTTTCAATTATCTTCATATTTTAAAAAAGGTTTTTTATATATACTTGTATCGTTTGATCGATTAGTGGGATTGATTGATTCAATGTCGATTATAGATCTGCTTTCGTATCTAAGGACGCGGTTTTACCTGTAAGATTCATTAACATTTTATATTTCAATTACAAGTTTAAATCATGGTAATACACAATATGTTTGTATTCATAAATTAAGATATTCTTTTTTAATATTTTTAAATTTTGGTTTAAAAAATCGATGAAATAGAACCAACAAAATCGTTGGGTCCAATGTGATGGACTCAAAATCAGCCGTAGGGATTTTTTTTTTTTTTTTACTTTTCATTGGATGGTCCTGAGATGTTTAGGAAAGCTTCTCTAAATTAATTGTTAAAAAATCAGTGGAAACTATACTTATAAAAACATGAATTTAATGTTATTAAATGAAGAGAAAAGTTATAATAAATTTTACTAAAGTTTCTGTAAATATTTCTGAACTTTCACTAATGCGGTAACAGACTGCCAAAATCCAAAAGATTACTCAACTTTTTGTCAATTTTTAATGAACTTTCTATCAATTTTTACTCAAAGTCTATTAAATTTTTTACTAAAAGTTCAGTAATTATTTGCATTTTTGGTAGTCTGTTACTGCATTAGTGAAACTTCAGTTAAATTTAATGAAATTTTTCTCTCCTGATAACAAAAAAAATTTTGATTTTTTATTTTGTTTTTTATTTTTGTAGCAAAATTTATTTTATACAAAGTTGAGAAGTTTTTTATGATTACCGTTCCACTTAGGTTCTAACAATTAATTTATTAAATTTTTCTTCAAAATTTCGGGCCAATCATGAGAACTCAAAAATAAAACTTACCATAAGTGAGCACAAACACTGATTTTGGGTCTTTCACTGAACCAAGGATTCTGATGGTTCTATATCCTGTCAATTTTACCAAAATTTCAAAATACTTGCAAAAACAATATCTAAATTTATGTACATGAATATCTATATTACATCAATAAATTAAAATTTTAATTGAAATTTTTAATTTTAATAAATTATACTGGTGAAACAGTGCTACTCCCTTAAATGGTATAGGATATTGAATTTAAAAATTAATGTTATAGGTTATGTCAAATTTTTTTTCTAAGTATACACTACCGATGATGTCAGGTGTATGAATATATTGTTATGATTTATGATAATAACATTTTTACGATTATCTTAGATTCTGAAATTTCGAGGTCGATACGACTGTGAAGAACGAAATCAGTAATTTTTGTCACTGGGGTGGAAAATCAAATTTTACGCATACTTCACGAACGTGTAACGGATACAATGTCTCGTAAAAATGTATATGTGTAATGCAATTTTATGAATATTTGTCAAAGTAATATGTGTAAGATACTATTTTACGCATGATATATGTGTAATGGGATCATGTGATGAATTTCTCTTTTACGTTTCGTCTTTGACGGTCGTAATATGCTTTTTTCGTTATATACGTGTGCGTAAAATTTTATACTTGGTTTTCTAATTTTCATCCTTCTTTGTTGAATTAGGAAATAGTAAAAAATTTTAATAAATAATTTTTTTTGTTTTTATCATTTTTAAGTTATGTTCCATTCAAGTGGATTAGAATGATGTTTAATAGTTACTGTTAAAATTTCAGCCTGCTCAATGAAAATATTCCTGATATATCCTGCGCTAAGTGCATTATGGTAAAATATCATAGTACGGAGAGCCAACAATTGATTAAGATAGTTATGTGACAAATAAATAAGCTATAAAATCTTTGATAAAAGTTAATAATAATATATTTTGTTTAAAAGAGTAAGAAATATTTTTAAGTTGATAGTATAAAAATTATTAATTTTTATTAATAAACAATTTTTTCTAAATTTTAACCCAGGCTTGTACCTTCAAATTACAAGTATACAGTGGAAATAAAATTGTAACCTTTTTCAACCGCTGCTGTTTGAGTTTTTCCACCAATTCTTAGAATTTATTTGTTTATTTTTATTCTAATATTGAGCACAATATTCTTTTTATAAAGCAATATTTTTATAACATTTTATATTTATATTTGAATATTTAATATTTAATCGAAATTATATTGTTAAATTCAGAGTAATAGAATTAGTCCGGGCGCAAGTTTATACTGGTCGCGCTTCCTCAATCCGAGTCCGGAGGGTATTTTACATTAAAGTTGCGCGATAATTGTTTATTAACTATTTACACAGAAGTTTTACGGGTCGATAATTGAGACTTTGTTATTTAATTTCCAAAATTCATAATGGATGACATACATTTTAAAAGCTCATGTGTTATCTCAAAAATGGTTGAATACAGAGGTTTTTCAGGTTAAAAAAAATTGTCACTCGTACCTAATAAAGACTAAGTTCGCTTTCGTAATAAAGTTTACAATAAAAAGAGATGAATTTCTTTTAAAAATTCTTGGTAATGCTCCACCTTCTTCACCAATGAATGAACGAATAAAGCCAGTCTATGAACAGGTCACATGATATCTTCTTCACCAATGAATTTGCCAGTTCATGAACAAGTGTCACGTGATATTTTTTTTTACTTAATTAGAAATAATGTGAATAATTAATTTTACTTTGCTCTGCAGGATTTAAGGCGTTATAGTGGTTTATTATATGTATGCAATAATATCATTCTCTGTATCGATTCATTTTAAATATTATCATATGTAACTCTGAAATGAAATAAGCAAAAAATAATATTGATAGGAGTGTTTTTTGGGTTTCTGGATCAGAGGAACATGTTGGTATATCTAAAAATGTGTAAAATATATTGCATTGCATATTTTTTACTGTATAATGTTTATGCAATTTTTTAAGCGAAATATTACATTTTACGCCTGAAATTGCAACAATATTCTATTTTGTAATCTCGATGGGTTCCCTTTGTTTTGCAAAACGTACATTTACTCGACGTGATGATTAGTACGATTTCGAAGGTAATGAAAAAGAATGAACCGATCAACTTAAAAATTAGAAAACGAAAGGCTCTCTCGTCGAAAGTTCGAAAGAACACGAGGAATTAAAGTGATATACGAAAGAGAAACGGTCCCTTCGGTATAGTATGAATTGAATGGAGATACTTTAATCGAAAAACAGCCACAAGCAGGGATCGTTGAGGGCAGTACAGAGGGCATATAACAACGTAGATCGAAAGCTCGCATACACGTACATTATACATACACAGGTGATGGAGGTATAGCGAAGCCAGTACACAGAGTGGCGAACGAGTCAAGTGGTGCTCGTATCCCAGTGTTCGACGTTTGGCAAACAATCGAGGTATAGACATGACGTGCCTACGCGCCGAGTTTCACTCTAATGAGGACGTGGCGTGCGGATTAACGACTCCCCACCTCCACCACCTCCTCTTCCACCGGGCGCGAAGTCATTACAATTTCATTGGCGCGGGGTAATGGCCGTTTCATTAACATTCTCGAATGTCACGTTAGCAGTCGTATAGGAGCCTCGACGACGAAATAGACTGCCTTGGTTATACATATATATATATATATATATATATATATATACGTATATATACGTCTAGTCTTCTTCGTCGACGTTTCGGTGAGGCGGACGTGCCTGATGCACGGGCTGGCGGGGAGTGGGTGGAGGCTGCGAAGGAGTTGCGCGAGATTAGTAACTGAAAACCCGAGTGACTGGGACCGACAGGCCGACAGCGAACGCGATAACCAGACCTGAATTCGGTGGAGAAAGACGCGCCAAAAGGGAATCCACTGTATATACGTATACTCTCACTTTGCTCGAACGGCAAAGCGCTCTACTGCCTTTCCCCCTCCTACCCTCGCCACCCCCCCCCTCCCCTCCACCCCTTCTCGACTGAGCGGAATTGTAAATTTATTTTGTGTACGTAAGAGTGACGCGGATGAAATCCGATGGTACCTCGCTCTAAAGAGATGTATATCTTTCTAGCGCGAGGGATAAAAGTAATTTTTTCCAATTTCACGCGCTCAAAAGGGAGCGTAAAATTCATTTCGTTATCGCGGGTGTAAAATGTGACTTGTAGCCCGCGTTTTTACGGACACGAGATACGAGATAGTAAATTTTGGTCCTAGGCCGAAAAAGTGGCATTTAAAATTTTACAACAGTGGAGCGAACAATAGTTCTTAATATTATAAATGTCCGTAAAGTACTTATTTATACGTACTGTTTTCATTTAGTGAATTAGTAATTTAGGGAACCCGTTCAATAAAGTAAAAATTTTTACGACTAAATTTTTTAAACTACGGACACGTATATCAAAAAGTTTTTTTTTTTTTAGAATTAATTTTTTTATGAGACCACTGAACTGTATTTTTTATATAGAAGGCGTAAAAGCGATTTTCAAAATTCGCAGTATGGGTAAAATTGTATTTTACGTATACAGTAATAAAATGAAAAATAGAAACTATCCTCGTATTTTATGTTCTTGAGATGCCCTGAAACGTACAATCCGTAGAATTTGAATAGAAGCACCGGAAAACGAACGTAAAATACTACTTTACGCATAATAAGTGTACAATCAGCATCGAGTTTTACATTTTTTAATTATTCTGGGCCAAGTTTATGACCTTACGTATTACAACACGCGTAAAAAAAAGTTTGGGGAATGTCTTGGAAAAGTCTGGATAAAGTCTTGGCAAAGTCTAGCTGATGAGACGATCCCATGCTTTTTGCAACACTTAATATATTTTATTTTGAAAGTTTGGGAGAATTCAACCAGAATTTTTCCCGCACATTTTGCCAAACTTTATAATAAAGCATACGTTAGATACAATCTTATGCCATACAAGAGTATAATACTCAACGTTTTTTACTCCCTGGATATCCAAAGCGTAAAGTAGTACTTTAAACATTATTATTCATCTTTGCGTAAAATTGCATTTTTGCTTACGCGTAAAATAGTTCTCAATACATTTGTTTTAACCTTACCTAAAATTACATTTTTGCATAATTTTCCTTACATTTTTCTATCTGAAACTCTGTAGTGTAAAATAGTACTTTACGTATTATTATTCAATTATCCGTAAAATATATGCGTTTTTTTTACACAAACGGTCCAAAAGTCATGAAATATGATTTTACCACACCTGATCATCAAAAACTTACTACACCCGTCTCCAACAACCAAATAAAAAGAATGTCTAAAGCTGTACAAAAACAGTGTCTACATTAACCCAATCGTCACACTTACGAGATTATTTTGAAATAAATTATTTTTTTTTTGCTCCTTTTCCTTTTCGTAAGGTCACAGCACTTCCTCTTTGGGAATGAAGATAATGACGTCAAGTGAAAAGAGGAAGAGAAATAGAAAGAGAATAAGGTATATCTCTTATTACCTGGAATTTCCAGAACGAATGGGGTCCATTAATTTTCCGCGGGAGGAAAACTAGTGAATAGGGGGAGGAAAAGGGCCTCGGCAATAGGATACGCGTCGTCGGCTTTCCTTGGACTCTCGGTTGGCTTACTTATGGAAAAGGAGCGAGTGAGTGAAACAGAGAGAGAGAGAGAGAGAGAGAGTGAGTGCTGTTTCCTTATCTTATAATTTTCCAGTTACATTTACGCGTTTCTCTCATACCGGTATGAATTCGACATTTTTTGGCGAGCGACGTAGATTAAGAGCGCGAGCTTTCAACTTTTCCTATTAGTCTTTTCTTCAAGTGAAAACTTGGAAAGTTCGTGCTTTCCTCGTTTTACAGAAATATGAACAGCTTCGTTTTTTTTTCTTGTTTTTTCATCTGCCCCTCTCTCTCTCTCTCTCTCTCTCTCTCTCTCTGATACAACATTTATCATTTTTTAAAAAGGATAAATTGCGTTATTGTTTAAGTCTGATTTATAACGCTCCCCTTTTTTTCTTCTTCAAATTTTACACGCGTTGAATTTAAGAAGGAGGTTGGAGACGAAGGAATTTTACGTGTATATCGTATTAAAATTTTCACGGGAATTTATATATATGTGTGTGTGTATCTAATATATATCTCATTCAAAAGTAATTTTAAATACATTACGATTTCTCGTAACGCAGACGCGATATTAAAAGTGTCGGAAAATAATCTTTTATATTTTGTTATTAAGGAAATTTCGAAATCGTTATGACTACCATCCGAGTTATTTACCGATTGTGAACGTATCGTTATTACATAAATTAGAGGGACAAAACTGGGTTAAAATGTAGAAAAAAATTGTTTAACAGTAATATTTAATAATTTATTACACAAGTAGTTGAAAACATTTCATATTCTTTTAAACAAATTGTATTATTATTAACTTTTATCAAAAATTTATTAGCTAAATTATTTGCAACGTAACTATATTAATTATTTGTGAGATTTTGTACCCTTTTTCTGTAATAGACTTACGATATTAACCATTAATAATTTTTTTCATAATGATTTAAACATTTTTTAATATTTTAAATAAATTATGTAGTTATTAACTTATATTTACAAAAAGTTGAAAAAATATTTAAAAAACAGGTAAATGATTTATTTCAATAAACATTTAGATTTTTTATTATGTGGAGTTATAATTTATTTATTTAATTTATTTATTATGTACATGGATAATCATAGTGAGAGACGTAAATAATAAGCATAACCTTAATCTTTGTCCAGACTATTATTTGTTTACACTTCATCTTGTTTTTCAATTTCATAGCGACGCATCAGAGATGCTATGAATAAGAATTATGTTTTTTAAATTTGACCTATAGTAAGTAATTTTAAAGTAGTTGTAAATACCATGTGTAAAATGATGTCAATTAAAAATTTTTTTAATAATAATGGTATAGCCTGATAAGGATGGAGAAAGCCATCGACACGTCACCGAATAAAATTTAATATGGTTTATTCAGTAACATCGACTATCATCTTTCCCAATTATTTAGACCATTTTGCGATTCTGTTCAGTTTCATTAAACTAAATTAAAATCATATTGAAATGTAACTGTCAAAATTTCAGTCTATCTCATGGAGTAGTTCCTGAGTTGTCCTGCGGTAAATACATTATAGAAAAAAATCAGAGGACGGAGTCTCATAATTAATTAAAATAGTTACGTTGCAATAAATTAACTAAAATTTTCTTTTAAAAGCTAGTAATTCGATTCGTAAAAAAAAATTGATAAATATTTGAAATTATTTTAAAAAATGTTAATAATAAACACTTTTTTTTCAATTTTATCCCAAGCTTGTCTTCTTAAGGGGATGTCGAACCCAGAAAATGGTCATTTTCTACTTTTTTTATAAACAAATGAATAAAGTTTTTAAAAAATGCCGAACGTCAAGCCCTTAGGTATGTTTTAAATAATATACCCAAATTTTTCCAGATTTTTAAATCCATAATTTGATCACGATGTTTGGGTTCAAAGATGATGCCTTTTTAGATCAATAATTACCGACCAAACATTGTTTACTCAATTATTATTTAATAAATGTGTTTTCATTAAAAAATCAAAAAGCTCTTCCTTATGTTTTCAGCTATCCGTATTAATTTTTTCAGATTTTTAATGCAATATTTTAGATATAATTTTTAGGTTGGAAGATGCAGATTTCTGTAATTTAGGTTCGACATCCCGTTAAGTAGCCACTCAATAAAACGAAAAAAACAAGAATCTCTTACATACACAAACACGAGACATCTGTTTTTCACACGAAAATAAAATAATAAAGGAAAACAATCCAACTGTATTTGGTTGAAATTTGGTTAAGAATTTAAAGAACAACGAACTCACGATGTCGTGAGGTTGGTAGATAGAGAATAACGTCCAGTCGCGAAATGGAACGCGAAATTGATTGCACGAGGCGGCGCTCGGCATGGGGTTACCTATCTTATTGCAATCTTAACGAAAAGATCTCGTAAAGAAAGAGGGGAGCTAGAAAAAGGCGTGGTATAGCAGAGAGGACGAGTGAGATAGATAGATTAACCGGAAACCATCACACGAGCTCTTTCTACCGACCTGTCTCCATAAAATATAATATGCATACATGTACACATACATATACCTATACACATGTGTGGGTGTGTGTGTGTGTACGTAAATCTGTGCGAAAGGATCTGTGATATTTTTTTAAATGCTAGAGTGCTGGCAATTCTAATGCTCCTACTAATTTTCTTAAATTAATCTTTTATTTTGCGTTAAATCATGGGTTCTATATATAAGAGTGACGAAATATGGTTTGGCACAGTGATCTTAAAATTAAGATTTACGAATGTTTCGTATGCGTAAAATGGCTTATTATGTTTAAACTTTTTTTTTCGAGGAAAATTGAATATTTCAATTTAGTGCATTACGATAAGTCATTTTACAAATTAAAAATGTATTTAAAATTTGGTTTATTATTTAATTTAATTTAATTTTTATTTTACTTTATATTCGTAAAATTTACTATTTTAATATATGGTATAATATAAAGTTATAAGGCATTTTACGCATTCGTATCATCGCGTAAAATCGAATTATTAATACACTTATCACTCAATTAATTGTTTGTGTAAAGTACACTACAATATGTTACTTTACGCATTCTTCGACATTAATAAATTTGTTTTTTTTACACAGTAAGCGTAAAGTTTATTATTTTAGTTTAGTATATCGTAATAATTTATATTACGCATTCACAACTATATGCGTTAACTCGAACTATGTATACTCGCTGTGTGTCATAATCATACGTAAAATCGAACATTAGAGTACAGTACGTTATTTTACACATTTAGAATTGTATATAAATTCAAATTTTATGTATAACATATATCAATATTTTACGGTAGTGTGAGCAAAATATGCATTAAAAAAATGTAAACATTGCGTAAAATCAGATTTTATGCTCACTTTATCAAAGAATCTGATATTATACAATACAAATACAAAAATTACATTTTTTTCAAAGTATGTAAAGTTGAACTTCACACATAGTATGTGTAAACTTAGCGTTTACGTATACTATAAGTAAATGATGTTCGTCACACGGGCTTACGCACCGAGTGTGTTCGATGCAACGGCTACGCCTACCCTTGTTTGCGTCGATCATACTCGGTGCGTAAAATTCCACTTCACGTCCTTGTAACGTAAACTTCTATTTACGTACTAATCTCGGAATTCCGTGTTGTCCGAATCATTATCGCTTTGTAAAATATATCGTAAAAAAACATCACATGCTCTACACATTAGTCCTCGTTCCACACTCGAGTCATAATCAAGTATTCGTAAAACTTCATTTTGCGTATCTACTATACTTCAATAATTCATTCTAATTACCACGCACACTATATATACTATGTACCGAAGCACACTTTTTACAAAAAGTAGTATAACATCAAAAATGAAACAAAAACTAAATTCAATACAATTGAAGAATCCAGCTTCATTTGGATAACGTTACCTACCTACCTTCGCATATACGTAGAAGCACATAACTCGTAAAACTTGGTCGTTACTCTTTACTTTCAAGAGAGGAAGGGAGAAAAAAAAAGAAAGAAAAAAGAAGCGTATCTGTAGTTACGAGATCGTGAATGAAAGAGTATTATAAAAGAACTGAGGGGTCGGTCGTCGGTCGGTTGGTATATAGGCAGGCAAAGTGGACGCGACCTAGAGAAGGATACCAAAGATAAGAGAGGCCTCTCTTTTGTGGACAAAAGCGCAAAAGATTCCACGCGATATCTTCCGTTTTGAGTATAAAACGACTTCTCTCTTCTTCTTTTTTTACCCATGTGTATATGTATAGCTTTCTCTTTATCCCGAAAGGGGTGGAGGAGAGGTGGGTGACGAATGGATCGATTCCGAAATGAGCTAAGTGGAACAATGAAGGTTGGACAATATCGAAAAAGTCTCCAAAAATGTGCGTTTAGAGTTTGAAGTTACTGCTTTTGGAAATTCATAGCTTGAAGTATCTATACTTTTGTTAATATGAAGTACGCCATTACTATTTTTGGTAACTGTAAGGTATTGTTATAGTTTATATTTTCAATAAGTACAATGGCATGAAGTTTCAATCTTACACGAAATGAAGCTGGAATTTTCTAAACATTTTAATAATTACAATTTAAATTTATTTGAAATGGTAATGAATTTTGAGTGTACGTAATTTAAAGTTATGAATTTACAAGTTGAAAAATACAAAGTTATGAAGTTACAATATTCAAGTTATAAAGATTGAGTTAACGTCATATAAAGTTGTGAATTACCATTATTCAAATTTCTTAAATTTGAAGTACCAAAATTCAAAGTTATGTAGTTTGAACTTTCAACATTCAATGTTATGATGTTCAAAGTTATAATATGTTTGAAGTTATGATAAAAAAGTTTGAAGTGCAGCGTCAAATGTATTACAATTTAACGAAGTTTAAAATTGCCACTTTAAAATGGGGGCGACTGTAGTTAGTACTTTTTGGAATACTTATGATTAAAGTTTATACGCTTTAAAATAATTTAGTACGTGTAAAATAATAAAGTTTGAAGTTGATACCATTAAAAATATACTATATTACAATAAATGAATTTAAAGGTGACTACTTTTAAGATAACGAAGTTAAATTATTGACTAGTTTTCGAGAAATCCCTTACCAAAAATCTTGACATGCCTTTTAATTAGACGAACGTATAACCTCAAATTGCACGAAATTATCGTAAATTCTGGTAAGGGATTTCTCAAAAATTAATCGATATTTTTGCTTCAGATTTTGAACCGAGATAGATTAATAAAGGAAGGGGCCGACTGTTCTGATTATTTTGCATAAATTATCGTCCTATTTTAATTATAACTAATTTTCTCTGACTTTTCAGGCGGGAGAAAACGTAACTTCGGTACTCCTTTGAATGACATGAAGTTATTCTATATATATAAATCATATAGTATGAAATATAACCTTTAAAATAATCCAGTTAGTTACAAATGTTTAAATTATGATGTCTGAAAATATAATTTTTAATATTACATAATATTAGATTCTCTATTTGAAAATAATAGAATTACAAATATTTTTTATTAATTGAAGAAATTATACGTTTGTTTTATCTATGAAACATAAATTTTGAAGTTTTACGTATTAAAAGAAATTTTAAAATATTGAAGTTAGAAGGTTCTACTAATGGCTGGATATAATATAAAGTTAGGAATAAAATTTTTTTTAATAAGTATACATGTTTAAGAATACGAAGATTTCTACCTTCGACAATTATAAATCACTAAATGAATTTTTGGTCAATCTCAATGACGAAAAGATAAAAATGAAAGTATCCGATTAAAATTGGTCAAAAGTAATGAGTCAAACTAATCGAAGTCTAGTCCGAACGTTTTAATATTTTAATACGCGAGAATAAATGTTTCGGAAAAAATGTAGGGAGAGGTTAGAACACGATTATCAGTAAAATTTGATTGGAATTTATATTACCGGGGGAGAGCAGCTGTGCCTTGGTCTCAAAACGGTAGTTATCAACCTTACGAATACCATATGAGAGTCACATTTAAGAGTCGTAAAATGAACAAGGTTATCACGTCATTTATGTTTTATAGGATTTAACCTCCGTTCCATTTTCAACCCCCTCTACCCCTCGAATTTTTGTTACTCACGTGTTTACACAGTCGCGTCGAAAAGACATTTTTAATATGTACCTATATCACACTGTAGTAGTTTGACGTTAACCTATACAATTAATTAATTAATTAATTTTTGACAAATTATTGAAATTCTATCATTGCGTAATTATTATCCATTATGAATGTGTGTATGGGTATATTTGTATACTTGTATATATGTATATATGTATATATATGTATTGATGTGTGTTTGGCATTAAACTCAATTAACTATCTATTATAGAAATTGTGACCCGATAATTTCTGGATATACGCAGTTAAATTAATCGGAGTGTTTCGCGCTGGTATATAACCAAAATAATTGTAATATCAGGAAATGGCATTTCCGAGATTTGTATTAATATTAAAATATGTGTTTTTATTTGAAATATCGTGTTTTGAATATTTATTTTTTAATGACACGTGCGTGATGAAGGATCATAAGGTGTGTTTAGAAATTCTGGTTTAAGAAAAATGGAATTAAAAAGTAAAAATATATCTACTTTCCATAAGTATTGAGTCACAATATTTCTACTTCTGGAAGTATAATATTTAAGGTTTCGAATTTTGGAAATATGCAGTCAAGTTACTTCATTTCGGAAGTATAGAGTTTAAAATTACTTTATTTAGAAAGTATGTAGTTTGAAGTTATATAATTTTGATAATATAGTTTGAAGTTCTTCAATTCAGAAGTATAGAATTTGAAGCCTTCTGTCTTCGAAAATCTAGAGTTTGAAGTTCTTTATTTCGATAGTTTGGATTTTGAAGTTCATTCATATCTGAAATATTGAGTTCGAAGTTAGATTTTTTGATAATATAAAGAGTTGACAGTTTCTCTAGTTGAAATAAAGTAATTTGAAGTTTCTGATTACGGATGTATAGCCCTTGAACATTTTAGTTTTGGAAACTTAAGGTTTCAAGTAACTAGATTGGAATTATGACAAAATAAAGTTTGAGTTTTTTATAATTAGAATAATAAATTATAAATGTCTACTAAGTTAAATGAATTTATATATTTCTATTTCCGAAAAGCACAGAAATTGAAGTTACTACTTTTGAAATCAGCAACCTTAAATTTACTATTAAGACAAATGTTGAAGTTTCTGCATTTGGAAAGCTTGAAGCTAAAATTTTGAATTTCTACAACTAAATTCACAATGTTTGATGTTTATACTTATATATATATATATAATAAAGTTTGAACATTTTACTTAAAAATTATTACACTGCATTAGGTCTCAAAATTACTTTTGAAGAGTCTTATTATATATATTAAGTAAAGTAATTGATATTTCTTTTTGTATTTTTTTTTCTTTATTTTTGACAAGCTTTAAAAATTGCAGTATAATTTAACAGTAAGAATATTTATACTTTCGATTTAAAATATCTGATGTTTCTACTTTGACAAGTTTGAAGTATGATGTTTCTACTTAAAAAAGGTAAGAAGCGAGTTTCTACTTATAAAAAGGTAACAGGTATCAGTTTCTAATTATGAAATGTATACGAAATACAAAGATGAGTATTTCTACTTTATTGACAAAAATATGACAAATATATCATCTTTATAAGTATAAAACTTCAATCCGCCATAATACAAAAACAATTATATTTTCCTTACAACTCACACATTCAACTTCATACTCACCTAAAAGATATACTTCTAACCTCATCCTTCCAAAAAAAAAAATTCGTACTTTATCACAAAAGTAAAAATCTTCTTTCTCTTTCAAGTCAATTCTTCATACTTCAAATATCCGAGTGCGCAATATTGATAACAAAACCTCTAAAATGAATATCGAGAATAAAAAAAAAGAAAGGAAGCTAAACGGATAAAGGTCCAAGAGACAATATAGTTGAGTTTCCAGGACGACTACAGTTTTACTTTCCAGAAAGAGAGAGAGAGAGACAGTGGTAAGCTGAAGAGTAGAAAGGTTAGCGTATAGGCTCGAGGGACCAAAAGCGTATATAGCCTTTGGAAAGTGTATTGCCCGTGATAAAAAGATCGTTATATACGGACGTTTGGTGTTACTCCAAGGTGGCAGCTTCACCCTCCCGCTTCGTCTTTCTGTTTACGTGCAACCCTCGACCTTTATGCGGTGCACTACTACACACACATATATGTATATACAGATCCGAAGCGAATACGAGGAGCGGAACCTCTTACCTCCGTTCATGAGATACTTTTTTTCCTTTAATGGGCCCACCTTTCGTTATGTTTATTTTATAAAAGAATGAATATAGAAATATTACATATATATATATATATATATATATATATATATATATATATGAATGTGTACGTGTGAATGCGTGTGGGTGAGTATGTGTATGGGTGTACTTTTAAGAATGGGACTTTCGTCGATCGTAAAAGAGAGTTTACGAGATAAGTTGCGAATATGGGGGGTTCGTTACTTTTTATACGTGTGAACACTGAAGTAGGATCAAAAATGGGAATAAACTATATTTTTATGTAAGGATTTAAGTTCGATGATACTTCTTTTTTTTGGGGAGGAGAGCGTCAAGCGTTTTAGTGGTTAATTGGTTGGCAAGGAGAGTATTAATGTTTTTTTTGTCGTATTATCGTGATAGTACGCGCGACCGGGTAACCTGCATGTTACAGTGACAGCCTGGTCAAAATTGTGGTGATTTACTTGCGAGTATTAACAATTTTTAGGTTAATTTTTGGTGAACAGCTGTTACGTCGTAAATCAAACTGTCGTCGTTATTTTATTTCGCAAGGTTGTTCACTGAAAAATAAGCGTAATGATTTCAAAATTCATTGCAAATTGTAAATACAATGTTAATATGTTCGCAATTTTTTAAATTTCAATTATTATAAAAAATATTTAAAAATTGGAATAGAGTTTTAATTATTTAATAATTTAATTTAATTTTCGAATGATTTCAAAATTTTATCAACTTCAAATAACTTCAAAATAAACTTTAAATATTAAAAAATTGCAAAATTGAATTCTAATTTGACATATTTCGAAATTAATTTCAATTTCTAAATGATTTCAAAGATAAATTCTAACTTTACATAATTTCGAAATTAATTTAAAATTTAAAATGATTTCTTAATTGATTTCATATTTAAAATTATTTCATAATTAAATTAATATTTTAAATAATTTGAAAATCTTATCTCGTTTCTAAATTGATTTCATATTCAACGTACAACTTAAAATAATTATGAAATTCATTTACAACATTCCTTAAAACTTCAATTATTTTCAATTTAATTTCCATAATTTATAAATAATTACATAAAATCTTGATTTCATGTACGAAATCGTTTACAAAAAGAAACCCGTTTAGTTCTTTAAAATTTTTGGAAATATACAAGATTTTCCATGAGATACAGAAAATCTTCTCCTCTTCTCATTGACGTCGAGTAACTTTCTTTCCCTCTTTTTCTCTTTAAAGAGATCTTTTTCGTAAGATTTCAGATTTTATGCTCACTTTATCAAAGAATCTGATATTATACAATACAAATACAAAAATTACATTTTTTTCAAAGTATGTAAAGTTGAACTTCACACATAGTATGTGTAAACTTAGCGTTTACGTATACTATAAGTAAATGATGTTCGTCACACGGGCTTACGCACCGAGTGTGTTCGATGCAACGGCTACGCCTACCCTTGTTTGCGTCGATCATACTCGGTGCGTAAAATTCCACTTCACGTCCTTGTAACGTAAACTTCTATTTACGTACTAATCTCGGAATTCCGTGTTGTCCGAATCATTATCGCTTTGTAAAATATATCGTAAAAAAACATCACATGCTCTACACATTAGTCCTCGTTCCACACTCGAGTCATAATCAAGTATTCGTAAAACTTCATTTTGCGTATCTACTATACTTCAATAATTCATTCTAATTACCACGCACACTATATATACTATGTACCGAAGCACACTTTTTACAAAAAGTAGTATAACATCAAAAATGAAACAAAAACTAAATTCAATACAATTGAAGAATCCAGCTTCATTTGGATAACGTTACCTACCTACCTTCGCATATACGTAGAAGCACATAACTCGTAAAACTTGGTCGTTACTCTTTACTTTCAAGAGAGGAAGGGAGAAAAAAAAAGAAAGAAAAAAGAAGCGTATCTGTAGTTACGAGATCGTGAATGAAAGAGTATTATAAAAGAACTGAGGGGTCGGTCGTCGGTCGGTTGGTATATAGGCAGGCAAAGTGGACGCGACCTAGAGAAGGATACCAAAGATAAGAGAGGCCTCTCTTTTGTGGACAAAAGCGCAAAAGATTCCACGCGATATCTTCCGTTTTGAGTATAAAACGACTTCTCTCTTCTTCTTTTTTTACCCATGTGTATATGTATAGCTTTCTCTTTATCCCGAAAGGGGTGGAGGAGAGGTGGGTGACGAATGGATCGATTCCGAAATGAGCTAAGTGGAACAATGAAGGTTGGACAATATCGAAAAAGTCTCCAAAAATGTGCGTTTAGAGTTTGAAGTTACTGCTTTTGGAAATTCATAGCTTGAAGTATCTATACTTTTGTTAATATGAAGTACGCCATTACTATTTTTGGTAACTGTAAGGTATTGTTATAGTTTATATTTTCAATAAGTACAATGGCATGAAGTTTCAATCTTACACGAAATGAAGCTGGAATTTTCTAAACATTTTAATAATTACAATTTAAATTTATTTGAAATGGTAATGAATTTTGAGTGTACGTAATTTAAAGTTATGAATTTACAAGTTGAAAAATACAAAGTTATGAAGTTACAATATTCAAGTTATAAAGATTGAGTTAACGTCATATAAAGTTGTGAATTACCATTATTCAAATTTCTTAAATTTGAAGTACCAAAATTCAAAGTTATGTAGTTTGAACTTTCAACATTCAATGTTATGATGTTCAAAGTTATAATATGTTTGAAGTTATGATAAAAAAGTTTGAAGTGCAGCGTCAAATGTATTACAATTTAACGAAGTTTAAAATTGCCACTTTAAAATGGGGGCGACTGTAGTTAGTACTTTTTGGAATACTTATGATTAAAGTTTATACGCTTTAAAATAATTTAGTACGTGTAAAATAATAAAGTTTGAAGTTGATACCATTAAAAATATACTATATTACAATAAATGAATTTAAAGGTGACTACTTTTAAGATAACGAAGTTAAATTATTGACTAGTTTTCGAGAAATCCCTTACCAAAAATCTTGACATGCCTTTTAATTAGACGAACGTATAACCTCAAATTGCACGAAATTATCGTAAATTCTGGTAAGGGATTTCTCAAAAATTAATCGATATTTTTGCTTCAGATTTTGAACCGAGATAGATTAATAAAGGAAGGGGCCGACTGTTCTGATTATTTTGCATAAATTATCGTCCTATTTTAATTATAACTAATTTTCTCTGACTTTTCAGGCGGGAGAAAACGTAACTTCGGTACTCCTTTGAATGACATGAAGTTATTCTATATATATAAATCATATAGTATGAAATATAACCTTTAAAATAATCCAGTTAGTTACAAATGTTTAAATTATGATGTCTGAAAATATAATTTTTAATATTACATAATATTAGATTCTCTATTTGAAAATAATAGAATTACAAATATTTTTTATTAATTGAAGAAATTATACGTTTGTTTTATCTATGAAACATAAATTTTGAAGTTTTACGTATTAAAAGAAATTTTAAAATATTGAAGTTAGAAGGTTCTACTAATGGCTGGATATAATATAAAGTTAGGAATAAAATTTTTTTTAATAAGTATACATGTTTAAGAATACGAAGATTTCTACCTTCGACAATTATAAATCACTAAATGAATTTTTGGTCAATCTCAATGACGAAAAGATAAAAATGAAAGTATCCGATTAAAATTGGTCAAAAGTAATGAGTCAAACTAATCGAAGTCTAGTCCGAACGTTTTAATATTTTAATACGCGAGAATAAATGTTTCGGAAAAAATGTAGGGAGAGGTTAGAACACGATTATCAGTAAAATTTGATTGGAATTTATATTACCGGGGGAGAGCAGCTGTGCCTTGGTCTCAAAACGGTAGTTATCAACCTTACGAATACCATATGAGAGTCACATTTAAGAGTCGTAAAATGAACAAGGTTATCACGTCATTTATGTTTTATAGGATTTAACCTCCGTTCCATTTTCAACCCCCTCTACCCCTCGAATTTTTGTTACTCACGTGTTTACACAGTCGCGTCGAAAAGACATTTTTAATATGTACCTATATCACACTGTAGTAGTTTGACGTTAACCTATACAATTAATTAATTAATTAATTTTTGACAAATTATTGAAATTCTATCATTGCGTAATTATTATCCATTATGAATGTGTGTATGGGTATATTTGTATACTTGTATATATGTATATATGTATATATATGTATTGATGTGTGTTTGGCATTAAACTCAATTAACTATCTATTATAGAAATTGTGACCCGATAATTTCTGGATATACGCAGTTAAATTAATCGGAGTGTTTCGCGCTGGTATATAACCAAAATAATTGTAATATCAGGAAATGGCATTTCCGAGATTTGTATTAATATTAAAATATGTGTTTTTATTTGAAATATCGTGTTTTGAATATTTATTTTTTAATGACACGTGCGTGATGAAGGATCATAAGGTGTGTTTAGAAATTCTGGTTTAAGAAAAATGGAATTAAAAGTAAAAATATATCTACTTTCCATAAGTATTGAGTCACAATATTTCTACTTCTGGAAGTATAATATTTAAGGTTTCGAATTTTGGAAATATGCAGTCAAGTTACTTCATTTCGGAAGTATAGAGTTTAAAATTACTTTATTTAGAAAGTATGTAGTTTGAAGTTATATAATTTTGATAATATAGTTTGAAGTTCTTCAATTCAGAAGTATAGAATTTGAAGCCTTCTGTCTTCGAAAATCTAGAGTTTGAAGTTTCTTTATTTCGATAGTTTGGATTTTGAAGTTCATTCATATCTGAAATATTGAGTTCGAAGTTAGATTTTTTGATAATATAAAGAGTTGACAGTTTCTCTAGTTGAAATAAAGTAATTTGAAGTTTCTGATTACGGATGTATAGCCCTTGAACATTTTAGTTTTGGAAACTTAAGGTTTCAAGTAACTAGATTGGAATTATGACAAAATAAAGTTTGAGTTTTTTATAATTAGAATAATAAATTATAAATGTCTACTAAGTTAAATGAATTTATATATTTCTATTTCCGAAAAGCACAGAAATTGAAGTTACTACTTTTGAAATCAGCAACCTTAAATTTACTATTAAGACAAATGTTGAAGTTTCTGCATTTGGAAAGCTTGAAGCTAAAATTTTGAATTTCTACAACTAAATTCACAATGTTTGATGTTTATACTTATATATATATAATAAAGTTTGAACATTTTACTTAAAAATTATTACACTGCATTAGGTCTCAAAATTACTTTTGAAGAGTCTTATTATATATATTAAGTAAAGTAATTGATATTTCTTTTTGTATTTTTTTTTCTTTATTTTTGACAAGCTTTAAAAATTGCAGTATAATTTAACAGTAAGAATATTTATACTTTCGATTTAAAATATCTGATGTTTCTACTTTGACAAGTTTGAAGTATGATGTTTCTACTTAAAAAAGGTAAGAAGCGAGTTTCTACTTATAAAAAGGTAACAGGTATCAGTTTCTAATTATGAAATGTATACGAAATACAAAGATGAGTATTTCTACTTTATTGACAAAAATATGACAAATATCGACTTACCATAATTCTCTATGTACGGTGAAGTATCTTATAAGTATAAAACTTCAATCCGCCATAATACAAAAACAATTATATTTTCCTTACAACTCACACATTCAACTTCATACTCACCTAAAAGATATACTTCTAACCTCAGTCCTTCCAAAAAAAAAATTCGTACTTTATCACAAAAGTAAAAATCTTCTTTCTCTTTCAAGTCAATTCTTCATACTTCAAATATCCGAGTGCGCAATATTGATAACAAAACCTCTAAAATGAATATCGAGAATAAAAAAAAAGAAAGGAAGCTAAACGGATAAAGGTCCAAGAGACAATATAGTTGAGTCTCCAGGACGACTACAGTTTTACTTTCCAGAAAGAGAGAAAAGAGAGAGAGACAGTGGTAAGCTGAAGAGTAGAAAGGTTAGCGTATAGGCTCGAGGGACCAAAAGCGTATATAGCCTTTGGAAAGTGTATTGCCCGTGATAAAAAGATCGTTATATACGGACGTTTGGTGTTACTCCAAGGTGGCAGCTTCACCCTCCCGCTTCGTCTTTCTGTTTACGTGCAACCCTCGACCTTTATGCGGTGCACTACTACACACACATATATGTATATACAGATCCGAAGCGAATACGAGGAGCGGAACCTCTTACCTCCGTTCATGAGATACTTTTTTTCCTTTAATGGGCCCACCTTTCGTTATGTTTATTTTATAAAAGAATGAATATAGAAATATTACATATATATATATATATATATATATATATATATATATATATATATATATATATATATATATATATATATATATGAATGTGTACGTGTGAATGCGTGTGGGTGAGTATGTGTATGGGTGTACTTTTAAGAATGGGACTTTCGTCGATCGTAAAAGAGAGTTTACGAGATAAGTTGCGAATATGGGGGGTTCGTTACTTTTTATACGTGTGAACACTGAAGTAGGATCAAAAATGGGAATAAACTATATTTTTATGTAAGGATTTAAGTTCGATGATACTTCTTTTTTTTGGGGAGGAGAGCGTCAAGCGTTTTAGTGGTTAATTGGTTGGCAAGGAGAGTATTAATGTTTTTTTTGTCGTATTATCGTGATAGTACGCGCGACCGGGTAACCTGCATGTTACAGTGACAGCCTGGTCAAAATTGTGGTGATTTACTTGCGAGTATTAACAATTTTTAGGTTAATTTTTGGTGAACAGCTGTTACGTCGTAAATCAAACTGTCGTCGTTATTTTATTTCGCAAGGTTGTTCACTGAAAAATAAGCGTAATGATTTCAAAATTCATTGCAAATTGTAAATACAATGTTAATATGTTCGCAATTTTTTAAATTTCAATTATTATAAAAAATATTTAAAAATTGGAATAGAGTTTTAATTATTTAATAATTTAATTTAATTTTCGAATGATTTCAAAATTTTATCAACTTCAAATAACTTCAAAATAAACTTTAAATATTAAAAAATTGCAAAATTGAATTCTAATTTGACATATTTCGAAATTAATTTCAATTTCTAAATGATTTCAAAGATAAATTCTAACTTTACATAATTTCGAAATTAATTTAAAATTTAAAATGATTTCTTAATTGATTTCATATTTAAAATTATTTCATAATTAAATTAATATTTTAAATAATTTGAAAATCTTATCTCGTTTCTAAATTGATTTCATATTCAACGTACAACTTAAAATAATTATGAAATTCATTTACAACATTCCTTAAAACTTCAATTATTTTCAATTTAATTTCCATAATTTATAAATAATTACATAAAATCTTGATTTCATGTACGAAATCGTTTACAAAAAGAAACCCGTTTAGTTCTTTAAAATTTTTGGAAATATACAAGATTTTCCATGAGATACAGAAAATCTTCTCCTCTTCTCATTGACGTCGAGTAACTTTCTTTCCCTCTTTTTCTCTTTAAAGAGATCTTTTTCGTAAGATTTCGCATGGAAAACGCAGGGTTAGAAAACGCAAGTTTCGGACCTGGATAAAAAAAAAGAAGTCTTATAACCCTCAGGGGTAAAGTTACCTTCCGCCATCCGAAGTAGCGATTGCTCTCTTACGCGTTCCCTTTTGCTTTCTTTTATACACATCCGTTACGCTGCTTCCTCTTTCTTACCCTTCCGCTCGACTCTTCTTCTCTTTTTTTACTACTTTTTTGGTTTTTTTTTTCTTCTTTGAGGAAATTCATATTTCGCGATTCATCGAGTTCCAGATGATGGTAATGTCTCTCTCTCTCTCTCTCTTTTACTCTCTCCCTCTCTCTTGGAGAAATGGGAAACGGGGTCACCTTTGTCGGTGATGTCAAACGACGAATTTTTTTTTTGAGAATGTTTAATCATCCTGTTTATCTTAAAGCAATTCGATCAAAAGTTTATGGCGACAATGTCTTATTATTTTTAATTTTATTTTCTTATTTATTTGCAAAATGCCACAATTTAACGAAATTTTCGTTTTTTTAATTCAAATATCAACAATTTGTTTGAGAAAATGTGCAAAAAGTAGCTTTGAAAAGGTTGTATTAATTATGTGCACTTATTTATTAGATTAGTTGTTTCTAAAAAATATTTTTTACGTTAGAATATTTTTAAGCGATCGATGTAAATAATAATAAACAAATAGTAACATATTCAAAGTTGAAAAACTGGTCGATTAGAATTTTATTTTTATTTTCAACGAAAATTGAATTTTAATTTTTAATACAACTAGAATACATACATTATTTGAAGCGCGGGAATCTTTAATTAACAAATTGGTTTTGATAAACTTTTTTAAAATATTCTAAACACTTACACGACGTTATTTTTAAATTTTCAGTTAATATAATAAATAAAAGAATGTAGAAATAAATAGTTCGGTATAAACATTTATGTATAATTTTTATTGAAATTTAAAATTTATAAATTTGCGAAGGTAGAAAATTTGTGTTAGTCATATAGCTATTGCCAATCTTTAAAAATTTTAACCTACACAATTATTACCTATAAAATTAATTTAATAAATGAATTATATTATAAAAATTGAATCGCAAGTAATTTAAATTTGTCCCTTTTATCAATTTGAATCTTTCAATTATTCTAAGGAGCGACTAATGATGTATAATAAATCAATCTGTACTGATTATTTTATGTAAGATGGATATATATATTTTATCTTAATCTAAAATTTAAAAATTACACGTGATTTTTTAATTGACTTTAAATCTCCAAAATACTAAAAATTGAAGTACTAAAATTTGATCACTATTGATCATTTTGCTTAAAATATATGTACACTGATTTTCAATTCTAAAATTTAAAAATTGGAAAAACGAGAAACTTGATTTTTAATTTTATATAATACGACCTATAAAAAATCCGCAACGTAATTTCGTCGAATTTCGATCAATTTTATATTATCAAATAAAACCCTCTCTATCTAAATTCCTACAATTTTCTCAATTCAATTCATCAATAAAATCAACAATAAGATAAACTAAACGCAACAATTAAAAAAACAAAAGAAAAGTATCCAACATCCACTCGAACTTCAATCAATTTCAAAACAAATCCAAAAGAACGTACAAATGTGTATATATAAAAAAAAGAAGGATCAAGACTACTTAAAATCTCCGAGTCGTCCACTATTATTTCACCGCACTTCCTCTTGATTCCACGTATATATATATATCCTTTCCCTCAATTTGTTCGTCTACACTACAGTTCTTAAAATTCGCGAACTCTTTACTCGTATATTTCTTTTAACACCGAGGTTTCTCTCTTGTTGGCCCGAGGGCACCGGTGAACTTTACGCGCTCACCGCCTCCCTAAAAGACCCGAAATGTGTGACGACTATACGCCTGCGTGTGTATGTGCACGACTATCGCAACGCACCCGAGCTTTTTCATTCTCGTGAACTTCCAGCACGCTATGGGCGGATACTACCACGAGTGTAATGGATCCCTACCGCGCATTCTTGAAATTAGGTATATACGCGGGCATTTCCTCTCCTCTCCTCTACTCTTCTTTTTTTTTGGTTCCGCACTTTTCCCTTTCCTTTTCCTTTTTTTTAAAGAGGTAGAGAGAGGAAGAGAGGATGTACACGTAGAACGTAGAAGAAGAAGAAGAAGAAGAAGGGGGTTTGCGTTACGAGTTCTTTGAGCGCGGATTATTTCGTTATGACTCTAATTTCGTTTGTTCAAATGATCATGGGCATATGAGAGGGGTGTCGGTATAGCGTTATTACCTTTGACTTTACGTTTTTTTACTTTTATTCCTCCTCTGTATACTTTGAGTGAGGGAGATGATCGTACTGTTTAAGAAGACGACTCTTGGAATTCTTCGGAGTCTAGTAAGAGTGAAAATAAAACTTACTCCGTATGAGTGATAAGTGATATAGTATTATAGAAAAGAGGTAAAGTTGGAGTGAAAGAGTTAAATTTATTTCCATTAGGATGAAAAAAGAAAGAATTGCTCTGTTGAAGTGAGAAATATAGAATCACTCTAACAGAGTGAAAATTGTACGATCATTCAAATAGAGTGAGAATTGTTCTACTGGAGTGAGTAATGTACAATTACTTCGCCAGAAAGACAAAAGTAAAACTCACTCTAATATAGTAAAATAGTACAAATCATTCTGTTAAAGTAAACATTAAGCTATAAATTTGAGACATGAAGATTGTATTATCTTACTATTAGACAAAAATACTATCAGTCTTACTTATCATCATAATATACACTGAGAAAAATTTGCTAGTATAAATTACTATTTTAATGGTAAAAGGTGGACAGACTTGCTTAATTATAAAAATCGTTATTAATAATGGTAAAAATTGCCATTATTAATGGTAATTATTCCAAAATGGTGGCATTTTTTACCATTATTAATAGCAATTTTTATACTTGTGCAACTCTGTCCTCCGTTTACCATTAAAATAGTAATTTTTACTAAAAAATTTTTCTTAATGTATAAGAGAAATAAAAATTCTTTCCATTGGAGTGAAATTTTTTGTCTGTCTTAATAAAAAGTGATCTTGCTATATTCGTTGGAGTTAAAAGTGTAACAAATAACTCTTCTTGAGTGACTTATCTTTCACTCTAAAAGAGTGATATTTCTCTTTGTTTTTGCCATGAATTAAGAGAGGTAAAAATGATGTGAACAAAATGAAAAATTATTCTATTGAAGTTATTATTATTATTTTTATTATTTCAGTCGGCAACCCCTTATTATAGGGTTCTATTGAAGTTAGAACTGAGGCAATTTTACCTGAGAGCGATTATGATAGAGTGAAAATGTAATATGTCACTCCAATAGAGTGGCGTCTACTGTTTACACACCATACTACTGTTTCGTAAAAACAGGTATTTTTCACCTACAGCCGTTTTTACTCCACTTGAGATTTATATTTTTTACTCTAAAGAAGTGATTTATACTTTTTTAATACAATAGAGTGATTTATATTTTTTACTGTAATGAAGTAATTTATACTTTTTCACTCCCTTAAGTAATTTGTATTTTTTCACATTGATTTTCTTTTTCGCACTTCAAAAAATTATAGATAATATTGGACGATATATTGAATACAAGAGACTTAAACATAATATACCTTGTAAACAAGTTACAAAATTATTTGATATTTTAGTTTTAATTTTTGCTGGAAACAATTGACAAGCTATTTCCACTCCCGTCATCCGAAACCAAGAACGTCGTAACCATAATGACCCACCAATCCAAAGAATTTGAATCATCCGCTCAACATATTTACCCAAACAGAAATCAATTGGTTCTCACTAAAAGAAAAAAGACAAAAAAAGTCCTCGAGTGCACTGGCACACAATACAGGATTAAAATCCACAGAGGGTAAACAAGAGATAATGTCAAACGATACACACGGAAACCCGAATAATTTTTCGAAATATCGAAAAGATCAAAGGCCACGATGTGTATGTCTGTGGGTGAGGGTGTGCACGTAGAACCAAGTGTATAGGTTAGCCAACATATTAAACCGAGTATCAAGCTTGAACGGAAGGTAGATTTTGAAATTACTCGTGGAATATGCGAATCACAGATGGATATATATACGTACACCCTCTCCTCCTATACTACTCCCTTTTCGTATAATCCTCTCGGAAATAATGATCCCTTTATGATCGTACTCTGCAACCCCCTTACTATACTACTCCTCCTCTTTACTGGAAATGCGTAGAGGGGAGTTTCGTTCGTATAGGCTTTGTTAGGGCTTTCGAGTTTAAACCGTGGCTCTGTGTGTATTTGTGTGATATCATCGCCCTATACCTAGTCTCTCTCTCTCTCTCTCTCTCTCTCTCTTTCTATTCGTATACTTCCTTCTTTGACGCTGGTTAAGCGACTTGGCTGCCAGCCATTTATACTTACATCGGAGAGTAAAATGATTAAGGAGTTGTCACGGTCAATTTGAATGTATTCAAATTTTCCGCATTTACACGAGACTTTTTGGATTATTACGTTTTCGAGAGTAATCCTGATTTACCTTTTCTCGTGTGACACTTTGCGTTCGTCGTTTGGGGTGTTCTACGTGGATGCTAGGGTTGATTGAAAGAAATATATACGTAATGGAATACACGGCACTGCGTGTGCGAGAATAATTCTTAACGACTCGATTTCATCGCTATATTGACGAATGTAAAATAATGAGCCAGAAAGAGAAGAAAAATAATGTACAACAATAAAGACATTTTTTAGTGTATATAACCAAACACATGTAACAAATTTAAAAATTTTATTTTCTTATCACGTACGACAAGGATTATTGATGAAGCGTGATGATAAAAAGAAAGTTCAAAATTCAAATTTACCGTGCTTAGATTTTTGGATTTTTATTATTACGTTTTTTAAATATTGTCACGAAAAATTTAGTTAGTACAATGAAATATTTTATTGCGAATATGTTTTAAAAAAATATTTGTTCGAAAGTAAGAAATATTTATTAAGTTCCAACAAAATATTAATTGAAAGTAAGAAATATTTGTATAATGTACATTTTTCTAACTATATGGGTGATTCTCATCTAAAGTTCAAACTTAGGTAAGCAACGTATATCTCTTTTAATAATAACAGTTAAGGTAATATAAAAATGGTAATTTATTTGTTTTTTACAGCCAAATAACTTACCTGCATAACATTTTTCAATATCGCATTATTTATTTATTTTTTAAATAAATAATTGTCAAAATGTAACGTCCCCTGGCTGTAAATTTTTTTCCATGATTTTAAAGGTGCTATATATACGATTGTATCAACTTTAATCAATGTACAAATGGCATAAGTTTGTAGTTGCCATATGCGCATTTCATGCATTTATGTACTTCGGACATTTTTTCGTAAAACTAAAGACTTTTTTAAAATTAGATTAAAGTTAATCTTATTCTGCTTCAAATTAATTGCGTTTTCTTAGAAGTTGTTTATTTTGGTTGTTATTATAAAGTAGAATCAAAATATTAACGATAACATTATTAAATATAATAGTAATATCAAATGAAATATAAAGTATGGCCGCGTATACTTTTTATTGTAATTCCCATGGCATGCTTTTTCTTTTAATGTAATAGTAGCTTCTTATTAAATTATATGCGGTAATTTTATACTCATGTAGTAGTTTATTACGTGATTATTCCGAATTGTCTATTTTGTAGTAAAGTCTGGAAAAATAAAAATATTGTCATGTAATTCCCCTGGCATGTGAAATTCCCCTGTTTTTGTTTTTATTAAAATATATTTTCAAACAATATTTACTTGTATTTATTAATATATTCTTATTTTAACACTTAAATGATTTTTCATGTACTTTTCTCTGAATGCCCACGCTATATATACCTTCTATAACTTAGTACAAACATATTACACTGAGAGAAAGGAATATTTGTGAGAAAGAAATTGTGCATTGTTACTAAAATTTACATTAACTTGTAACAAAACATATATTTCTTTGATATTAACACGAAGTTCTTAACTATTAAGATTTTAGATAATTTTAGAACTGCGTTTTTTTAAAGAAATAATTCTTAACAGTTAATGAATGCAATCTTGTATATAATACGTTACGATAATATTTAATATTAAGGGGGTTTCATACTCAATTTTTGATGATTAATTAATAAAAAGTAGAAACCGTATGTGAAAAATAAGAGAAGAAGCACCTTCGTTTATTGACAATCTAACTGTGTGCTGAATTTTAGATTAAAATATTATTGCGTTTTCGAGGAAAGCCTTACCAAAAATATCAAATCTTTTCACCTCGTTGAGGTTAGGTTCACATTTTTGGTAAGACTTTTCTCAAAAACGCAATATAATTTTAATCTGAATTTCGGCACACAGTTATATTATCAATAAATGAAGGCGCCTCATCTCTTACTTTTTCACATACTGTTTTATTTACAAATTTATTAGTAATAATCGCTATTGCCGATAAGGTAGGGAGGATAATATTGACTATGGTATCCCGTTAACTCAATGTGCAATATGAACATACATATTATTGTACAAAAGAAAATTGTACATAAATAAAATTGTATCAGATTAAATAAATATTATAAGTAACGAAATACTGTGTATTAATAATTACATCTCAGGCATTAACAGTTAATACTTGACTTTTGTAATTTTGAACACGAAATAGAAATGAATGATAGTTAACTGTTAAGAACTACCTCAAATAATACGTAACTGCAAAGAAATATTCATTTGCTCCTATTTAAGTCATCAGATCTAAAGTGTCAATTGACTCAATATCCCTTTCTCTCAGTGTACATGATGAAAATGAAAATTAAACTATTTTTTAAAATCTTAATCGACTGTCGAAATTTGAACTTAGATGAGAATCACCCATATACAAAATATATTATTTAGTTTTAAAATCAAATATTTTTTTGAACGTATATTACGACGTATACGTAACAAAATATTTTTTGAATGCACTAAATTTTTTTTTAGTGAAGAATATCTTTTTTGTGGTGAATTAGTCGTTAAATTAATTTAGTATATTTTTATATAGGTTAGAATAATGTCAGGGGATATAAAAATTCGAATTTCGCTCTGTTTTGCCATTTTTTAATTGTAACCAAATAAATATAGGTACATCAATTTTTGATAAAATACTGAGTTAGAGATGAATTTAATTATGTGTAATCGTTACAATAATTGTTAAAGTTTAACAGGTTAAAATATTCTTTAGAAATGGCAATGTTGATTAAAAAATTAAAATCTCCCGCGCGCTTTCAATTTTTAGATTTTTGATTGTAACGAAAAAACATAGCAAACATTTGCTAATACATTCAGTAAAGATTCTCTTTTTATTTCAGCATATTCAATTTTTATTAAAATAATTATAATAATTCAAGAATGATCGATTTGATCATTCCAAACCTTATGTCACTTTTAAATCGAAAAGAATAATATCAATCAATACGAAGAACCTCAATAATGATCACTTTATAGTTTAAAATTTAGAACATTTGGTTCGTTCGAGATTTCTTTATACGCATAACAGTGATTGAAACTCAAATTATTCTTTATTTTTATATATATATATACCTGTAAATAAATATACCAGCAATTGTTATACCCGATACGACGGTAGAACAATTGATTGGAAAAACGGTATTCCGCTTCACCGTTTGAAAAAATAAAGAAAAGTGCCTTTTTCTTTTTTAAACAAACACCGTGAATATATATGTATATATACAAGGTGTCTCAAAAGTATGAATATCTCAGAAAATACGGATGCTCGAAAAAACTTTCAACACAAAAGTTTTGGGAAATCAAACCGGTGATCTTATGGTGACCTTGAAATAGACCTTAAGTTTGACATTAAAAGTTATTAAATTTGTAGGTAAACGTGATTTTTTTAAAAATAGGAACCCTTTTTTGACATCGTATTCTGAAAGATACATTTTACATTCTAAATGATAGGTTTTCTTTGTAAGAATGTGACCTTCAGAAGGTGAAATGAAGGTCAAACGTGATAAAATCATCTAGTATTTGTTTACTTTGAAGGATTTACGTGTTCTGATTTCCCAAAACTTTCGTATTTAAAGTTTTTTTCTCCTAGCGCCCTTATGTTCGGATTCTGCGTGTGCGTGCGTTTGTCTATGTATGTTTGTATGTATGTATGTATGTGTCTGTATGTGTGTGTGTATCGTAACGTATGTGCGCATGCGTGTGTGCATGTGGGCGAGATGATTTCTCTTATCTCCAATTCGAAGGTTTCGTTTTGTACAACCTATCCGACAAAAATTTTTCCTTCCCGACCGACAATACGCGCGCGTGTGTGGATCTGGTCAGCCGAAATATTATTCTAGTCATGCGGGCTTCGTAAATAGAGAATAATTTTCTATGCAGTTGGATTTTTGCATGTGTGCGTGTGTGTGGAAACAGGGTCGTTGTCTCCTGATTTTTATATTCCTTTTTTCTGTACAATTAACCACGATCTAGCGATTGAACGTTACAGTTGGAAATATTATTTTAAACCTCGCGCGTGCACTCGTAGATGCAAAATCGGTAATTTTGATATATGCATACGCAGATTAATATTTTTTCTTTTTTTTCTTTGTAATAATCGAGCAAGTTCGCGGATTGTGTCGATTCATCTCGTACTAATATTACGCGGTGTGTTGGTCACTTTTCTTTTGAATGTGGGATCATCCACGTGGATGTTGGTAACGTTGATTAATATTGATAAAATTTGAAAATGTGCGTGTAATTAAGTTCAGTAAAGAAACTATACTGATAAATATTTTTGATGCCAAATTTTTTTGCGTCTTTCTTGAGGTCTTTTTAAGCAAACACATGATATTTTAAGTCAAATTTTATAAATGATGGGTCAAAAAATAACATCCACGATGGGTTTTCGCTTTTTGTAAGAAAATCCTGGGGTCTTTCTGTCCCCCAGTGACACTTAAGGACTAAATTAAAATTGATTTGGGGGGATGGAAAAAATTACGTTCGAGGGATCAGTACCTATATCAATTCAAATAGTAAGATAAATTTTTCGATTAATTATTATAAATATTATTATTATTATATTATAAAAAAAATAGCAGGAGCCGCGGTGGCTCATGGGTAGAGCTCCCGACTCTCACACCGAGGGTCGTGGGTTCGATCCCAGACGTGTACCTCTGAAAATTTTTTTTCATGTGCATTTTTCGAACACCGCGACTCAGTGGCTCGGCGTGTCACTATAATGTGACGCCAGTTCAGGTGCGCGTGCGTTTCGTGCATTTTTCAGTGCATGAGAGGCACGGGCATCTGAACTATAGGGAACGTTAGGGACGCGAAGATGTAAAGAGGATCGCGGTGGTTCCATCGGGAGGACAGGAAATTGTGTAATTATTAGACTAATTACAGTGACCGATGATATCTTCCGATGGACACAAGCACCACTGTTTCAACTACATGTGCTTTGTTTACAGACACACCGTTCACCTCCGTCGCTGATTAGCCCTGGCAGCATAAATAGACCTTAAGTTTGACATTAAAAGTTATTAAATTTGTAGGTAAACGTGATTTTTTTAAAAATAGGAACCCTTTTTTGACATCGTATTCTGAAAGATACATTTTACATTCTAAATGATAGGTTTTCTTTGTAAGAATGTGACCTTCAGAAGGTGAAATGAAGGTCAAACGTGATAAAATCATCTAGTATTTGTTTACTTTGAAGGATTTACGTGTTCTGATTTCCCAAAACTTTCGTATTTAAAGTTTTTTTCTCCTAGCGCCCTTATGTTCGGATTCTGCGTGTGCGTGCGTTTGTCTATGTATGTTTGTATGTATGTATGTATGTGTCTGTATGTGTGTGTATCGTAACGTATGTGCGCATGCGTGTGTGCATGTGGGCGAGATGATTTCTCTTATCTCCAATTCGAAGGTTTCGTTTTGTACAACCTATCCGACAAAAATTTTTCCTTCCCGACCGACAATACGCGCGCTGTGTGGATCTGGTCAGCCGAATATTATTCTAGTCATGCGGGCTTCGTAAATAGAGAATAATTTTCTATGCAGTTGGATTTTTGCATGTGTGCGTGTGTGTGGAAACAGGGTCGTTGTCTCCTGATTTTTATATTCCTTTTTTCTGTACAATTAACCACGATCTAGCGATTGAACGTTACAGTTGGAAATATTATTTTAAACCTCGCGCGTGCACTCGTACAGATGCGAAATCGGTATTTTGATATCTGCATACGCAGATTAATATTTTTTCTTTTTTTTCTTTGTAATAATCGAGCAAGTTCGCGGATTGTGTCGATTCATCTCGTACTATATACGCGGTGTGTTGGTCACTTTTCTTTTGAATGTGGGATCATCCACGTGGATGTTGGTAACGTTGATTAATATTGATAAAATTTGAAAATGTGCGTGTAATTAAGTTCAGTAAAGAAACTATACTGATAAATATTTTTGATGCCAAATTTTTTTGCGTCTTTCTTGAGGTCTATTTTAAGCAAACACATGATATTTTAAGTCAAATTTTATAAATGATGGGTCAAAAAATAACATCCACGATGGGTTTTCGCTTTTTGTAAGAAAATCCTGGGGTCTTTCTGTCCCCCAGTGACACTTAAGGACTAAATTAAAATTGAATTGGGGGGATGGAAAAAATTACGTTCGAGGGATCAGTACCTATATATCAATTCAAATAGTAAGATAAATTTTTCGATTAATTATTATAAATATTATTATTATTATATTATAAAAAAAATAGCAGGAGCCGCGGTGGCTCATGGGTAGAGCTCCCGACTCTCACACCGAGGGTCGTGGGTTCGATCCCAGACGTGTACCTCTGAAAATTTTTTTTCATGTGCATTTTTCGAACACCGCGACTCAGTGGCTCGGCGTGTCACTATAATGTGACGCCAGTTCAGGTGCGCGTGCGTTTCGTGCATTTTTCAGTGCATGAGAGGCACGGGCATCTGAACTATAGGGAACGTTAGGGACGCGAAGATGTAAAGAGGATCGCGGTGGTTCCATCGGGAGGACAGGAAATTGTAATTATTAGACTAATTACAGTGACCGATGATATCTTCCGATGGACACAAGCACCACTGTTTCAACTACATGTGCTTTGTTTACAGACACACCGTTCACCTCCGTCGCTGATTAGCCCTGGCAGCATAAATAGAGCGACGTTAAATAACATAAAAAAAAAAAAATAGCAAAAATAGTAAAGAAATTATTTTATTAGTATTTTTAGATTAATAAGGTGGTATTCTATATTGTATAACGATCGTGGTGATAAAATTATAGATGTATAATTAATTCAGTTCTGCAAAAATTAAGAAAAAAATGATTTCTTTCAAAATAAAAAATTAGTAAATACCAAATTGTCGGTAATATATATAAGTTGGTAAAGTATTAATTCTTCATGGTGATGTAAAATATGAAAGTGATGTAAACAACTACACTAACACTATATTTGTCAAAATTTATAATAAACGTTATAAATTTCTGCCATAAGTCAGAAGTAAATAAACAATAAATAATCGGTAATATAAAAATATCCCACATATTATTCGAATCCAGAGGAATAGTCTAATAAAAGCTATTTAAAAAAAATAATTTACTTCATTCATAAAAAAAACGTATATGCTTATTCAACACGGCCTCAATTAGCCCGTATTAACAAGAAAAGAATATACTTTAAAAAAAGAAAGAAAGAAGAAAATCCGTTTAGTAATTACCTCGAAATATATAAATTAATTAATCACAATCGAGTAGAATATAATGACAACGCAAATATATATCCTCATTAATAATTAACAATCCACTCCGAAGGAAACGAAAATCCAAATTTTATTTTAATAACCATATGAATATATGTACACACACACACGTACAGGATATAATTCGTGTTTTTGTCCTCACTCCCCTAATTGAAAAGTAAACATCATAGTGAAATAAACTTTCTCTCTCTCTCTCATCTCTCACTTTTTTTTAAATATATATTCGTTAATTAAAAATGTATGAAAGCCACCTTCGCTATCGCATTACCGCCAAGATACAAAAAAAGAGATAAATTTATTTAAAAAAAAAAGCCAACTCGTATATACTTTTAAGAAAATTCAGTTTCATAGTTTCTTTCCGAAAAGGTTTATACACCCCCTCGAGGCATACAAAAAAATAGGTGACAGCAAAAGGAATCGGCAAAACTGGCAGGTTGCCACACACATACACACATATGTATATGTTATAGGCTTAAATATATTCAACCTGCACATAAAAATTAGAAACTGGAAGAACATTTCTAAATAGGTGAAAAAGGGACTATTTAAAAAAAAAATTGTGAAATTATTATTTCAAATGAATGGCACAATGCACATTCTATTTATTCGATGGAATTTCAAAAGGGATGGTATATATTTATATTTACACGTTGAACACTCGACGCGCGAAACCCACGAGAGGTTTTAACGACTCGTCGTATCTATTTTAAGCAGTGGGCGTGCGGGATCGGGTCATTGTTCACTAAATTATTGAATTCAACGTATACGCATTATGCTTTGTTGACTAAATTTATCAACTCCTATATGTTCTCCCTTTCTCTCTCTTTACTCTTTATAATGATGTTTTAAAGCATTGTACTTATTTTAAGTATAATATATTATATTTTAACTCTTTTCCGTCTAGAAGAAAAATTTTGTTATCGATTTTTGTAGTCGTTACTTGATGTATATATCGTTCCCTATCATGATTTTGAAGAAAGTTATGATTTTCCGAATGTAAAAAAGAATGCCAAAAATCTATTACTTTATTCGTTTAATTACTTTTTTATAATAACAATAATTTTTTAATTTTGTTTGTAAAGAAAAGCGTAATCGGTATTGCTATACTTACACCCTGAATTTTTTATTTTTCATTGCTAGATAGCCGAAACATTTGATTTCACTGAAAATATACTAAATAATAGCAAAAAATAACTAAATTAAATATTTTTTCATATATTTTTATTCATATTAAATTTCTTGAGTATCTAGCAATATGAAACTAAAAATACAATGAGTTAAAGTATAGTAACCGAGGACGCTTTTGTTCAGAAACAGGAGAATCAAAAAAAAAGTTTGTTATGAATAAAAATGAATTAATATTGAAAAAGCTTTAATAACTTTTGCTTTTTTTTTCATTAAAAAAATCATAACTTTTTTTAAAACTAGATAGGTCAATTTTACCCACAGTGTTTGAAAGAAGGTATCTAAACCTGTATAGAAAAAAATCTGCATCGTGATAGGCAACGATTTATACATAACAACTATACGAAAATCGACAATATAGATACGGTTAAGGATTGATGGTAAATTTTTTTAATTTTTTATATCGATAATTTTATTACAATGTTTCGGTTGAATGTTTATTTTCTGATTAGTAATTATTGACCAAAAAAATTGTTCATCCAATTATAATTATTTTTTCTTTAAAAAGTATAACATTATTCAGTCTTTCTTATGTTTTAACATATTCCCTAGTAGAAATTTAACATTTGTAGGTTAAGTAAAACTCTAATTTTGCAATTAATTGGGCATTTATCAGGTATTTTATGACACTTGGCCTATTTTTGGCTTAAAAAACGTTACATTTATGGTCAGATTTCTACTAGGATTCGTACGAATTTTATTCAGATTTTTAATTCTACAGTTTCGATATCATTTTTAAGACAAAAGGTGTAATTTTGCAATTTGGTAACAACCGACCGAGCAAAAATTGTTACTTGTTATATTTATTTAACGACATATAGTTTTAATAGAGAACCGAGATACATACGCATTAGGCAATTGAATAATACATCATTATGCAAAGTTGTAAGGCTATAAACTAAAATAACCTTTGTTAATTACGTATTTTCATTGCAAATATTTTTGAAGATGTAGATGAAATGAACATTGGGAACTTTGTAGACTAACAATTTCTTAAATTAGTTTTAATAAAATACTTATTTTCGTTAAATAAATGTAATTTCATGCTCAGTCGGTAAAAATCAAGTATGCCACCCCTTTAATAGAAAAATTTATTAACTATGATCAAACGGTTACTACTTATTAGCAATCAATAATAATACAATGTATTAAAGGAAAACTTTTAAAAATTACATTTCAATTTATCATTGCAATTATTTTTTCAAAATTTTAACCCATTCGTGTCCCTTCCTCAAACGAATGAATTCTACGAACATTATTTCAAGGGTGAATAAGGACTTTTTCCTCTTCCTCATCCTTCTTCAGCTTGAAAAAGCATAGGTAAATTTCTTACTACATCTTTAAACCTTTTATCATTTGGGTCTAGAATAAACCATTTGTCTTATCGCGCAAAATCTACTTACCCACTTTTCTTCTCGACAACATTCGGAATTCTCCCATTCGTCCACTTTACGCACATCTCTTCCTCCAGCACCCCGCGAAAATTACGATTCTCATTTACACCGAAATATCAATATTTTTTTTAACCTTGCGTAACTCAAAATTTTAATCCACCCGAGTAAAACGCGAATGTTAAATTTATCGGTTACGTCATCATATTCATACAGGTTTTAATGATGCAACTGGATATAATTCCATTATCCGTTTAACGTATATATACAGGGTGTTCTGAAATTCATTCCGTTAATTTCGCACACATATAAAGCACGAAATTCTAAGCAACTTTTCTATCTGACAAATTTCGATTTGAAGCTTATTTATTAAGTTATGTTAGTTAAACATTATTAATTCGAGCCAATCAGAGCGCGCCAGTCGGCGATGGGCGGTGCAGTGAGACCGAAAGCGGTGCGTGGAGGGAGCGCCCGGAGAGGGGAAGCATATTGGTTGATTCATTTGTTATTCAACACGTTAATATGCGACATAATTAAAAAAATCGGGAGATTAAAAAATGGCCGAAAAGGAAATATCAAGCCTTATTATTTCATTATTTAATTATTTAATAGCTTTACGTATTTTAAATAAATTTATTATTTAATACATTAATACCAAGGATATCTTAGAAACCTCTTCATCGAATAAACTGACATTTTAACAATAATGATTTTAATCCAATTGAATGAAACAGAATTTTGTAATTAAATTTGAAATGTTAATGTTAGTTATTATTTAAAAAACCTAATTATTTAGCTGTTTATTAAACAATTTTTTAATTTTTCTGAATAACTTGACAAGTATAATTTTTTTACTATATTATAACATAGTCTATTTCATTTAAGAGGATTAAAAATGTTGAAAAGTTACTGTTAAAACATTAGTCTATTCGATGAAATTGTTCCTGGGATATCATATCTATTATGGAAAAAAACTCAGGGTATAGAGTCTCTTATAATTAATTAAAATAGTACTCTAGTAGAAATCTGACAATCAATGTAACAATTTTAAGTCAGAAAATGGACAATTATCATAAAATACCCAATAAATGTCTAATTAATCGCAACATTAGAGTTTTTTTTAACCTTAAATGTTACATTTTTACTAGGTTTATGCTACATATAAATTGGCCAAAAAACTGAAATTAAAAGTTAATAATAAATAAATTGCTTGCTTAACAAAGACATCGTATAACCTCCGTCGCTGATAAGCACCAATTTGGGAGCATAAAAAGAGCGTCGTTAAAATAAAAAAATACGTTATTCTTTGAAACAACAATAGCTTATAACAAAATTTGATTTAATATGGGATCTTGATTCAAACCAAAGATATAATAAAGTAAAGATATTGTATAAATATTGTATCTTAAATGAAAAAATTGAAAATAGACAGTTTTAGTACTTGAGTACCCATTTCATAAAACCAACATTTTTATTCAAAAATTATTGTCCTGAATAAACTTTTTATTAAACCTAACTAATTGAATTATACAATGTTTATTTAATGTCATTAATGAAATTTTACAAAACTATCATATACATAACAAAAATTAATTTTAAGAAAATTTAAGTAAATTATTAATTGAAGATAAGTTTAATGTAACTAATATAACTTGTTAATTGGGTTTTAATATCTTTTTCACTAAATTGTCTTTTTTAGTATTATTGATAAGTAATATTAATTATAATTAATTAAATTTAGATATTCTGAGATCTGTCCTAATTAATAAAATCCTAAAAAACATTATTTGGTGAAAATATTATAAAAATCCAATTCACAAGTTTCATTGGCTACATATTCATACACATTTAATATAAGTTCAATAAATTAATATTATTAAATAAACATAGTAGTATCCAAATAATTAGACGAAAACAAAGTGTTATCCAGGATAATAATTGTTGAATAGAACTGTTGGATAGTATGACATGGGTACCCGAGTGCTAAAACTGTCTATTTTCAATTTTTCACTAATACAATATCATTGATTTATTATATTTTTGGTTTGCATCAAAATCCCATGTTAAAACAAATTTTGTTGAAAAGCTACTGTTTCAAAGAATAACCTGTTTTTCAATCAGAGCTCTATTGATGCTGTCGTACAGTCCAAAATCAAAACTACTTGATAGCCAATTTTATTACTGCAAATTAGGTATTTGTAAAAATGGTAAACAATTATATTGAGCGCGTTAAACTTTTTCCCATTTAATAAGGTAAAAGTACCAATTGCGAAACAGTGCCGTATTGTGGAACATATAATTGAATTACCATATTTTAACAAAACTTTGAGTCTTTTATAAATGGAAAAAATAAATCATATTTCAAATAAGTTAAGAAATGTAGATTTATAAATATAAGAACATAAAACATATGTAATCAAGAAAAAAAAATATAAAAGGTTCAAAAGTCAAATAATTTGGAAGGTTATGATGACAAATAGTGCTGATTTCCGATGCCTTGTTTAAAGCTATTTAAACATAATTCATTATGCTTTACAAACATAATATTACGTATAGAAGCTATACTTTCATATGATGTACACTAAAATTCAAATTTATATCTAATTGCTTCATAAATTATACTGTTGCAAAATATGTACATCATTTTCTCATGTCCATAAGTAGAATTAATATGAAAAATTATTAATTATTAACTCCGAAAAAATATGAATTGAACGCTAATAATTTATCATAAGCTAACAAACAGTGATGGTATAGCTCTTTATTTTGCTTAAAATATTTAAAATTTACATACCTAGTAAAAAACCGTTCCGGCACTGATACTTTTACCTATTATGTAATACAAAAAGTTGATCTATTTTGAGGTATTTTAAGATATACTTCCAATATGGTGAAAATTGGAAAAAAGGAAAAAACATGCATAACTCTGATACAAATTAATATTTGGAAATAAAATTCTTGCAGATTATGGATTATATTTTTAGTCTATCTAAAAAACATGAGCCATTTTAAAATTTATGTACACTCGTCGTGATATCACCAATATCTATTTGATTAAGAGGATAAGCCTGGGTTAAAATTGGAAAAACAATTCAATATTATTAACTAATAATTGTTTTCATAACGAGTGAAAGCATTTCTTAATTTTTTAAGCCAATTTACTTATTATTAACTTTTAATTTCATTTTTTTGGCCAATTTATATGTAGCATAACCCTAGTAAAAATGTAACATTTAAGGTTAAAAATCTCTAATGTTACGATTAATTAGGCATTTATTGGATATTTTATGATAATTGGCCATTTTCTGACTTGAAATTGTTACATTTATTGTCAGATTTCTACTAGGGCACTATTTTAATTAATTGTAAGAGACTCTATACCCTGAGTTTTTTTCCATAATAGATATGATATCCCAGGAACAATTTCATCGAATAGACTAATGTTTTAACAGTAACTTTTCAACATTTTTAATCCTCTTAAATAAAATAGACTATGTTATAATATAGTAAAAAAAATTATACTTGTCAAGTTATTCAGAAAAATTAAAAAATTGTTTAATAAACAGCTAAATAATTAGTTTTTTTAAATAATAACTAACATTAACATTTCGAATTTAATTACAAAATTCTGTTTCATTCAATTGGATTAAAATCATTATTGTTAAAATGTCAGTTTATTCGATGAAGAGGTTTCTAAGATATCCTTGGTATTAATTTATTAAATAATAAATTTATTTAAAATGCGTAAAGCAATTAAATAATTAAATAATGAAATAATAAGGCTTGATATTTCCTTTTCGGCCATTTTTTAATCTCCCGATTTTTTTAATTTTGTCGCATATTAACGTGTTGAATAACAAATGAATCAACCAATATGCTTCCCCTCTCCGGGCGCTCCCTCCACGCACCGCTTTCGGTCTCACTGCACCGCCCATCGCCGACTGGCGCGCTCTGATTGGCTCGAATTGATAATGTTTAACTAACAATAACTTAATAAATAAGCTTCAAATCGAAATTTGTCAGATAGAAAAGTTGCTTAGAATTTCGTGCTTTATATGTGTGCGAAATTAACGGAATGAATTTCAGAACACCCTGTATATATATATATATATATATATATATATATATATATATATATATATATATATATATATATATATATATATATATATATATACGAATATTTTTCGGTATCGTGGATTTAAAAAAAAATATTTCTTTTTTTTCTCCTCTTGATCGTCGGGCGGGTCAAGATTTCCCCACAAAAGAATATACGATAATAAAAGGGGACTTTCTCGCTTTCACTCTCCGTACATTGAAATGACTTAGTCTTTCTTAAGAAGGAACCTTTCGTCTTTCTCAAAAAAAAAAGAAAGAAGAAGAAGAAGAGATAGAGGAAGCTGTGGATCACATGGATAAGGTTATGTATGCCAACCGCTAGTTATATTATGCATGCTGTTTCCTTCTTTACTCTTTAAGAGCATTTCTTTTTTTTTCTTTTTTTCCTTCCCTTTCCCTTTTTTAAATTTCACATCCCTTTTTCTTTGTCTCGATCTTTTGCTGCTGCTGCTGCTTCTTTGGCTGATCCTACCTTCTTAACTCCTTTTTTTTCTCCTTTTTTGGACCTTTGGTATTATTTCGCTTTCCGTGCACTTTGCGTTCTCCGATTGATATCGCTCGAAAAACGATTTACTGGCGTTTTGAAGTGCGCGGGAAAACGATAACGTCGAGTATAGGTTACCTCTCTCTTATTTTCTTATTTCTTCTGTTTTTTATGATAGTGTATACATATATGTATGTGTATATGTGTGTGTGTGTAGATATGTATATCGAATGCTTCTAATAGGAGAAGGATAAAAATGTTGTGAAAACGATGATTATTGCGTTTTAGAGGAATGTAGGTGTATTATGGTTCACGCTAAATTTTTAATTGATGTGTCTTTTTCTTTTTATTGGAGAAGATAATTATTAACTTTAAAAGTAAAATTGCAAAACCTTACAAAATTGTTTTAAAATTTCAAACAAAATAAAAATTTAAAATATGAATATTTTAAAAAAAATATTCGATAACTCCGAAGCACAATGATTTTTGCATTTATGTATGCCAATTCGGTATCCCTTTGCGCGATATATTAAATAAAAATAAAATTAATTTTTTTGATCCAGTGGGCGTACAATTCATTTTTACGTACTGCTTCATTTTACTATTTCGCACTTGCACCAACTGCGAAATGGGACGTAAATACTGTTATGTATGCGAAATGGCACGTAAATTCGTATTTCACGCATTTTTTTTAACAAATAACAGTTTACGATACTATTCTATAATATGAATATACTATAAAATTTATGATATGATAATATGTGAAAGTGTTGATTTTTAAACGAGTGAGAATTTTATCGCCCGATCGAAGCAAGCGTGATACTCCTACGATTTGAAAATCATTTTACACACGCAAATCGAAATACATTTTATGATACAGGGGGTGTAAAAGCGATTTGTAGAAAAAGAATAGAGCGTAAAATCGTATTTTACACAAACTGTATAAAAAAATACTATCATGTAACAAGTGTGTAAAATACGTTTTTTCGATGCACTGTACCAAAATATACATAAAAAATGCGTTTAGATATTTAGTATCGAAAAGTAACATTTATACGCACTAATAACGATGTGTATAACTTTGACACGTCTATCATACAATATTTTTGATGCAGAAACTGTAAATGCAATTTTTAAAAAATAAATAGTGCGTAAACTCACATTTTACAGACGGTGTACAGAAATAAATTACATTCTTACATTTAAAAGGTTTGTTGCATATTATATGTAAATAGTATTTTATATATATATAATTTCCATACAATATCTTAATTTCGTAAATGTATAATACATGTATTTTATACAAAATTCTCATTAAATATTTTTTATAACTCGGTAATATAAGAGTTTTACACAGACGTTGCATATGATAGTTGTTGCGATAAGTGTGAAAAATACGCATTTTCCACAGACTTTGTATATGTAATTTTTAGACTGACAAGGAGAGCATCAGACATTCGGGAAACGGATCTATACCAAACTCTAGGATATAATTTCTACTATAAAAGTATGAAGAAATCCGGATTTACAGGTACCAATGCCTCTATTTACGGAAATTATAAGCAAATAACAAAAAATTCCGCAAACAAAATGTTTAACTTTGGTTGCGTACAACTCTAAAACAAACAAAGATATACTCTTAAAGTTAAGTCGAAAAAAACTAAGATCAAGTAGATTTGATTTAAGAAAAAGAAAGCTCAAATACATTAATTTGGTTGAAAATTAAGTTTTACAGAAAAAACACTAAAAAGATAGTTTGGTTTAAACGGATACAAACGGATACATATCGTATCATAACGTCGACTTTTTTCTACATAGTTTTAGATACCTTCTTTCAAATGCCGTCGGGAAAATTGATCTATCAAATTAACAAAAATAGGTATAAATACTTTTTTGAATGAAAAAAATGCAAGAAAATTAATACTTTCTTTTTTAATTTAATTTTTTTCATAATAAAAAATTATTTTCAATTCTTCTATTTGAGAACAAAAGCTTCCTTGGTTGCTATACTTTAACGCTGTATTTTTTGTTTTTCATTATAAAATAGTCAATAAACTTGATTTCAATGAACATTCACGAAAAAATAAAAAAAAACGACTAAAATTAGCCATTTTTAGTATACACTTATAGTATTTATTGACTTCTAGGCCAAACTATCTTTTTATACTTCTTCCTTCCGTAGCTTTCGACCAAAATTAAGATATTTGAGCTTCCTTTTCTTTAAATCAAATCTACTCTATCTCAGCTTTCTTTTGGATTTAAGTTTAAGAGCATATATTTATTTCTTTTAGAGTTTTACGCAACAAAAGTTGAACATTTTATTTGTGGTTTTTTTATTTAATTACAAATTCAGTAAAAAGAGGCATTGGCATCTGTAACTTCGGGTTTTTTAGATTTTTATAGTAGAAATTATATCCTAGAGTTTGGTAAATATCCATTTCCCGAAGGCCTGATGCTTTCTTTGTGAGTATGTAAAACCCGGATTTTACACACAAGTTCCATACAATAATATCCTTGGCGAATAATGTATTAAATGCAGATATTACGCAAAAGTAGCATATACGATATTATTGTAAAGAGTGCACAAAACAAAGCGATTATTACACAGCGAATTGTAAAAAAAAACAGTTATTCACCAAATCATTGAGCGATGAACATTTCACCTACTCCCACGCAATATAAAAGCCAAAAGAAAATTTGTTCTTCCCACCCGTCCGTAAAAATAAAATTTCGTCACACACACCCATCTCGCATTGAAATTCACGACGCAAGACAACAAGCCATAGTCATACGTCCCTCGAACGTCAAATCTCAACTCAAAATCCATCCATCGAAATGGCACATAGTATCCATCATCGACATATCCACGGTGAATTTTCGCTCGAGATGAAAAGGCGGATGGTGTGCCAGACACCGAGCAATAATTCGTATCCTCGAGCTAATCCAGTCCTCGAACTAAAGTGACAGAGATCGAAACTCGGTAATGTAGACTCGGAGTTGGCTATGTATATATACGTACCCAAGAGTTTTATAGATGGCAATACGCATCCGGTCATGAAGTTGAGCTTGCTACCCACCACGGGAGGTCAACCATCTTGGGTTTACGATCAATACGCGGCTCTCTCTCTCTCTCTCTCTCTCTCTCTCTCCCTCCCCCCTCTCTCTCTCTCTCTCTCGTATATACGATAGAGGCAGATTATGCGTCAACGGCTTGGTTATGCTAGAGGTAACGGCATCTAATCCGAAGCTTTGCTACCGGTCTCGGAGCATTGAGTTTACCTCCTCCTCCTGCTACCACACAGACGTTGTCAGTTGGAAATGGACCGACTTCGCACAATGCGCGATCGCATCCCCAGAAGGGACACCCCCTCTCTCTCCCCCTCGCCATACTGTGAATCGAATTACCAATGTTCCGACAACGACTCCTCCAGGTATTTCAAGAGGTCCATTAGGGACCTTCTTAATGATGGAGATTCAACACGGGTAATTTCTTCGGTTGTTCCTTTTTCCCTTCTTTTTTTTCTTTTTTCTCGTAAGACTTGCACTCTCTAAATATAATTGAGTAAAAATCTACCTGAAATTCAGTGATGGGCCATTAAAAAAATTGCTGGAATGGAGTTCAGTGTAATTTTACTGAACGGAAAAGTGAAATAATCATTGTTTGACATCCGACGAAATTTTATTGTAGAGTCAGATTAATTTCCGCGTGTCCTTTTTTGCTCCTACCAAAATAGATAATCTTCTATTAATTCCAATGACTAATATATACTAAATAATATAAATTATAAGAATAGATATATTTTATAACGGAATATACGGATATTTAAATACCAGTACTTTTTTATTTTCACCTAGAATGTACTTTTGTCGTGATGCGTTTTATTGGTGCTAAACGGATAAAAATGTATGATAAAAAATTACTATACTCTTTAAAGAAGGAGGGACAAACTATCAGAATAAGAAAAAATGCATAAACTTAATGATAAAATGACAAGTTATTTCTCCTTTGCTAAAGAGTATAGTAATATTTGATCAAACATTTTTCTCCGCGATAGATACATATTTTTTAAGTGGCACACTTATAATATGTATCGTGAAATTTAGATAACGTAGATTGGAAAAATAGGTACAATAAAAATTTAAATACTAACCTCCAATCATCCCGTTCCTTTTTACTATCGACTGTCTTCTCTTGAGGTGATGTCTTATAGTGTATTCCTGAACTAAATATCTAATTTTGAATTAAAGTAGACGCATTTACTGCATGCTATAATGATGGTTGAAAGAGCGTGCTTTTTTAAAAAATTTGTTTACACATTAATTTATATGACATGTTTCTCTAACGAGAGTAAAGAAACGGTTGTCTCCCTCTAGCGGTGAAAAAAATCACCAATCATACTAGATAATACAAAATTTATGTTACTAAATCCTATATCCTAAATGTTTTGCTTCATTTTATTAAGTATTCTCAAGATAAAGTAAAATTAATTGGATTTACATTTTTTAATAAAAACTTTGAATTAATAATTAATATTAACTTTTAATTAATATTTTTTATTGTCGATTTTCTGGAATCGTACGTTAAGATTGTTTAAAAAAACTAACAAAGAGATGCTTTGCATAGACATTTAATGAACTTTGAAAGATTTATTTATTTCTCTGATTGATTCAAACAATGAGATAGCTAAATTTATAATATTAAATAAAATACTGAAAGTTCAATAAATGTTTCTTCAGTCAAAAAATTTCACTGATTTAAAAACTGGACGACTTATATACACGCACATCATATGTTTATATCAATGAATTTTTTTTTACTGTGCTTCTAGCTTCATACTGAAAATTCAGACAGTAAATGTTTCACTTGTACATTCGTATAGTAAAAAATTTCAAATTTTGAGGTTACGCAAATCCACAGTTACACTCTAAAATAGGTATTTACTCGGTATTTTATCGCTATATAAATTCGCTATTTCATAGTTTTATTTCATTATACAATACAGTAAAGCAATTTTCACTGATCGATTCAGCAAAAGTGTTACTGAATTTCAGTGAAGTTTCGTTGAATTTCACTGAATTTCACTGAATTATAATTTAAAGATTACGGTGTGTATCTTCGGTTTAATGTTAGACAACTCGACTTGTACCTCGTAAATGGTGTACGGGTTTGACGCAATTCATAACTTACTTGACCGCGTATTTCGAATTTCTAAGTTCCGAATCTGTTATTCAACCGGGATTTAACGGCGTCGCTTATAATTCTATACGACGAGCGTTTATAATTCATTCGATTTGGTAATACGGATCAAACGAATTTTGCCCGGTATATTGCGTCAAATTAATCTCGTGTGTGTGTATGTGTGTGTATACAGGGTGTCCAAAAAGTCCCGGAACACTTAATAATTTCCCAGGTAATGGGATTTCCCATTACCTGGGTAATTACTAAGTTGTTCTGGAACTTTTTGGACACCCTGTATATATACGTCAAAGTGACAATATTTTAATTGCGAAAACGGCGGTATATATGTACTGTGTAATTTGTACACTTACGTTACAAGTGTCTAAATTAGTTGTTTTACGTGAGTTACATTTTTTTTGCATTTCTCTGGTTACCCCGTTTCAATTTCGTAGTCATTTTTTACAGAGAACACGGATTACGAAAAATGTACAGTAAAGAACGAAAAATAATTTTTTTACCGAATAGAAATCGATTTCGAACAAATGCACTAAAAATTATGAAATAATCCACATGAAAAGAAATTATAAAGTAATTCCCAAAAGAATATCTTTGAAGTCGGCGTCGTATTCTAAATCTAATATGAACGTTATTTTCAAAATAATGTCAATGCAGTCGTTGTGTCTGAAAATATTCATTCGCGAATTATTATATCTTAATTTTTTTTTGTTGCAAAAAAATTATATCATAATTTTTAGGGCATTTTTTTAAAGTCGGTATTTTTTGAGTAAAATTTTTTAAAATCCTAATACAATACGTAATATCGTATTTTAGGCAGTATATAAAAAGCGTATGCAAATTAATGTGCGTAAAATACGACTTGATATAGTCTGTGTATAGTAAGTGTAAAATCTATTCTCCTTTATAAAATTTTACTTAGGTCCTCGAACAAGTAAAGTTGAATAAAGCGTATAATAAAATACGAGTTTACGTATAAAATCATTCTCGTCCATGAAATTTTATTCTCCGTCCTCGAACAAACATAATGCAACCTCCGCTTATCGAAAAGAAAGCGTGGTGTAAAGTACAATTTTTCACATAATAAGTGTAAAATCAGTCCTTTGCTTACATCCAAGAGACATTTTTGCAGATACGATGCGTAAAATATCAATATAAATACGTAAAATTCAATTTAAGGCCGAATATATCTATTTTAAAACCGCACGCCAGTCTTTGTGAACATTATATATTTTTTATTCCGTCTGTCAAATATATGTATATTTCATGAGATAAAATATTACGGGTTATGCGAACCATCTCCTATATTCTTTATATAAGAAGAGTTAATCTTTGTCCACTATGGTTGTTGGAAATCCTAGAGTTTTGCCTTTCCAAAAATACAAAATAAAAAAAAATAATTAAATGGCCTTTTGACCAGGGCTTTCTAGTTTGGTCTCATCAGTAAGGAGTTAGAAGGCTTCTTTAGATGCTTATCACAGGTAAAAAGCGACGTCAAATGGATGTTACGTGGCTATAATTAAGCCTAACATATGATTGTTTCTCTAGCGAGTAGTGAGAACAGTCGAATCTTCCTGGAGGTAGGAACATCCACTAACCAAAACGCGATTTTTTTACCCGAAGAGGTAATTCTAATCATGAATTTATTCGTTCGCTATAAAGGTTTAAGATAATCCATTACGGATTTGCGAACCATTTTCAATTTGCTTTACATAAAAGTGTAAAATTTATGTATATTTCAACTTCGTTGTTTTCGGGTCGTAAATAAATATTTTAAATACTTTAAATTTCACGACTCAAAAAACGAATTTCACGCACAAATACAACTATTCTTTTAAACTATACTCGAGCGATAATTCCTTAAAAACTTTTCACAATAGCGCAGATAATACAAATATATAACGTCACATTTTCAGTTGTTGATCAGTTAAGGCAAATCCGTACGCTCTTAGAATAATTTTATGTTAAACAATCTAATAATTGAATATATTTTAACGCATACACAATGTATAAGTATGAAACTTCCTTCTAGCGATCTCAAAAAAATAAAGTAACTGCTATATTTAAAGTAAAGCAACAATCTAAGAAAAAAAGCGAGAAGTAATAATTTCCGATTAGTAAATTTTCGGTACGTATATCAATTCCTAGTTAAGCCTACTAACCAATTATTGATTATCTAACCTCTAAATTGTATGTAGCAACGATTAGATTTACCTTTATTATTTTATTAAAATAATATACTGATCAGAAATTGGTTCACGATCAACAATTGGGTAATTTACGGTAGTCGTTTCCAATTTGAAATCGAAAATTCCATTTCGGATGATTAATATATATATACATATATTTCCGTTTGTATAACATATCATTATAAATTTACTCACCGTGCGATATCTCCAATACTACGATAATTCACTAGCTCGTAAACTCTATACAATTCTTCAACGAGTTGCAACATGAAACTGAAAATTTCGTAAAAAAAAAATTAGTACACGTAAACGATGAAAAAAAGAAATTTGAAAATCGATGTAAATTTACTAATAAAAAGCGATGTATATACCGACAAAACCAATCGAATTAAAATTATACCAATCCAAAGTATTCCAGTTCAATCAAATAATGAATATATTTTCAACCGAGCGTAATTGTTATTAATATCCCGCAATTAAATATAATAACCGTCATCGTCGTCATCGTCATTATTATATCGAAATTGCGCTTTGTCGCTCGGAATGTATGGGGATCTCTCGAAAAAATTTCGTAAAAAATAAAAACGACGCGTCGTCACCGCCAATATATTAATATTAATATTCATAGTGTATATATATATACATACTGGGTGTCCAAAAAGTAACGCAACGTGTCAAGAATTTTCAAGGTAAAAATATATACACACTGGAAAAAATTCTTTAGGTGGTTTCGTTACTTTTTGGACATATATGGAGCATTTCATATCAAATGATACAATGACAGCTGTTGTTCAGGAAAATTATAAGAAAAATGGGATTGGATTTTGAGCGAATTACATATTCCTTAATACTTAAGGACTCGCTATTAACAGTTAATACCAGATTTACTTCGATATAAAAGATAACCGTTGGATATTTTCACGTCGCTATGGCAATCGCGCATGCGGTCAAGAACGTTTCATGACATCAATTTTTTAAATTCACATTCATATGGTACAAATATCACGAAAAATGTATCCTTTAATGGAATGGTGACTTAAATACAACTTTTTTTTTCTTGGTGTACCTAAAATTTGGTGAATTTTAAAGTTTGACCCGATCACTTGACGTGAAATGCCGGATACATACATATATATATATAAATAGACACATCCGCAAGTGGTTAACGAAAAGAGGGAGAAGAAGAGGCAAAAAAATACACGGAAAAATTGTAGAGCAATTCGACAGTAGCCGAAAATTCCCATGCGGACCTCATACTTTATGCATTCGTTCGGATGAGGGGGTAGTGGTGGTGGTGGTGGAGGTTGCAAAAAAAGAGAGAGAGAGAGTGAGAGATGGAAGATACAGAAAGGGGATGGGTTAGTAGTACCTCGATCTTGCATTAGAATAAGCCGGATATCTATGGTAGACGTGAGAAGGAAGGATGCCCGGTGGGTGCTGTTAAAACGAGCAAGATGTACGACTTCGACTTCTTCTTCTTCTTCTTCTTCTTCTTCTTCTTCTTCTTCTTCTCGATGCATAGCGCACCGTCGATCGATGCATTTCGAATTCGAATCAACAATGAGTTGCTGCCCGATATTCGGAAAAGCGAAGGCTATTTTCCTTCTCAAATGCAACGGACGAGGGAAGGGGGGGGGGCTAGTGAAAAATTTTTAACTCACTTGGGAATGTTTAATCTGATCGTATTTTTTTGAGGAGGAGGAGGAGATGGAGCATTTAGTACCTCTATTCTATCTTGGTGAGTTAGTTGTTTTTCTTTCTTTTTTTTGTGCCTCGAGCGCGGAAAATTTCGATTGTGTATTTGGTATGTAAATTGTTTCTTTTTAAGGAACATTTATCGATCGGGAAACAGACAAGCTGTATGTACACTGTAAGATTTATGTTCAAAGTCTGGGGGGGGAGTGCATTGAAACGATTTGTTGATTTCTGGGGATATTTTTGAAACATTCGAGGTAATACTAAAAATCGAATATTTGAATCGATATTTATAGTAATGATTCTTTCTTTTCTTGGTCAGAAATTGGGCATCTTATTTGACATGACGTATAAGTTCGTAGTTTGTATCCAAAAATGATTGCAATTTATCTTAAAGTAATAATCGATATATTTTTACTATGATTATTGGCTTAATGGGTTATTTAAATAAAATAGGTTATTTAATAAATAAAAAATTCATAATTATATGTAATTATTATAAGGTTAATGAATATTTGCGTTTGTTATAGTTATTGGTTTATTTTTTTCTCAAATACTGAAAATGTTAATTTAACTACATTTCTTCTAATTTAACAAAAATCAATAAATAAATTACAATCGGATTATTCAGTAATAGGATTATTATTTTAAAATACAAATGAAGTAATTAATTTAATTAAAAAAATATAATAAGGTTATTGGGTTATAGATCGAATTATTGGATAATAAATAGAAAAAAATTATTTTTTTATTACTAATTTATTCATTCATATATTAATTTATTTACTTATTCATACTTATTTAATTATTCATGTAATGATTTAAACGATTATCAAACATTATCTCCCAAAAATAAATTAATTAAATAGTTTTTTTTTAAATTAATTTAACTAATAAGAAAATCAAAAGATTATATATTATCTTCTAAAAATACCAAAGTAAAATATAACGAAACCATTATCCTTAATTAATCAACCATATTTTTCATTAAACAACCCGCAAAGAAACATCAAAATAATCTTAATTATTCCTAATTGCCATTTCAATATGAAATATATATAACATTTGCTCTCCTTAAAAACAAAACTATATAGAGAAGAATAATACCGAGTGAAATGTTTTTATTTAAAACAATGTAAATAAAGAAAACGTAGTACTAACAAAAATGGCTCGTAGATTTCATAGTTGAACAAATTCTCTGTTTTTTCAATTTAACGGTAACGCGCAATATTTATCTATCCCGTGCGCATATTCGATAAATATAGAATATATCCCGTATGGTGCATAAAAATGAAAAAATAAATAAATAAAAAAAACAACAGCGTAATTCAAATAATATGTGTAATTAATATAATTATTTTTTTCCTTATTTCGGAAATTGAAATATTCTCGTTTTGACCTGAATATTCTTTTTTGAAAATTAAAGGTATTATCTATTGTAACGTGTACGAAAAAAGGTGAGGAGTTAAAAAAGCTCTAACGGTAGGGATTCGAAGACACGAAGTTTGGATTACGAACTTGGTACACTCGAGAAAAATCTCATACTCTTCGCTAACTGCAAAATCGAGGAAAGATTGGTTTTTTTTCTTACAATATATTGTTAAAAAATATATATAAGAAACAAAAAACCGACACGGTGGCGGAGTGGCGGAAACGCACCTCGGCCGGTCATGAAAGTTAAGCAGCACCGAGCGCGGTTGGCACTTGGATAGGTGACCGTTCTCGGACTTAGCTTAAATGATCGGTTAGGTGTTTTTTCACATTCCACAACGTGAGCGGGAGGTGTGAGGCATTCGGTTTCGGTGTTAAAGTCTACGCAATGTGACCTTGCCACCCAAACAGAATTGTTCCTCGAATACACCGCCCTTCTCGGAGGAGGTTTTCCTAAATGGCATTTATCCCAACGGGTTTGGCCACAGGTTTTCCCTCTCTCCACGGGCATAACCCCGGGCGAATGCGAGAAGGTGGGGTAAAGAGGGGGTAAAAAATTGGAAATGGAATAAAGGTGTAGGGGATACGTAAAAACCTGTAAAAAGGTGTACGTGGAAACTACCAAAATTTTTAAAAAAAAAAAAATTTATATATAAGAAACAAAATGTGTCTTTTAATTATTCGTGAAAAGACGTAGAAATATGGTTTAAAAGATTATTTAAATTTAAAAAATTGTCAAATTATAGCAGAGACTTTTTAGAAAAGATTGTTTTTTTAGTTTAAGGTTACATTTATTTATTATAAAAAATAAAATTACAGGCATTATGCAGTAATATGGAAAATTTTATATATTGGTTTATAAATATTGTAACTCACATAGAGTATAAATAAATAGAACTGCACTAAATACTTGCATAACAATTAAAATTTAAAACTAAATAAAAAATTGTTAACCAATATTGATAAATTCTTGTTAGAACGTAGCATTTGTAATCAATATTTAATTAACATTTAATTAACATGATATTTAATAATATAATTTAATTTACTATTAACTGATAATGATGAAATAATATTTTTAAACGAACTCAACGTATTTGTGATTACAATCAAATTTATTTGAACTGTAATTGAATTTGTTTTTTAATTGTGTTGATAAGTTTAATTGCAATTAACAAATACTTATCCAATGCTACTAGCATTCTTGTTAGTACACGGACTAAATATCAAATATTTAACTAACATTGCCTAAATAATTTTAGAGAGAATCAATGTATTGTGATTACAATCCGTAAGTTTATTTAAACCATTTAAAATGTTTTTCGAGTTGCATTGTTCAGTTCGATTGTAAATAAACAAATACTTGTCCAGTATTACTAACATTCTTGTTAGTACGCGGACTAATTATCCAATTTTTAACCAACACTGTCTAATTAATAACAATTGTAGATAGAATCAATGCACTGCACTTGCAGTACAAAAATTTATTTAAACTACTTCCACATTTTTTTCAACTCAAATTGTTCAGTTCGATTGCAATAACGTTAGTGTTAATAATCCGTTGAAATAATGAATTATGTGATTCCAGCAAGGTATTATCGCAAGAGAGTTGAGTGAAAAGTTCATTTAGCTCGTGTTTTCACTTTGTTTAACTGCAAAGCAGCTTATTACATATTTCTGGTTAAATGTTGTTTTGCTTCCTCATAGAGGAAGCTTTGTAATAGTAAAATTTTTCGACTCGCTAAAAACATGTTATAAGTATGTTTTAACAATTAAATGAATGCCAGGCGTAAATAACTATAGAATACTTATTAATAAAATGTCAACATTACGAAAAAAAAAAAACGTAAAAATTTAGTAGAAATAATAAACCCCAAGTAAAAAATGTACAATTCGCAAATAAAATGTATAGGTATATAAACATATTATATATTATAAAATATAAATATAATCTATTGAGATGTAAATAAACTATATGTAAATATGTAGATAAATTTTTAGTAAATAAATTTTTTAAGTATTTCTATAATAATTGTATATAATTATGTCAACGTAATTGTTGCTAATATCTTATATAGAAAGGATGCGAGCTGAAATTATAAATAAAAAAATGAAAAAATGTTTAATACGTATATTCTACGTATGTATATACGCATACTAAGTGCGGAGTAAATTTGGGTATATACGTTCCATTTAAGAAGTTTACTATTACCGAGAGAAGTCAATATCAAAATGAAGGAGGAATATAGTTCACCGGATGTCGACCCAGATTAGAGTTTGACATTTGAGTCTCCCCGTAGGAAGTGTATAGGGAAACCGTAGTGTTCCGATGATGGGGTTTTGAATACTTGAGGTTGAGTATCGCATTGTTTTGATTAGTCAATATTTAATTGTGAATTTTTTGTGATTTTGTGACAGACGTGATAGAGTGTACTAGAAGAGAAAATAGTGATACTTTTTATTCACATTTTTTGCTTGTATAACCTCAGATTTACCATTTCTTTTTCAAACTTAAGGAGATGTCAACCTCAGAAAATGATCATTTTTTAAAATTTTTTCATACAGAAATGAATACATTTTTTTAAAACCTTGAACGTCAGGTCTTTGAATTGAAATTATAATTATATATCATGAACAAAACTTTAATGAAATCATAAATAAATATCATGATAAAAATTATATGATGAGCAACTGTTCTCAGATTTACAAGGATTTGCTTTTAACTTAATATATCTAATTATACAGAAAAACTCATATTCAATTTCCAAAGTGAACAGCTGATCTATAAAAATAAATGTTGATTCTAAATTACATGAGCTTAACTTTTTTACCCAATTTTTTTAAATCGAAATGCAATCATCAAAATTCAATGATGATCTAGTCTAGGATTTATATTTTCGTCTTACACCGACATTCTTTATTAGCTTATTACATTTATACCCCGACATAGAACAAAAATTTTATCACGTATTTGTTCGATCAATCAAAATAAACGTCCACTCGAAATTCAATATCAAAATCGAAATTTAATAAAACCTTGATACTCCACCCCAATGGAACCATTACATTTTTCACCAGGAATCGACCAAATATCCACTAAGCTGCAGCTATCATCCTTAACGAAATTTTTCTTACGCTCGTACAATCAACATCGCAAGAAGCCAAATCTGCAAGTAAAAAAAAATAAAAACCGTTTCATCAAATTCGACGAAGACAGCGAAGATGAATTCAAAACCAAAGAAAATGAAATGAAAAAGTAGATAATATAATATTTCATATAAACCGCGTTCGATATTATCCGAATTACCTCATCCGCCGAGAATCAACCCCTCGTTCTCGTTTCCTTCCCTCCTCGTTTCTTGATCCTCGATTTGCTTTTGGCCTCTCCCCTCGCGTCTTATATAGACAATCGGGTTTTCACCCAAGGAAGACGACGTCGTCATCTGGTATATATCACTGAGCTATCGAATTTCATATCGAAATATATATACCGACTTTCCCTCGCTCGAAACAAGACCATATAACAGCTGCTACAGCCTATTGACCGTTTCGTCACTTTTTTTGTCTACGCGGTCAGCAAGACAGGTGTTGAAAAATATTATTAACTTCAGTTTTCGTCTTTTCGGTATTTTTTTTATTCGTAAACGAAGTTACAAGATATTGAACTGCGTACTTCGAAAAGTAGGGATCGCCTTGCGTTCCGATTACTTTCTCTCACCGACAACTTGAGAATGTTGCTCCGTTTCTACATATATATATATATATATATATATATATATATGTGCTTTCCAAGTTTTACTTTTATACACACACACACACACACACACATATTTATTTCTTATTTTATAGTAGAGCTCGAATTGTTTACTTCGCGATGCTTGGGATTCCTTTTATATTATTTGGAATGCCCATAGCGTAACGCGAGGATTTTATTACCTTGTCTGCGAATTTTTATTGACCCCTAAGATATATATATATGTATGTTAATACCGTTGTATAAGCCGAGCAAACCTTTATTTGAATATCTTTGGAATTTGTCTATTAAAATTTTATGCACCTATATGTGAAATGTTTACGATTTTTTTTCTTTTATAATAATTAAACTTTTCGATTTTTTTTCAATTACTCGATTAATACCTTTTTTTATTATTTTAACGTCGTTCTTTTTATGTTCTCAAATTGGCGCTAATCACCGACGGAGGTCATACGATGTCTTTGTTAAGAAAGCTATTACTATTTTCTTTTTCTGTTGGTATGATTTGGATGAGCATCGGGTTGTACGAGTAGGATATTCAATTTTATTGACCTTTTTAATTTAGGGTCTCATGTTTAACTTGCGATAAATGTGGAAATGGTCTTGTGATTAAAATTTTATTGATGTTTGTTATTGTTTAAGAGAACGCTCAGGTTTGGTTTCTGATTATATCCATAAAGTCTTGTTTTCAAACGTAAATATTATACTTTTATTTATGTGTAAATGTGAGTAATATTTATGTATATGTGAAAATCGTTCCAAATGAGTAGTGATTCGATAAGTATTGAAAAATTAAGAAACTGACTTATTGAGGGCCGGTTTTTCTTTTTGCTAAATAATGAGTAGATAATAATGATCTTCTAGAAGGGACTTCGAAGCAGATTAGAACTTGTCAATAATTTTCCAGTATTTTATCCGAATCAACTTATAATTGTTTAATTGGAATCAGAAAAGGAACTTTTAGAATCGGATTTGGATCGTATGTGGTTGTCGAATCAGGATCAAATAAGAAACTTCTAGAATATTGTATCTGGACTGTATATAATATCAAATTAGAACCTTTCAATAATCTACCAAATGTATTGTGAACCTATTCCACTTATAACTGTCAAATTAAGACCAGACAAGACAACTTCAGGGATCGAATCCAAACCGAATATTGTTGTTAAATTAGAACATGTCAAGAAATTTGTAAAATCGGACTGAGTTCAACTTATGATTGCTAAATTAGGACCAGACATGAAACTTCTAAAATTGGATCTGTATCGACTTATGATTGCCAAATCAGGACCTAATATAAATCTGCTAATATTGGATCTAGGCTAAATCATTATCGTAAATCTATTTCTACTCCATATGTGTTGGATGGAAAAGTTTGTTAATGTTACAGTCAGACTGATCAACATCATCGTTAAACATTTCTCTTTCTTTAGAATACAAATCACTAATAGAAATAGTACTAAATTATTATGACAATTATCTCATCCATATCGACATTACCGACCATGTCCATCTCCAACATGAAATTAAAAAAAATCGTACCTTTCCAATTGCCTCTATCAAAACTTCAACGCACACTCCACAAATACCCCCACATTTCCAACTAAATCAAATTAAACAATTCTCGAAAACAACGAACAATCCAACCAGCTCAACAAATAAATCATAATAGCAATAATTTATAGAACAATGTCTAATATATATAAACTATAAATTATACACATATAAGTATATATATATATATACATATAGCTATACCTCGGTATACGCAATTATCTCGTACACGTGACTCCTAATTAACACCGCAAGCTCGTTCTTAGTTTCGGTGTGGAGCGCGACTAATGCAAAACACTGTATCTTCACTATATGGCACTGTACGCAGGTATGCACATGCACACATACACACCGAAGCGAAGGACACCCAGAAATTCATTGAAACGAGGAAAATTCATTGTGTTCCCTTCTACGAGTCGACGGGTGTATACCCCTCTCTCTCGTCTTCTTCCCTCTACTATGCTTACTCTACAACGGGCCATTTCGCCTATTTATTCGGCAGTCGGTCGCGCGTTTGTTTACGGCTTCCGCGACATAAATCCGGTTTTCCGTCACATAGGCATCGTTTATACCCCTATTTTCGGACTCGGAGAAAACGATTCGAAAATTAATGCTCCCGAGTAACTTTCAAACGGTACACGCCCGCGTTAGAACCACACGAGCGTTATTATTATTATTATCAACACCGCTGTGTTATTATTAACACCGCTCAAAAGATCACATTTTTCAAGAGCTTTCGAATGGCAGTGATTAGATTATAAACCTCATAAAATCACTAATTTGCATGTATTTCAAGGCATAACTTTCACCAGCGGTCTTGGCCAATAATCTAGCCACCGCCATTCAAAAGCTCTTGAAATATCTCATTCATGAAATGAAAAGATTCATGATCTTTTGATAATAAAATTTTTTTATACTTCCGGGTGTCTTCGAGATTGTAAAATTAAGAATTGTAATCAGGGAAGATAACTTTTAAAGATTAATTTGAACAAAAGGTGTATGTAATGTTTTTTCAAAAAAATCAATAGATTTTGAGATATATATGGCTTTGAAAATAGCAATTTTTTTTTTAAATGAAAAATTTCCATTTTTATGGTGGAATAACCCTCAGTCAAATTATTTTTTAAACCTAAAAAATTTTTTCTATTTTCTGTATGATATTTTCAGCCTGTTCTCAAAATTTGGTGCGATTTTAAATTTTCATCATACCACTTGACGTGAAATAGCCCATATATATATATGGGATATTCCACGTGAAGTGGCCCGATCAAAATTTTAAAATACACCAAATTTTGGGTACACATGCAAATGTTTTTCAGAATACAGAAAAAAATTTTTAGGTACTGGAATCTATTTGCTCAAAAGTTATTCTAACCTCAAAAAGTGAATTTTTCCAAGTTTTTTTCAACACCAGCTGGGTTCACCACTGTTTAACTCAAAATCTATCAATTTTTACTATAGAACATTATATGTAACATTCGTTGCTAATTATGTCTAGAATTTATTCTTCTGGGTTAGAATTTCTAATCTCCAGATCAATGTTACATAAACTACATCCAATATTCAACTTAAAAAAAAATGTAGGTACGCCACAATTGTTTTTTTTATCCAAAAGTCTAAAAATAAGCTTGAAGCAATACCTTTCAAATGGTCTGTAGCATTTTTATGGCCTTCAATTCTCTAAAAAGTTATGATAATTTAAAGAAAAACAAAAAATTCACAAAAATTAACATGGTAATTCCCATTTAAATATTTTTGAAAATTTCGTGTTTCTTTAAATTATCATAACTTTTTAATATAATTTTAAAATTTGGATCGGACTACTTCACGTAGAATACCCCATATATATAATCAAAGGATTAATCAAACGTTTTGTGTTCGACTATTGGTCGCTAAAATGATTTTAGCTAACCACAAATTGATCGATTTTCATTAGGAAAGACACATTGCTCTGTGGATAGTTAGATATTCATTCCTTAGTAGAAATTTTATCATAATTTTCCAATATAGGATGAAAAAACACAATATTTTTCCAAATTTTGGTAAAACATGGTAGGAGATTTCTATTGCGTCGCATTTTTTTACCCTTTCAGATCTGAAACAATTTAGAAGTTTTTCATAATTTTATTTATAATTTCATCATCACGATTGTTTTTAAATATAGAATTGGTATATAATACTATCATATTAATCTAATAGGATTTATGAAACGATTTTTCAGCTAGAAATTAGCCATTCAACCCAAATTAGATAATAAGTCTACAATGAATGTTAAAAAAAGTAGTTTCACCTAACCTCAAAATCCTCAATTTTGAAGCAATATTATTCATCACGATATAAAAATATACATTCGCTTTTGCAGTGACATTTTCAGGTTAAGTTCTTTAAATTATATACTTAATATTTCACACAATTATAAAAATTTTATAATTCAAATATTTGATTAAAATATAATAATTATTACATTATTAAAATCAATACTATACATGCCGTTCGCTTTCGGCAATTTTTGCGCATTAGTTCTCGTATATATAAATTAAATTAATTAATTACGGTATAAGATTAAACTGTATGAATTAACCATTCGATAAAAATATAAATTCTTGTTAAAAAAGTCTAAGAAATAATCATTTTCTTTATAATACACGAATAACACATTAAAAGTTAATAATTACATATACACGGAGAAAAATTTATCAGTAAAAATTACTACATTATATAATAAGTGAGCGACAAACTTGCTTTATGAACATATTTACAACCTTAATTTCTATAATTGCAATAAGTTAAGTAATTTATAAAATTAGAAAAGTTATTAAATACTAATTTGTTTGTAAATTTTAATAAATCAAATGGCAAAAATTCAAAATACTAATATATGAATAACTGATTGCTTAAATTTTGCTTTACTGTATTAAATGAATTAGTGTAATTGTAACAAACTTTAATAATCGATATAGCAAAAATAATTTTTTTTTAAATATGTTTCTCATAATTTTGATTTCTAATAATCAGTGTAGTAAAATTTAACTTTTTGGATTGTAAACAACTGCTGCCAACGTAGTAAATATATTGCGCAAATTGCGCGATCGACAAATGAATGTTCAACCTTTCTTGTCCGCGCAAGCGAACGCAAAAACAGTTGCGTTTAAGTATTTTCGAAGCACGAATTAGTTTGTTAACGTAAGTCATTTTATAAGTGTAGTAAAAGATTTACGTATTCCGCCGCCTAAAAGTTACATCGAAAATTGGATGAAAGGGCTATGCACACGGCGATTCTGCAAAAGTTAGATTAGGATAACCCTTATTGACCGACTAGTATCAATCTAAATAACTGCAACGTATAAATTGGGCATAACACGTTCCTGCGTAAGTATATGAAATGGTTGCATTTAAGTATTTTCGAAGTAGGAATGAATTTGTCAACGTAATTCATTTTTAAAGTGTAGTAAAAGATTTACGTATTTGGACGCCTAAAAGTTATATCGAAAATTGGATGAAAGGGCTATGCACACGGCGACTCTGCAAGAGTTAGGTTAGGATAACCTCTTATTGACCGGCTGAAATCGATCTAAATAACTGCAACGTATAGATTGGGCATACCACGTTTCTGTGTAAGTATAAGAATTTCATTTACTTATTAGATACCCAAAGTATTTTATGTTTGAAGTTATATACGATATTTGTAAAAAATGCTTTTTACAAAAGTTTTTCAATTTATTTAAATAGTTCAGCCATGGAGGATCATATACAGCAGGTAAGCTGCAAATAGTTTGATGTAATCTACAAATGTGCCACAATAAATATGTTCACATACACTCATTTGAAATAAATGTAACGTAGGTTACTTATAGAAATAGTATCCTCGAGGTAATCGTTAAATTTCCCCAGCATTTTCTTTCTGTTTTAAAAAAAGTTATACCTTGTTTTAATTTTTTATTTAGTCTTTTTTACGTCATTATTAAATTTGATTTTAGTGTAATAATTCTGAAAAAGAAGGCATTGAAGAAGAAGCGAATTTTTTATTACTGGAGGAAGATTTGTACGTATATTCAGAGGAGTCTATACAATGTAATGCAAATGCAGAAGGTGTGTACATTGTTTCATATTAATGATCCACGCAAATAATAAGGCAACTAAGATTGAGAGTATATCATAGCTATTTTTTTCTGTATCAGGCGATGAAGTTAGAAAAACATGCGACAACCAACCAATAACTGAAAGAAATTCTGGCATTAGTACAACAGAAGCATTTATAAGTACTGTAAGTATTCTTATAATTGTGCTACATTTTTATTCAACTTTTATACAAGTTAATTCTATTATAAATATTAAAAACGAATTTTGATCAACTTTATGTTAATTATTAAATTTTCTATTTAAATACAAAAATTAGAGCTATTAAATTTTCTATTAAATTTTATTAAGTAGCAGTTAAAAAATATAACCATATTTTAATATTTTAATATTTTTTGTGCGAATAATTTTAAATATGCAGGGATTGTTGGAATATTTGAAGAAGAAATCCATTGGTAAAGAAATTTTAAAGGCTTACGCAAAATGCCAAAAGGACAAAACTTTGCTTCCCAAAACAGTTAGGTCTAAACTTTGCAGGCTTGTCATTGAAAGAGAAAAGGATTGGCAGCTAAGGACTGTGAATGAAACGAATAAACTCGAGTCTTTTGTGTAAGTAGACATTTAATCAAATTTAAGATTTTTAAAAATTATTTTTCAATTATTGAAATTAATTTTTTTATTTTAGAATCACAAAAGAAAGGTTTATAACTTTATCAAACGAAATTGCCTATTTATTCAAAGGAGAAAATCCAGCTACTTACTACACGCCATTTATCAAAGAAGGTGACTTTATTGTATACGCTAAGGGAAAATTATGGAATAATTACAATTATACGAAAGATTGTCTGCGGCAGGCCGATTTGTTGAAGACAAGAGAATTAAAAAGACCGTTGTATACTGCTACTGAAAAGGGTTCGTCTTATTTTATTAAATATAATACTAATAACAATAATCATAATATTCAAAGGTTTAATTACTTAAGATTTCAATCGATTAAATTGGTTATCGTCACACGTCGAACCATGGCATGAGGTAGAGAGTGTATGGGAGCATACTTTTGAAGCACGACAAGAATTTCTTAAAAATCAGTCTACGTCTGTACAAGACTATATTGGTAAATTTGAATGTCTTAAAATTCAACGTGGGAAGCAAATGGTAAAGACATTAAACCATTTTTTACTATATATGAGGATATATTTATGTTTACACTAAACATGGTTTATAGTACATTTCTGACTTTTCGAAATTATACCCGGAAGTAAAGTACCTTACACATGAACAGTGGAACGTGGTAAGAGGATGTCTAAAAAAACATTACAGTTCATTGAAGCTTACGTCTATTCTGGATATGGTATTGGTTCAAACCTTGCTTTCTGATGATTTAACTGAAGGTACATTCGATATTTATTAGTTAACAAAATGCATTTACATTATTATTTTTTTAACGATTTATATAACTATATGTACATATATTTTTTAGAGAAACAAAACTTTCTTACACTCTACTTATTACCATTCTTAATACCGTCAAAACGAATTGTAAAAAGAAAGAAAAAATCTTTACCAGAAACTGATGATGCAGAGAACCAAAGGCCGCACAGATTATCTTTAGAAGAGAGAAGGGAAAGGTATATTCTACATGTTGAGGTATTGCTAATACATTATATTGTAAGTAAATGTAAGAATTATTAATCTTAGGAAGCTCTGTCAATGATTTTGTCGACAAACTAGACTCAAAAAATCTATTTTAAAGTATTAATGCCGTATTTATATTACCTTCATTCTCGTGCTTTCTGTGACAATATTGTCTTTTTCGTTATATTTCCCCAGTACTTAAAGTATTCAATCATTTATATTAACAGTAATAACTATATTGTGTTATTTACATTATATTTTATTTAAAATAATCATAATATTAACTTTTTTAGACATCTGCCGAGATTCAGCCAAGATTGCTTCTACTTAAAGAAAAATTGCTATTAACAAAGAAGACATTTCAGCCGCTCATAATTGCCGTTGGTCCAGTGACAAATATTGAAGCATTGTACGTAGCAGTAAATGAACAACTTTATGCTGTTGATACTATCATCAATGCGTTTGAATTAGCTTTAGCTATTTTCTTTAGTCTCGACTGTAAATATCCTGAAAACTGCGAATCTTTATGGTCATTCATTCAAAGACTTTTAACTCGTATCGAATTAAAAACTGACGTTCTAAATGTACAGTCAAATGTGATTCTCGGTCACGTAAAAGATTTAGGGATTTAATTCAAACTTGCAATATGAATTGTTCATTTTGCAGTCATATGCTCGAAAATGTATGTGATTTGTATAAACATATAACGGAATTACATCGTTCGCAAACTAATTTTTCTTGCATATTCCCTAAGTGTTACAGAACCTATGCAAATATTAAAACGTTTCAAAAACATGTTTCTCAAAAGCATGTTTCTCAAAAATATGTTTTTACACCTTTACATGAGAATTACACTGCAAATGAACAGAACTCATTAGATGAAGTGACCGGACGTAACAATATTAGAAATGATAATGTAGAATGTTCTTCCGATAGTGATTCTGAAGAATCAATGCAATTAGATGAAAATATCTTAAAAATATGTGATACGATGGATTCTTCCGATGATCTAAATGAGTATATAAAAACTTTAGAAAATGCGTCTTTAGATTTTGCAGCTTGTCTGTACAACCAAAAATTAATTCCTAGGAAATGTATAAATTTTATTATATTAGAATCAAATTCATTTTTAATGAAAGTGTTGAAAGCCTTAGGTGAACAAATACGTTCGCATATAAAAAATGTAAACCTTGATGAATTGCTAAATATGATAGTACATAATACAAGTATTGCTTTATCAGGATTTAATACTGAGCAAAAACGGTTTACCGAATTTAAAAAGCTAAATACGTTTGTTTGTCCTGAAAGTTACGTTTTGGGTGAAAGAGAAGAATTTAAAAGACGAGAAGGTACTTTGCAACTAGTGCATGTCCCAGTTAATGCTCAATTTATTTCTTTGAGACGCGTGTTAAAACTATTTTTTGAGTTGCCAAATGTATATGACGATACTATGAAATACATTCATAAGCTGAATTGTTGTCGTGATATTATAAGTAATGTAATTCAAGCCAATCATTGGAAATCTAGATGTAAAAGTTTTGATGGCAAAATAGTTCTTCCTCTTATAGTTTATTATGACGATTACGAAAACAATAATCCGCTCGGATCACACAAAGGACTTGCTAAAAGCGGGGCGGTCTATACAAGTGTACCTGTACTTCCTCCACAGTATCAAGCCAAGATAGAAAACATATTTTGTTTATATTGTTTAATACAATTGATCGAGCTATTTTTAAGAACAAACTTATATTTACAAAGGCTATTGAAGAATTAAATTTTTTGAACGATTATGGTATAACTCTTAATCTGCCTTCTGGTGAAAAGAAAATTTATTTTGAAGTAGTATTGTTTACGGGAGATAATCTTGGCTTGCATACTGTGTTAGGATTTACAGAAAGTTTCAAAGCAAATGTATTTTGCCAACACTGCTTAATTACGCAGTCAAATAAAAGTAAAGTGTTTCAAGAAAGTCAGTGCACCCTTCGAACAATTAGTAATTACGATACTCTTTTGTCAAGTGATAGCAAAATTAGTGGATTGAAAGAAAATTGTATCTTGCATCAAATTAATCATTTTCACTCTACAACAAATATAGCAGTGGATCCGATGCACGATCTACTGGAAGGAGTGTGTCGATACGATGTTGCACTTGTCTTGAATCACTTTATTTTTAAAATGAAATTCTTTACTTTAAACGAACTAAATATGCGCTTGAAAAGTTTTGATTATGGGCCAAATTTTACTATTAACAAGCCAACACAGTTAAATGAGGCATCGATAAAAAAAGGTTGTATTTTGATGTCCTCTTCCGAGATGCTTTGTTTGTTAAAACATTTGACTCTAATTATCGGAGAATTAGTTCCTAAAAACGATGAGTACTGGGATTTATTTTTAACTTTAAGAGACATTATCATAATTGTTTCAAGTAAATCTGTACATCGTTTGACTCACAAATACTTAGAAACTGTTATTTACGAATATTTATCTACACTGTCAAATTTATTTCCTGATAACATAAAGCCAAAACATCATTTTTTGGTGCATTATAGTCGAATTATGATGCAATTTGGTCCTTTATCAAATCTTTCCTGTATTCGATTCGAAAGCAAGAACCAACAAGGAAAGCAAATTTCAAAATGTACTACGAGTCGTATGAACATAAACCGAACTATAGCACTAAAACATCAATTATTTTTAAATTATAGATTTATGAAAAATGATGTAAAATATTATGCGTTTAAATCAAGTATACATAAAAAAAAATTTATAAGTCATTTAACATTCTATGAACAGTTTATTAACTTATTGAAAATATCAAGATCTGAAAGTATTGTTAGTGTAAAATATGTTTATTTTTTAAGTTCGAAGATTCAGAAAAATAGTATACTAGTTTTTTTTTCGGATAATGCAACTGACTTTCATAAAGTAGTTGAAATTATATTAAGAGAATCGAAGTACATATTTATAACTCAAAAGCTAAATAACAGTTTCATAAGTTATCATTTACAAGCTTATAAAGTTTATAATAACCATGATTTTGTTTGGAGTAAGTTAGAAGAAACAGATATTTACAACTGCTGTATAACACACATGTCAGTTTTATCAGACGGTTTTTGCTATATATCCAAGAATTGGATTTAATATTTTATCATATAATTATAATTAATCGTAAGCCCATAACGTAAAATATCGTTTATAATTCATTATTATATGTTTATGCTTATTGAACTTTGAAGACTAATGTTGTATTACTTTAATAAAACGTTAAAAAATCGTTGTTAAAATTGTTTAATTTCAATATATTAATTAGATAAAATACTGCATGACCATTTTATTTAGCATGCTAAAAATTTTGAATATTTATTGTCCATCGTTGTCCATAGGTGGCGTTTCGTAATAAGTTCGAAATCTGCCTGGAACTCGCAACTGACAAATATTTTTCATCGTTAGTATATAAGAGAATAGAAGTTGTTTTACTTCAGCGATTGCGTAGTGGTTTAAGTCAATAAATAATGCGATAATTTAGAACAGGTATAATAGCGTAGCAGGCAGGTAGCGAGCGACATTATGAGCGTTAGGTGTAATATGAAATATAAATATTCTTTCTAATATAAAAATATAAATACTTTCTAATATAAAAATATAAGGCACTTCCATGTACGCGGTCGTATCAAATTTGTTTTTTATTTAAAAAAAATTTAACATAAAATTTAAAACCTGCTCGAGCGAAAATAAAATAAACAAAATTATAATTATTGGTTAATAAGTACTACAAAAATTATTATTTTCACATTTCAAAAATGGTTATGTTCGAAATCAAAAAATTAGACAGTCTAGGCTAATAATTATTAAACTGAATAGTAAAAATTAATATTATTCAATTTTACTACATTCTGCAGTAATTTCTAATACAAAACAAGTTTGTCGCTCTATAACTACACAGAATAGTAAATTTTGATGCAATTTTTAGTCATTTTTACGGATAATTTTTTCTCCGTGTATATATATATCCATGTTAAAAAAAGAAGATGAACTGATAAGCGTTTTAGAAGAAAATTATATTTTAAATTTTTTAACTTACTTTGCAGTTTTCGTAATACATTTATTTATTTAAACGAACAATTTAACCTTTATCCCTTTTCCCTTTACTTTTTTATTTCAATCTCGTGAGTATATCTTTAAATAATTTTAAAATTATTTTGTTTTCGTGTACGTATACGTATGTATATATAATTAATAAAACTTTCGTAAATATGAAGAAAAAAAATTATCATTTTTTTCTAATAATTTTTATGCACTGTAGGAAATGTTTTAATATTGACCTATTTTAACTCGGTGTGTACACAGATTGCACTGTGTGTGTGCTTATGTGTATACGTATAACAAGTTGCAAAGTCGAGCGCGCACGATTCGTTTACTTGAAAAAGTTTATCATCTTTTTTTTACTAAGTTATCGGATTGAAATCGTTAATCATAAGTGAATCATTGATATATAGGATTTTTCTTATCGTTAAAAGTAGAAAGTTAGACGTTTTTAATGCTCCGAGATTATGGATTACTATTTCATTGATCATGAGGAGTTGCTTTTTAATTGTATTTAAAAATTTTTAGGTTATATCTATATTATTATTTATTTTTATTGGACCAAAATCCATTTTTTCAGTACTCTTATTAGATCGAAAATTAATTTTTATCGGTAAGAGTAATACAAAAATTTTCCAAAGTTAAGATTTGACAAGATTGAGAGAAACAAAAAAAAATAATCATTACATTTTTATTTTAGTTGACGATTTAGCATTATATAACTTAATTTCCGAACGTCAATAGACGCAAAAAGTTACGGATTCTTTTCGTTACACGAAATTCGGTGAAAATATATATATAAAAAATTATGTAATATTTGATTAATATATAATACATGCAAACAATACAAATTAAGATTATTATAACTTGACTAACAGCAGTCTTAAAAAAACCATAAATTTATACAAAAAAAAATCGTTGTAATTAGGTTATATTAAAAAAAAAATATTTATCATAAAATAAGTAAAAATTGTTCTGTACAGCATTTGATAAAAAATACGGACGTGTTTTTTTCAAAGAAAATTCGAGTTTCGCGGTATATAATCGATACATCCCTTTAAGAGAAAGAATTACTATTGTTCATTAATGAAATGGAAGGATGATGATGATGATGATGATGATTATACTCGGTGGTGGGTTATTGTAATTTGATACGAGATAGTGGCGGGCTCTCCGACCAATGGTGCGATAAATTTAACTTTCTCTCGAGCTCCGAGTCAATTATTAACGTACCGAAAACAATTGATCGTTTTAATCGATTTGTTCGGTGTGCGTATGTATATATCCAGGTCATTTTTTTCTTTCTTTTTTTTCAATTCCGAGGTGATGCAGATCGGATTTCATAACACTTTGGTTCATTGAACGAGATTGAGCTTTTTTTTGTTTGTTTGTGGAGTTTCGATAGAGGGAGATTGAATTATTGCGTGCGTTATTGAGAAGAGGGTGGATAGTTAACTGTTTTCTTGAAAAAGGTGTAAATGAAGTGAAAAACTGATTATTTAATTTTTGTTGTTTGTGTGATTTTAATTGTACGGGAAATTTGGGCGATTTTGATGAACAAACCATTTGGCGACATTTCGATGGACGCTTTTTTATCCTCAACAGGCTGTACTACATAATTATATCAAATATATAATTAAATCTATTTTTTTACAAATATACAAAATTTTTTCTTTTTTTTTTTAGTTTTTTGTTAAGTAATGCTAAATATCGTTATCGTCTTTAATTCTTAGAAAGTTTAACTGTCGCCCCCTTTTATTGTACTTTTCATTCTTTTAAATATTTCTTTTTGACTATTTTTATATAAGTTGTAACAATGAGACTCATTTGCTACAAATTAAAAAAGAGGAACGGGCGTCAGGTCTTGAACCCGAGCCCCTTCGGATCCGAAGGCGTTCACGCTACCACTGCGCTACGCCCGCAATTGGTCGCAGCTGTACTTTTCCGCGTCTTCTGCCTACCGATACTCGCGTCATATGCCAAGTGCCGATTCTTGCGCTGGCCGCGTCGGTACTACAGAGCCCTAAGTGACGGGGATCTGTTCTCATGCAGATCCACCACGTCACAAAGTATTTATTAAGAATGTATTAATCTCAATTATTTAATAGATACATTTGGAAAATATACATTATTACATAAAGATTCAGCTATTTTTTTATACAACTGTTTCGGAACTTGTGTCAGTCATTCTTATTACTAATTTTTACAGTCAGTTCTAAACTCGTTTATATCTAAAAATGCCATACTACTACACGGAGAGAAATAATTTGTAAATATTACAAAGCAGTTTGGTAAAAATTCCTAAACTCTCAAGTAATGTGGTAACAAACTGCGAATCTCGTAATTTTTACCAAACTAAATTGTAATTTTAATTTTTTTTTTAACATCAGAAAAAAAATTTTATTCCTCCGCATATTATTTATTTTTGAGTTTATGTATATATTATTTGAGTGTTATGGAAATTTTAAATATTTAAATGAAATTTAATTAGTGAAAAAAATTCTGGATGTCATCGGGATCGAACCTGCGAAGTTTGGGTTGAGAATCCAAGTCCTTACCATTGCGCCACCGCGTCACTTGCATGTGTTTCATCGAATCGTCCTTTTAAAGTAAACAAACGAACGACGCGATTCCAATAAAAATTTTATTTATCGCTTCTTTTCGGTATCTCGTGCTGTACTGTTGTTTATAGAATTTCGTAAACAGTATAGGAAAAAATCAGAGTTAATAAAATTTACAAGCTTAATTGTAAAATTTAGTACGCTAACTCCACAAATTTTACTACATTTAGAGTAAATTTTACTACATTTACTGTAAATTTTACTTAGCAGTTTGGTAATTTTTTCGGTTTTTTCGGTCTGTTACCACATTACTTGGGAGTTTGGGAATTTTTACCAAACTCCTTTGTAATATTTTCTAAATATTTCTCTCCGTGTATATAATTTACAATCAGAGTATAAGTTATGTGTTCCATAATTTATATTGTTAATTATCACCTATTTTTTTCTACAATTTCTTTTACTATATCTTCATTTTTTCCTACCATTTAACGATCATTTTGATCTAATTTTTCACTTTTTCTTATCATTTGGAACTTTTTTGACCATTCTTGACAATCGTTGTCCATTATTTATTTTCCGCGATCCCTTTTTTACCAGTTTTAACATTTTTAACCATTCTTGACCTTTGTTGACCATTTATCGACACTTTTCAACTACTATTTTCTAAAATTCTGACAATAATTATTAATCACTTTTGATCTTTTTTGGGAACTTACATCTCTTGACCATTTTTAAACGATTTTGTATAGTTAATATTCCACAATAAAAGAAATCCACATAACACCTCATACACAACTGAATATATACAATTGAATTAAAGATCGACATAACATATATGTTATATTTAAAGCCTAGGATGGCTCGGTCGGTAGGGTGTCGGGCTCGTAATCAACCACCACTGGGGAATGTATTTTCAACAAGCGCTTTCTTAACAAAGACATCGTATGACCTCCATCGTTGATTAGCACCGGTTTGGGAGTATAAAAAGAGCGACATTAAAATAATAAAAAAAAATATATAGATCGATCGCTCGATAATATAATAATTTCTAAACGAATTTATATACACGACAAACTTCGTTAATTAATACATACACTTTAACCTTTTCTATATGATTTTCTATATAAAATAAAATATATATATGAATATATATATGTATACATATATATGCTGCTAAAGTGGAAAGGACTACGAACTTTACAAGAAAGTTTATCATAACCCTGGAATATGTATGCGTTAGATATATATATACACACGTATATATATATACACACGTTAGATATATATATACATACAAGCTATTAAACTTCAATTAGATTACTCACTGGGAAGACTGTTACTACATCGTAGAATTTATAAACTCCGAGTCTCGTGTATATATACTATAATTTGACATGTACGAATCGAGCTAATTAAATTTCGACGTTTCTTCGTGTCAATAATGATAAATATATGGATTATATATATATATAAGTTGGATGTTCGGATATGTATTTTTAATATATAAACTGTACATTTATGATCCAATGTATCGTTAATACTCTCGTTATTCTTTATTTCTTTTTGTTAATATAATTATGGGTTTAGCTTTCCTTATGATAGTATAAATACATTTTATTATAAATTCAAAATTAAAAAAAAATTTATTTTGTAGGTACATGTTTCAGGTTACAGCTTTCCTTGTAATAATAAATATATATGATTGTTAATTCAAAATTGAGGGACATAGTTTTATTTTGCAGGTATAGTGAATTCATTAAGGGGACAAGCTTGTGTTAAAATTGAAAACAGGATATTCAATTTTAACAAATAATTATTTTTTTTTGTAGCAATTGTAAACATTTCTTAATTTTTTAAACAAATTATATTACTATTAATTTTTATTTTAAATTTTTTGACCAATTTATATGTTACATAACTATATTTTAATTAATTATGAGATTCCGTATTCTGATTTTTTTCCATAATGGACTTACCGTATGATATCTCAGGAACCATTTCATCGAATAGGCTAAAATTTTAACAGTAACTTTTAAATATGATTTTAATCCACTTGAGTAGAACAGACTGTGTTGAAATTGTAATAAAAAAATTATTCTTATCAAATTATTTTAAAATTCAAAAATTGTGTAAAAAACAGCTAAATCATTAAAATAAATTTTTAGACTTTTATTCCAATTCTGTTCTATTCAAGTGTAAAAAATCAAGAAATGTGTTCCATTGTCATAAATAAAAATTATTAATTGTTACAATTGAATATTGTTTTTATTGACCCAGGCTTGTCCCCTTAAGTTAGAATTTTTTAATTTTTCGATAATTTACTCGGGTTAATGGTTTTTTTATCTATTACGGTAATTTTATTAGATAATTTACATATTTTTGATAATTTAGTCGATGTAATTTTTTTTTGTATCTTTTATGGTAATTCTACTAGGTAATTTTCATATTTTTCGATAATTTATCTATTACGGTAATTTTAGTAGGTCACTGCGTCTATTAATAGACTTATAGGAGAGAAATTAAGACATCATCCAAGGGTTTTAAATTTATATAATTTTCGTCATTATTGATCAACCGTGACAGGTGCTATTTTAAATGAGGAAGGAAAACGGAAGTGGTAACTAAATGCAGCGGTTATAAAAATATTACGTTGATATATATCTTATAGGTTAGAACGAGCAATGTCCAATAAAACTGCGAAATAATTATTTTTAAATAAACATTTACCTCATCTTTCGAAAACAAAATTGTTAACATTTCAAGGTACGTATATAGTTGAAATCTGAAGGATTTTCAGTAAGCGTGGATTTGACTAAATCTAGATTAACTCGGATTAAGCTGCTTCGTGAACAGTGTAAAAACCGAATTTTGAGCGTTACTAAAAAAATTAATATATACCTACGAAATTATTTGTGGTTCTGGGTTTAAAATTAAATTTTTTTTAGGAAAGAAATATCGTGTATATGTTTAAATTTTGTGATTGATAATTCTTCGAGAGATATTTGAATATTATTTGTAGGATGTAAATGAGCATTTAATACCGATTTTTAAGGAATTGATAATTTATACCGACAGATCGTTTCAAAATGGAGTTGATTTGTATAGAAAAATTATGATTTGTGAGAGTGAATGCTGATATAATTAGTGAAATTGCATAAAATTAGAAATTGGGTTATTCGTGTATAGGAGTTGAATTAAAAATCCCCATAAAATATCTGATAATCCATTTGTTAGAATAAACTATTCAAATATTCATTTGATAGCTATGGTTTCTCTGAAATGTCACTTTTTGGAAACTATCCATTTGGTATCGATGAACCACAAATGAAATGAATTTTAATTGTAAATACACATTTACTAATTTTCTACTTTAGAATTGTAAGTTATATAATTCAATTTTTTATTACAAATGATTAATATATTAAATAAAATGTCAATCTTAGATTGAAGAAAATTAAATATTTTATTTTTGGTTCATTGGTTTGAACTGGTCTTTGAAGAAGACAGTAGCCAACGATATTCGAATGCTTTACTATAAATTTAATGCAATTATTATTTTTTAATAAAAAAGTCTGAAAATTAGTAAATGTGTTGTAATATTAAAATTCGTTTGATTTTTGTCTCGTCGGTTCAAACTGGACTTTACGACAAATCGCATTTTAGAAAGATAGTTAAAAGTATTTATGTAATAGTGGATATTCAACATTTGGAGGTGAAATAAAACTTTAAGTTTGCCATTAATTGGGCATTTGTTTCAGTATTTTATGACACTTGGGTATTTTTTGGCTTAAAAAACGTTATAATTGTGGTCAATTTTCTAATAGGGAAATATCTGAATATTCTATAAAAATATTTAATGATTTAATTTGAAATTCAATTTTTGGTTGATTGGTCCCAATTAAACTTCGCAACAGGTGACATTTTAAAAAGATAATTAGAAGTTTTACTATAAAAAATAGATTTATAAATATTTTATGAAAATATTCAATGATTTTCAATCTGACATTTCATTTTTAAATAAATTGTTTTTCTGTAGGAAATAAATTTTTAAATATTTTATAAAAACTTCCAATCACTTTTAATTTGACATTTCATTTCGGGCTCATCGGTTCCAACTGGACTTTACAATAAGATTTATACCCATCGATGGGATATTTAATACAAATGTTCAAGACAAGACAATTTAAACTATCCACGAAATATATCTTAAAATAACTACATCTCCACGGAATATCAGATAATTTCTATATTTAATCAGTATACACGCGCTCTCCTTAAGGAACGGGATGGGAATCAGTGGAAATAACGAGCGATAGTGAAATTAATAAAGGGCTCTGTGTATACGATTTAAGCATGTAGCGCTGATACGATAAGCGTTCCCGTTGCATATATATATATATATATACATTTTCTTAGGATGCGCGTCTGGCATACTAATATCCCTGAAAAGCCTTTCCTACAACTTGAGCTTTAATATTCGAGTGTTCGAGAGAAATTCACCTTCATGGATTTTCTCTCGTGTAAGCTCTAAACGCACTTTCTTGTTTCGGTATATAGGTGGTGAATGTCGGAGGACCGAGTATTGTCTTGTTTTAGAGAAAAAAAAAGAATGTTAAGGAGATCGAAGATGGTGAAGTTTATATGTGGATGGGTTGGATTTGTTTTTGATTTTTTTGTAGAGATTGATGGATTATTATGATTTTATTTTTATTTTTGATTAAAAATGTTATATAAAAGTTGATCGATTTTGAGTTGAATAGCGGTAAACACAGGTGGTGTTAAAAAAATTTGAAAAAATTCACTTTTTTAGGTTAGAATAACTTTTGGACAAATCAATTTCAGTATCTAAAAATTTTTTTTCTGTTTTCTGAAAAACATTTCAAGTGTGTACCCAAAATTTGGTGCATTTTAAAATTTTATTCGGTCCACTTGTATGCTCCATACACTTATGTACATCTTTATCTACCAAAAAATTATAAATATTATAAATAAAAATTCAAGCAAATTAGAAAATTATTTACAATTATTTACATTTAATTTAAATAATTATTAAAATGCATGTAACATTTAGATTATATCGATAATTCACATTTCACAACTGACAATTACTGACGTAATAGTCTCATTAACATAATTGTAATTAGAAAAAAAAATTATTTCTTCACAACACATTCTGTTGACCAGTTTGAAACTACAGCAACACATATAGGTATATACGAATTTATAAATTAATAATTCTTCGTCGATAAAAGTAGATCCCAACAATTCCGTGCTGACATCGCCTCGATCCCGCGAGTCGCAAGAACAGCATTGAAAAATCGTGTTATTAAATCGCAAAAAGAAAAACGGAGAGCAACGTAGGAACAAAAACATTTATACATGCATTACGTATATACGGTATAACGTTTCATTAAACGTACATTTCGTTTCATAAAGAAAATCAAATAGCGCGAACATACACGGATTTTTGTTCCAGGTAAATAATTGAGACCGTGGAATTATATTTTTATCGTAAGAGTTATACATAAAACGCGTAGAATGAGATTCATTGAAAATATCTACTAATTACGTAAAACTCTGTTGAGAAGTAAAAAAAAATATATATATACACCTCCGTCGGTAAAAAAAATTATAACGAGAATTTTCAAATTTAACGCGCTAGAATTTCGATTATACAAAAAAAGGAGAGAAAAAACAAATCACGAATCGCAATTAAATTTTGAGAGTAATATTTACAATACGATTATTTTTATTTTTGAACTTATATATATAATATATCGAAACGAAAAAAAAAGAAAATGCACACACGCCTCGATTATATAGTAAAATAAAAGAGAGAAATAGAATTAAAAAGATCTATATATATATATATATATATACACATATAGAGAGAAGAAGAGTTGTGAACAAAAAAAGTTCGCCTTTTTTACGAGGCTTGAAAATCGCGCTTTAATGGCAATATCGTCGCTTTCTTGCCATTGACGCTGGCAATTACCTTACCGTAGTGCGCTCGATCGTAAGGGCATTACCATTCTCTCTCTCTCTCTCTCTCTTTCTCTTTCTCTTTCTCTTTTCTTCTCTTTTTTTAACACTGGCTTAAAGTTATGCGCACATATACGAATTTTTTCTCAAGCGAGAGAGAGAGAGAGATTGGCTATTTAAAAATATGCGTCGTCTGTATATATTGAATAGCCTCTTAATAAGCAAGATTTCAATTATACCACTTGTTTCGTTTCGTGTAATCGAGTTTTGCTGCTTTTTCTTTTTTTTATATGGAAAATTAGTGAGTAAATTGTCGCGGAGGAAATGTAATGTGTATACCTTTTTATAGGTTAGAGTTCAGCGTTCGTGTTAAGTGAATTGTTTTTAAATAAAATGGTGAAACGATTTTTCGAATATTTTTTTTACATGTTTTTTTAACGTTTTAGATTAGAATAAAATGTTAAGGTTAAGCAGTAGTGATAATTTTAAGGTTATATTACGTTTATTTTATAAGCTAAGGAATTATGTCAAAACTTGAATGTTTCTGAATTTTCTACACAATTTTTAATTTCCCTAGTCAAACAAAGTCCAAAAGTTTTTTTTAATGATTTTTGAGGTTATATGTTCGTTTTGTTACACGCTAAAGAAATGGATAAAAAAATAACAAACTGTCTACTTCCGAGATTGAAAATTCCACCAAGTTGTACGATATATTCTTTATATATGCAAGCAAAATTTCGGTCATGCAAACGGCTGTTATTGACATTTTCTGAAATGTAATAAGGGATAAGAATAGGAAAACACACAAGAAACACGACAATTACAAATCTGAAAATAATGACATTGAATCGTTACAAAAAAAGAAACATCTGTATTTGATATTTTCCCAACTTTTATTATTTAGATAAACCTTTCCATTCTTTTAGGGAAAAAGGAGCCTGATAATAAAACTCTAATAGAAACTTTGATTCGTTAAAACAGCTCAAACGGTTCAAAAGTTACATTCGATCTGAAAAAATTAAAAAAAAAAACAGAATAAAATATCACTAGGAACAACTTGTTAACATAAATATCTATATACAAAAACAAATATGGAATAATAAGTTTTAATTACAACTCTTTTTTTTTATCACAATTACAATTTTTCTTTCCAAATTTTTTATGAATTTTTAATTCACTCCAAATACTAGGTTAAAATATATATCATTAGAAATCAGAATTCATTAAACATATATCAACTTCGCAATTATTATTTTTATTACGAAATGTCTTATACAACTGTAGAATAGTGTGTAAGCTACTTACTACAAAATCGTAATTTTGAGCATTCTCCTCAAAAATCGCAATGTTACAAAATCACTAGGAAAAGTGTAGTAAAATAAAAATTAATTCGATCGAACGTAACTTTTGAATCGATAGAGCTATTTTATCGAACTTAACTTCAAATGAAAGCTCTCACTGTCATCTTTAATTTAATATACTAGCAATATTCAAGCACGCTTGACATGCTACTATTTTACTTTTACCGGTTAATCTTGTTTGTATTTAAAAATATCTAAACAAAATTATTTACAATTATTTTTCTAATTATATAATTGTACTAATAACAGCGTGGTATATTAATGTTTATAATATATATTTATCAGTCTGTCCGAACGCAAAAATTGGCTTTAAAATAAAGAAGGCTCATATAACAATTTTAAAATTTGAATTTTTTCAACTATTGGAAAATTCGTAAATCTATTACTTGTTTACTCTATAAGTTATATGATAAATGAATCTATTACTGAGTTGTGAAACCGACACGGTGGCGGAGTGGCGGAGACGCACCTCGGCCGATCACGAAAGTTAAGTAGCACTGAGTGCGGTTCGCACTTGGATGGGTGACACCATTCTTGTGCGGCTTTCGGGATCGGTTAGGTGTTTTTCCACACTTCACAACGTGAGCGGAAGGTGTGGAACATTCGGTTTGGGTGTTTGAGCCTACGCAAGGTGATCTGAACATCTAAACAGAATGTTTCAATACATCGGCCGTCTCGGGGAAGGTTTTCCTACAAGGTTTTTCCTTCCTCACGGCGATCACGACGATCTTCAGCGAGTGTGGAGAGATAGTCGTCTCCATCTACCGTATATAATTAAAATATGCAAACAAGCATTTCCTTCTTTTATATTATATTTACCAATTTTTCTATATTTTTAATAACACTAATTTAATGGTAGATTTATTTTAAAATTCAAAGTAAATCAATTTTAGCGCCTTATCCAAACAGCAACGAATGAAAGCAATATTTAAATGCTTCAACATGGCGGCTCATCAATTTTTTAAAGAACGAATAATAATTTCCTAAATTAAATTTAAAAGCCAAGATAGTTCAATTAACGTAAAAATTCGTTTTCCCTTATAGATTCGAATGGTTCGCATAACTCCCGCTAGGACTATTAATCCATTAATGCCGAAATAACGAAAAATTTTACTTTGATTCAGACAAGTATTTTTTTATGTGTATTGTTCCGCTCTACACGATAGGCCTACTTAGAAAGCTGCAAAAAAATTATTTATATTACTTTTTTACAAATTTACATTAAAAAATGTGATCTTTTTTTGATTTTTTTTACATAACGTCCCATTTCAGTTGGATACAAATTTCTTTTTATTGTTATAACCATGCAAAGAGAGTTATTAAATTTAACTCTTTCAAAATATGCACAAGGATTTTATTAAAATTTTTTTTTGCAATGGCGGGCTTTTAAAATGAATAATATTAAAAAATCATCGATGAGACAGGTGGTATAATAGTTTTTTTTTAGTTTATCAAGTTTTAACATATTTATATATTGATGAAAACGCATACTCAGGAGTTTTTGAGGTCACTGATTACAAATCTAATGCCAAATTTTCAAAATTCAAAATGGCGAATCCAATATGGCGGAAAATTTTTGATAAACTTGTTTTTTTTCTCGAAAATTGATGTCAATGGTTATGAAAAAGTATACTCAGGGGTTTTAAAGATCGCTGATAACTAATCTGATATCAGTTTATCAAAATTCAATATGGCGAATCCAATATGACTGATTTTATTTAATAAATGTATCGTTTTTCTCGAAAACTGACGTAGATCATTATCGGAATGTATACTCTGGGGTTTTGGGATCGCTGATCATGAATCTGTTTTTATATTTTCTAAATTCAAAATAGAAAATTCAATTAGGCAGTCAAAAGTTCACAATTTTTTTAATTTTTGCAAAGAGTGTACTTTCTACAAAGAGATCATATTCTTAGGAATGCTGATAAAAAAATCTACTGCCATTATCGTAAATAAAATCTGCCATATTAGATTAGATTTGTAAAAAAGCAATATAAATAATTTTTTTGCAGCTTTCTAAGTAGGCCTATCGTGTATAGCGGATCAAAATACACAAAAAAATACTTGTCTGAATAAGAAATACTTACAGCTTCATCAAAATTTGGAAGCTCAAAGTCAAAGTAAAATTTTTCGTTATTTCGGCATTAATGGGTTAATTCGAGGCAAAATAATCAGTGAAAACCAAAAAACAGTATTTACCATGAATAGCTATTACAAAAATTTAATAAATAATAATAATTGAAACAGTAAAGTATACAAGAAGCCCCGGATTGAACGATTCCTATTCACGAAAGGAAAATCGCGAGTCAATATCAATATCTCGGTTAGGTCGTCGACGTTGTAACCTACGCGCATTACGTATACATATACATGTATATGCGTACATTCAAAGGTAGTTAGGATCCTTCATAGCGACGTATACACACGCACACGCAGACACAGAGACATAGCTGCACATCCGATCGGTTTCTCGGTCGTTCGATATATACATAGATATCTTTTAGGCAAGCGAACATAGCTCGGAGGCAAATACCTCCCGGGGCCACCGAGTCCATTATCGAGGTATTTAGCCGTAATAGGACGCAGTGACGAATAGCAATGGCTATTAGACGAGTATGTGCGTCTACTTCGTCTATGACGATATCTAATATATGTATATGAATTTATATATATATATTAGGAACAAAATCATCACTTCGATCACGCTCGATCGCTCGGTTGGATTTTGATATACATATGCAGGCAAATTTTTCAGATTTGACTGATATTTGGGACATTGAATCGAGGAAAATTTTCGTGAGTGATATCTTGATAAGTATAATCTTGACGAGTAAAATTTGGCAAATCACGGAATCAATTGACAAGTACAATTCTGACGAGTCACGGAACGAATTGGTTAATAAAAAGTTTGACGAATATAATATTGACAAGAAAAATAATTAACGAGTAAAATCTTGACAAGCAAAATTTTGAAAAGTATAATCTTTCAAGTATAATTTGGACAGTAAAGTCATGGCAAGTAAGAGTTTGACAAGTAAATTATTGTAAATTATTAGATGTGAAGACTTACGGAATATCGATTGACGAATACATTTTTGATGCATAAGCGTTTATAATACTAAAAAGTAAACAAAAATTTCTAGAATAAAGCGCACAACTGCAATGTAGCTAACTGAACGGTCTTCCGTCCAAGAACAGTTACAAATTTTTACACTATACGACTGGCGACAAACATTTTCAAAACTTGACAACTAATAAATCATCATCTTCTTATTTTTGGACCTGAGATAATCCAATTTATTTTTTATTAAGTGGTTGACAAAGTTATCTTTTATCCTTCCTACGATACCGATGAACGCGATAATTGGCAAAAATATCTGTAAATAGAACAGTACGTCGAAAAGTAAGTGAAGAGGCGTGATAATTTGTAACTGTATGCTAAATATGCATCTTCGAGAAAAGTCTTACTAAACAATGTGACCCTAACCTCAATAAGTTGCAGACTTTTGATATTTGTTGACAATACTTTTTTCAAAAACGGAATAATATTTTAATGTGAAATTCAGCACACAGTTAGATTATCGATAAACAAAGGCGTCTCATTTTTTATTCATTAATCAACAAAAAAAAGAGTATGAGCACCTTTAAGGGGATGTGACACCCAAATTACGGAGACCTACCTAGAAAATCCCAAACATTGTAAAACTTGATTGTGAGAAAAATCAGAAAAAGATTACAAAACCTGTTACAAGTACAGTACTATGACAGAGAAATTTTTACGAAATAGTTAAATATTAATTAATTATATACGTAAATAACCATTATTCAGTCGGTAATATACAGCCATCTTACCTGCCTAAAAATCTCGCTAACATCTATAAAAGAAAAATGTTGTAAAAATTCACAAATTAACTTCAAAGGAAACAGGGTACCATCACAGATCATATATATATATATATATATATATATATATATATATATATATATATATATATATATATATATATATTCATATCCTCGTTTATTAAAAAATAAATTGTCTATCTGTTCAGTCGAGGTTCGCATCCCCTTAAACAGCAAAAATATCGCTACTCGATCGGTAACAGTCACTCTCAAACACGATAACATCGCGCGTATAAAATCCATACAAACGGGTCTCACACACAAAACGCACGAAGATATTGAAACGAAGGCTTTCAACGATATATTCCATAACCTGCACCGAGACACGCGTAAATTTCAAGCAAATATCAATTTAACATAATGTACAAGCGCATAACACTTTCACGCGCGTACACCGACCCCCCACCCACCCACACATTTTACACACACACACACACGGACACATATAAACCGCTCGTAGAGCACGTATAATAATTTGTACGTACAAGGTATATATAAGTGTTAACTATTACTATCCATTTAAATCTTGCATATTCATAACTTAAGAAACATGCGTACGTCATCACGTGAGCTTACTTCCTACCAACCCTCCCCCCTCCCCCTCCATCCCACCCCCTGATAGAATTTCTCGATTGAGCTAGACTCCTGTAATTACATACGTTTTAGTTGGTATCGCGCATGCGCCCCTCTGCACGCCACCCTCTCGCCCGAAAATACAACTACCCGTATATATGTGTGTATGTGTAATATATTAATACAGAAACGTAGACGTGCACACGTACGTACACGTGGAAAGGTTAGCTGTCCAGGGAGAGAGAGAGAGAGAGAGAGAGAGAGAGAGAGAGAGAGAGAGAGCGGGAGGTTTCACCGTAGTCGAGGGTAGAATGGTAGGAAGCAATTAATAACTTTGCCGTGGCAGGCAGGTATAGCCTGGCAGGACCTGGCAGCCGCGCGTTACCTTGCAATAATTACGACGTCACGCCTCCTGCCCAACCTAATTAACTAATGCTACGCTCCTTCTACCTCTCTCACTCTCTCTGTCTCTCTCTTCTTCTCGCGTATACTTTTGTCCGGGATTATTATTATTTTTTTTTTATTTTTTGGGGGAAAAAGAGCTTATTGTTTCAGCCAGGACGATTTTCACACCGACCGACCGGGGGGTTGACTATTTCTTCTTCTTTTTTTTTGAGAGAGGTGAACTTTCCTCCAGGGAAATCTGTGACTTTTATGCGCTACGGATTTACCACGACGATATTAGAAATAACCTCGCGTTGGGATTCCGTCTCCTCTCGCGCTTCGAGATTTTCATACACAATACGCACACACAGGTATGGCGACGCGGATTTTCGTATGTATGTGGATTGGTGAGTTCTCCCTTTTTTTATACGCAGCGAATAATTTCAGATTCGGATTAACGATGAGGATGCTTGCAAGGTTTCCTTTTTTTTTTTTAGAAAAGGAAAATATTTCAAAATGATACGTGTGCATGAATAACAAATTATTGATGTATATAAGTATGGGATGAAATGTTGTGTCGTAATGTTAAAGAAAAGCTTTAAGATAACAGGAATTCGTTGTTGTTTGTTGAAAGTTATACTTTCGAATTCGTATTTCGAATGATTTCTGATTTAAACTTTAATTTCAAACTTTTTTATTCATTTGAAACGCCAAATAATTTTATTACGAATATCACACTTCGAATGATTGCGTAATTGTTTCCTAATTTTAAATGCCTTTGAAATAGATTTAAAACTTCAAACGATTTATTTTCTAATATTTATTCCAAAATTCAAATAATTTCAAATTGGATATCAAATGTACAATGATTGCAGAGTTGATTTTAAACAATAAAAAATTTTAATATTTATTTAAAAAATCTCAACTTATTACAAAATTAACTTCAAACTTTGAATGATTTTGAAATTGATTTGAAGTCCTAATGATTTCATAATTGATTATAAAGATAAATTAACGAGAATTTAAGATTTCAAAAGAATTTAATATTATTTTCTGATTCACAACTTATTTCGAAATTGATTGCAAACTTCAAACGATTTCTAATTTGATTTCATAATTAAAATGCTTTCAAAACTGTTTTGAAGTTTAACGTTTTCATAATTTTTTTTCTAACGTTACATAATTGTAATATTGGTTTATAAGTTAAATGATTTGAATATTTATTTCCAACTTCCATTGAATTCAAAATCGCTTTGAAGTTATAACGATTGTACAGTGTTTTCAAAATTTAAATAATTTAATTGTTAGTATTATTTGCGATAATATCAATTTCGAGATGATTTCAAAAAAATAAAAATATGATTTAAATTATTTTAAAATGCATTCGGTTCCTATGAATAGTATTTCAAGCTTTTTATTGATTGGAATCTTGATTTCGTATAAAGGTGTGTAAATATTTCCGAGAGTTTTTAATTGACCACTACCGCACAAAGTATATGAAAAGCTTTGGATTTCATGATACGCTGTAATTTAAAATTCTTGCAATTCACATCGAATGCCATTGTACATAACCTATCCGTATACACACCCGGATAATTAAACCGACCTTTACAAAAACGCTGCTCTGTTAATATAATTATAATTAAAATTCCAAAATTTGCAAGTCAATTTATTTAACCCGTTCGAAACATTAACTAATGAGAAAAGTTTCAGTTTCGAAATTCATTTGCTCTCCCCCAAGATAAATATCAACAATCGGTAAAAGACGACATCTTCTCTTAGCGAGTAAACAACTACGGAAAATGTTAGTTTGCCTCGGAAAAATTTTCATAAGCAAATCTAAATTAGAGTTCGGGAGTACACGACAGGTGGATTCCAAAGAGCTCCCCCACTTTCGGTCGTCCACTCAAAAGGGAGAGAAAGTTCTCGGGTTGGCTCGTTGCGCTTGGATAGTCACGAAAAGAGTTTAAAGAAAATGCTCTTAGGGTAGCATTATATGCCAGATGTTCCCATTCGCAGACAATGGGCCGTTTTACTTTTCGATCGATTTCCTGAAGAAAGTTTCACGATGCGTATATAGGACCCATTTACTTTATTCTCTCTCTTTCTCCCTCTTCGATCTTGTAGATTTTGCATTTTGACGATCCCTTTCCACCGTCGACCTTTCTTCTCCTTCTTATTTCAAGAAAAAGACCTCCGAGTTCCATTCGATTAACGTCCCATGAATTATTTACTCGATTTCTCAGTTAATTTGATCAATCAATTAGATTTTTATTCAAGGTAAATTAAAGTACCAAGAATAGTAATTGACTTGAGGTAACATTGTTGCCCGGAATCGGTTGTGGGAAGCTCGTCATATATGGTCCTAATTTTGCAAACCATACTTTGCAGTTGTGACTAAAAAAATTGAATTTTAACTTCTATGTCGATCTAAAGGAGGCTAATGGAAGGAAAAATGATGTAAGTTTCTAAAAATTCTACATTTATTAAAGGACTTTTCGTTGGCTTGGTACGTCGACCTCTTTAGGCTAATTTAGTAAATCACAAGACAATTTACAAACCATTTAACAAAAAGATTATAAATTAATACCAACATAAAAAAATTTAAACAATGAATTACCTTTTAAAGTAAGTTACCTGTATTAATAACATAGTCAAAACTTTAAATGTCAGATATGAGAACATATTTTGTCAGAACCAAGTTTAACTGTCACTAATGAAAAATACATGATGAGTAAAATATATTGTCATAAAAATATGTAGGCCTTTAACTATTCCTAAGTAAATCTTCATATTTCATACACAAAAAATTACTTTACCTTAAATACTTACACTATTAAGTCCTCATCTAAATTTTTCCAGTATTTGGCACGAATAATACCCTCTTTTAATGTTTAAAAGAGAAAGAAAGAAAATGCCCATAAGGAAGATTTTTATTCATCCAGAAAATCATCAAAAACACATGGAATGCATTTTTTGAGATCATACCAATAATATTCAGTGAATTGCAGCCTAAACGAATAAATTCATATCATCCCTGCACCCTCCCATACCTAACTACGTCTACTTCACTACTCCCATATTTTGTGGTTAAGAAACGCTGACACGTACGACTTAATGGTAGGTATGGAAGAGGGTAGAAGTGGCACAAATTTAATGTAACCGTTTAGGTTAAAATTCACTGACTAAATTGCTATGATTTCAAACACTGTATTCATATGGGTTTTCGATGATTTTCTAATTACGCTATAATTCTGCCTTAAAGAACTTCCTTTAACCAGGCTCTTATCAGGAACTGTTTTATACTAATCTATTTGCGATGATAAATACAGATCTCACTTCAGCCCCTATTCAATCTGGAGTGACATGATTGTATGAATTTGTAAATAATGGATTTCAATTAAAAGGAATTTTACCTTGATGACGTCATATTTTAATCAGGTCTATTTATTGGAACCTACTTTGATCCAATCATCGTATGGTAATCTAGACTTTTTTTATTACTCTGATCTAACATAATATTTTAACTCATTAGTGTCGGCATGGGCATTTTTTAACTCTCTATATTTTCAGGCGGATTTAAAAAAAACGAGATCAAAAGATATTTCTATAGGTAATTTTGGCTGCTTTATCGGTTTTTAAGGTCAGTTTCGCCCTACGACCCTTTAGAATCGAGCCTCAACCGTTTTAAAGGAATAGCATTTACTCTCAAATTATCCTATAATCTTTATGTATATAACTGTAAAAATGAAGTCCCATCAATATTTAATGCTACCTACTCGAAAAAACTATGTACATTTTTTGCATAAGTGGAAAATAAGGGTTAAGGATGAAATTTTATCAAACATCGGGAAGATAATATTTTCCTGCAGTCCAACAAGGTACCATGTATTTTTCAAGGGTAAAAAGTAACCCTCTAAAACTGCTGAGGCTCTTTTCCAAATGGTCGTAGGATCAAACTGATCTCAAAAATCGATATATCAGTGAAAATTACCTAGAAACATGTTTTGATCTCGTTTTCTTTAAATCCGCCAGAATCGAATATTAAATGTCCAAAAATGTCCGCGTCGGCATTAATGGGTTAATCTGGTCTCAATTCAGTGCAGAATAACATCGATCTGTAAATAATAAATTTGAATCTTTTAGTGGATAGTTTTTATTGGAACCTACCCTGATCCAATTAATGTATGGTAAAGTGGACCTAATCAGGCCCGAAATAAATTTATGTTGTAAATAATAAGTTAGAATCATAAGATTATTTAAGCTTACTGGAATTTATTCCCTGATCAAATTCGGCAAATTCGGATCTTACCATCAAATTCGGCATGTACGTTTTTATTAATTCAACACATACAAACTCATAAATTTATTAATCAATGTATTTGAAAACAGAAGAAACGGAAGTTAAACATTTCTTTAAAAGAAAAAGAGAAGTATTATAATTATCTATTCTATACGTTTGTACATGTACAATCTTACTTTGTAATTTATCAATATCCGTTAGAAAGAGGATTATTCCGCGGGTACGCCGGGTCGATAATATGAGCGCGACTCGACTCACTCGATCAAAATAGGTAAAGACAACATTGAGCTCGCAGAGCACGTACACCAATCGTACGCTTATTTGCTTTTCATTTGTGATAGGGATACTACTACCATCGCGAATATTGGACCGAAGGAATCGCGAGAGCACTGCATATACACCACTAGCTCAAAAATAATGGTAATAAAGTCAATCTCTCTCTCCCTCTCTCTTTCTGTGTGTGTTTCGATAATTTTTTCTTTCTACTGATACAATACGATGCATGCTAATTATCACGTATTGTTTTTACAATGCAAGTGAAAAGGGATACAGTATATATATACAAAGGTTTCGTAAAAATAAAAGAGTTGAGGACGGAGGGATATCTTCATTAAAATTGCTAAATGAATATAAAGCTCGAATTTCATGAAATTGTAATGCATTAGTTTTTCTTTACCGCGAATGTACGTTTTTACATAAATGCAGAAATAATAACCGTGGAATGAAAAAAAAGAAAAAAAAATACAAAATAAAACGAAAGAAAAGAATTTATACAACCTTTTCGTCACAATTAGCATAAAATAATGAAAAGCACGTACCGAAACGTTGCCGGCATCAAGTTTTTCACTCTATAATTATAAAAAGGATTTAACTTTATAACCTAGGTTACCAAGCCTTCTTTCCTGGATTTTTATTAATGACGTCGTATAACCTACACCTCCTCCCTCTCTCTTTCTCTGTCGTCGTTGCATCTCAAAAGCAGCAGCAACGTTATTTACTTTTAATTTAACAGATTTTCGATATATAGGCAAGCTAATCCGATAAACCTTGATGATTATAAAGTTCATCTGTATATACTATTCATCATGTATATATATACGTACATCGATTTATTTTCTTTTTTCCTTTCGGAGGGTGAGGGATGCTTAGTATTTTTTAGGAGGGCGCGCGGTATAAGCGGTTTATTTTAAATTAAGAATGTCAAGGTACGGGAAAAACATTGTCCCTGTTATTTTAGGTGGAAAACCGTTTAAGTTTCACCCTCCCTTCATAAAAATAAAAAAGTAGAATATGAAGAATAACAAACATACTTAATAAAATTAGTCTGTTTATGTGGGTTAATGAAATTTTTCACGTGGCCGTTTGTATTTATAGGTTAACTTTCATCATCCAGTTACTTATCTATGCACCGTTGCTAATGATCTCGTTAATTTGTTACGCAAAATTATACCGCATCAATTTTATGTGGTGAAAAAAAAATTTTTTAGCTATATTATCATGAAATATTTAGTTTACGTTGAATTGAGTAAAATCAAATTAACGGGAAATTTTTCATTGTAATAAAGAAATACAACACAGTATATTTATCAGATTCATCGTTTGAATATTCTAATGTATATAATATCATTTTATAATATAAAATATATTAGTTTTTGGGTAAGCTAGAATATTGAGTTTTCGCGAGCTATTTAAAGTTTGAATTTACTATATATTGGATTATTTGTTTTGAAAATTACTTAATATAGTTTTGTAGGTTAGAGTACTTGAAAATGAAATAAATTAATCGAAACCTGAAACAACGATAAATATACATTTATATACAAATATATATTCATAATGTTAAGTTGCTTTTATCACTCGGTGGAATTTTATCGATCTTTCCGAGTCAAAGGTAAGAGGAGAAAAAAATTAACACATTTTTTCTCTTATTGTGACGTTTCGGTGATCAATGCCACTATCTTCAGACTGCACAAATTTTATTAACATTAATAGATACATCTCAGATTATATAAAAATGGAGAAAAGGAAAAAATAGAATTATAAAAAATACCTTCAATTATAAATATACAAATAATTCGTCGTACGTCAATTTAAACTTTTTTGAAAAAAATTAATATTCCATATGCCCTAGTAGAAATTTAAGAATTTTGAGGTTAATAAAAAAACATAGTTTCTTTATAATAAAGGTATTTTTTGGGTTCTTTTATATCAATTCGTCATATTATCCTCCAAAAATATCACACTTATTCAGCATTTACAAGTAATGGTATTAATACAAAATAAAACAAAAATCCCGGGAAATTAAAATGTTTAATAATTCAATAAAACGTAATTACTTCAAAATTCCACCTAACACTCCGAAAAAAACTTATAAGTATTTAACAAACTATACCGCTTTCAGAAAGTTAATTCCCACTTTTAGAAATAATTTCATTTTCAACTACGTCACGCGTTTGCATTATACAAGAATAACATAACTATTCAACCAAAAAACAATAAAAACACATTATCATTCAATATCATCAATATTATATAAGAAAAATATTAAATATGCGACAATGACAAATAAGATAAATAATTTCTTTGATTTACCAGGTTTATATACAACGCTTAACGGTATAAATATACCGAAAAGAAAAAAAACCTACGAGCGAGCAATGTTTACACGGATATTTGGTATTTTGTCACGATTGACATTATAACCAATGAAACATTCACGCGTGTTTCAAACTTGTGGACTCGCATATATCGCATTAATCATTTTGTGAGATGCGCATTATGCATTTCAAATAACTAGTGAATAGTCACTACGTCTAAAGGGGTATAATGCACAAAACGAGATAAAACAATCCCGATATATACAACTGCATACACTCGCAAATATTTAAGTTATGTCCGTGGGTTTAATGCATCAATTTAAATTTGTACGATATATACACGCGTAGATTGACTCGATTGAATAATTACGGTAATCTTTTAACGGTAAATAAAGTACCGGTGTGTATATAAGAATTTCCCGTATCGGTGGATTAATTTTGTTTCGTTACGAAATAAATATAGGAAATAACGTCTTTTATTATTCGTCAAATTAGTATCGTAGTGTTATACACGAGTTTTGTTTGCTCGATACAGTGAACATCTATTATTATTCGCATTACGTATTAAAATTGAATTATTCGTTTGTATATATAAAATACTGTAAATTGTTATTATTGTTATTATTTATTATTATTATTGGGTTATTGTTGTTATTGTTACTAATATCATTATTATGAATTAAATGTAATTAATTACCTATAATATCATAATCACTAGCGCATCTAATTTTCAACCAGCAAGGATGCCAAGGACGTATAGGGATTTCTGACCCTATTCCGTGACCTCGAAGACCCTGTTGGTAGTACGGGAAAATAATGTGAATTAAAAAGTATAATACACAACGATGTAAACGAATTTGAATATCAAATTAATAATGTAGCCTAAAAATTAAAGGTACTTATTAGGAGAGCCTTCGTATGCGCGACTGGATTTAAAATGTGAAACAACTGAAATAGAAAACCAAAAATGGTTAGCCGGATGTGATCGTCTGATCCGGATTTGTTTAATATAAATATAAATTAGGGTGTTGGATCAGGGTGAGTTCACTAACCACGAGAAGGCAAGGCCTTGGCATCACGGATCTTATACAAATTCTGCGATATGTTTTCTAATGTAAAAATATGCAGAAAGCTAAAGTTCTAGACCTTCTTTTTATCAAAGTTATGTGCTACGAAACCAAATTTTCAAAAAGTACCACTTCCTCTTTGATTGATAATAATTAATCAGGCATTAAATATAGCTATTAGAATTTGGCTTCAAAAGAGATCAAATAAATACGATATAAAGAAAAAGGTCAAATCCATGCCTTTGGCAAAAAGTTGCAAAGAAAATAACAACTAACAAAAGTTTAGCATAAAAAGTGTAAAAAATTTTGTTCCTAAATTTTTTATTAAAATTTTTTAAAATGTTTCTTTATTCTATAATGTATAATCTTTATAATATTACGCCTCATGGACGGATTTTAGCTTATTTTTTTTAAATCGTGTCTATTTGATAATCTAATATTATATTTGATAATTTGGTTTGGTAGCACATAACTTTGATAAAAAGAAGTGTTACGGTGTAAAACTCTGGATTTCTTCAAATTTATACATTTGAAAACGTATCCTAGAATTTGGATAAGATCCATGTTCTGAAAGCCTTGATCAAGTTCAGATTACCATATATTGATTGGATTAGGGTAGGCTTCAATAAAGACAATATACTTAAGATTCAATGATGATAATAATTGTCTTTCACCCTTCTTGTGTTGATGTAAAAAATTAAAAGTATTATTTTACAATTTCTCGAGGGCCAGGTAGGTTCTTTAGTTTAAATAAATAAAGATAAGATATATATTCATCATATACAAGTCCATGTTATTTCGACGATGACATTTTTCGATTTTGACCTGCATTTGATTAGGGTAAGTTTTAGTAAATTTAAATAATATTAAGATTCAGATTTATTATTTGGAAGATAATGTTATTCCGGGCTTCTACGAGGGTGATTATAAGTTTAATATTATTTTTAAATATTATTAGTAACTTTTTCAAGCGTTCTGTTTTTTTTTTCATGTATTTGGGAATAAGTGTTCAATTTTGACTGTAACACCGAAATAATTGGTATTGTCACTGAAATTTATGACAGTCGACAGAATAATTGATTATTAATTATTCACAAGACAATGTAATTCCATACTAAGTGAGGTCCAGATTTTCATATTATTAATCGGAACGCGATAAGTTTCCAGTAGTGGCCAATTTTTTTCATTCAAATCCAAGGTTATGTATACCAAGAATGCAGAAATACTATACGCTCTAATCCATAAAACACAAAAAATTAACTCGATAACTTACGACAAATTTCTACCAACTTCCTTTTCATCTTTCTCGTGCGGTTTATACGGTATATATATATGTGTATATATATATGTGTGTATATATATATATATGTGTATATACGTATACACAACTACGAAAATAGCTTTAGCACTCGGTGACAAAATGGATTACAAAGCGTCGGTAGTACATTGGTCGCCTCGGGACTGTCATCGGGAGTCTGAATTTATTACTCCTATATTTCGCTTATTCTCACCCAGTAACCGGTAGTGGCTTCCTCCAAGAGGAACATACACAGAGGGAGAGAGAGGGAATGTTACTGCTGTGGCTTTCGCTGTCACTGTTTCTATCTGCTCGGCGTCGACGCTCTCCAAATTTCTGGGAGAGTTATTGCACTACCTCGAAATCGCAATTTTTTAAGGAATTCGACATCGTTTCGTTTTTTTTTTTCCTCTCTCTCTTTCTCTTCCGTAATCGACAATGGAACGTTGAATCGAAACTAACGAAAAAAGTAGTAGCGCCTCACAAATAGAAATATCCCAAATGAACTTTAGCGACAAACGTAAATATAACGCATTAATGCAACACATTGCCCGTAAATCAATTATATTTATTTGGTATTTTACGGGTACAACCATAAAACGCGCACGCATACCCTGCTATTTTATCCGGGCGGCTAATGTCAACTATGATTGATTTGATTTTCCTCTCAAAGCGAAACAAATGAAATTACCCCGAGTATATTCGTACTTAAAAAAGCGATGTAATTCTTATGCAAAAAAAAAGCCCGGGAAAATGGATGAGCATGTCAATAATACGGTTGAATTAGTAATGGCTCATCGGTATACTGCTGTTATTATTACCAATCATGAAGAGCTTTTACGCGCAAACTTTATTAATAATTTATCAGGGCATCCAGCTATTTCCTAGTTTCCAATAACAAAGGCGGGGAAGGGGGAGGGGGTTACATACATATATAAACCCCTTTTGCTTATTCGCTTTTTTTTATTGCTCTCTTTTATTCCCGTGCAATCGTAATGAAAATATTAATAAACGAGTAATCAGAAACGTTCAATTGACTTTTTTTTTCTCGTTCGAACGTCAAATGTGATGCGACAAGAATTTAATGAACAAATCTGTTCCTGTATTTTTTTTTAATGAAATAATGATTAAGTGGTTTTCGAGATTGACACTTTCGAAGCGTTTGAATCGTTATGTAGTAGTGAAATAGATATATAGTGTGGGAGATTCGAGGAAAAGAAAGACGAATCAACGCAGTGAATAAACCGTCACGTTTGAAAACTTCTTACGCGAGCGTGTAACAAATTTTCTTAGTTTCGTGATACTTTCGTGCCGGAATAGAAACTTGGGAGTTTCACGAGTCAAAACCACGAAAACGGTTGTTCAACAAGAATATACCCTCGGCTTTTCGTTCATAAGTATTTATGTTAAGGAAAGTTTTGTTATACGCTCTTTTGATAACTTTTGATTGTCTTTGAACTATCAGTGGAATTAGTCGTGGAATTTTAACCAATGAATTAGGAAGAGTTTGGTCGATCGAGGCTTATGGTCAAAACTGACGATTTGACAAAAACGTAGAGGATGAGTCTCTAATTAATTACTCGAAATGGGTTTCATGGAAACATCAAAATTAGCAAATGTTCAATACAGTGATTTATTGATAAATCTTGGTTTTACTATACACGACGAAATTTTTTTTTCAAAATATTATTCTGATTGGAAAATAATATCGTGTATATGAGACCATTTTAAATGTGAATGAAACTGCTATTCAATAGGAATTGCTGGATTTAATAGGGTGATCCGGATTGGTTTCCAAATTTTGGTATTGATTCGCGGTAAGTTCCGATACATTGAAATACTATTTCACTATAATCATCTAAAAAGTCTACTTTATTAGCCTCTATGAAAGGAGTAAAATTGCATTTTATTCCTTTGATGATATTATTCCCCGTAAACCTATTTTATTTATCGTAGACTTATTTTCGAAAGCTACATAGTATGCTCACTTTATTCACCGTAAACTTACTTTTTTCCTTTGAACACTTCCTATTTTACTCTTTTCTTACAAATACAAAATTAAATTTATTATATTAAATTAGATATACCAAAGAATCTTATTGAAAATTTGAATGAATTTACAAAATTTAGAAATAAATTGTTTTTGCCTTAAAATAAAGTGGCCTTTCAAATGATTTGGGTGAAAAATTGAATATACACTTTGGGAGTAACGTAGGCGATTACTCCCTTTGGATGACTTACTGCCAAAAAATAAACTTGGGAAGTATAGCAACTTTCATCCCGGGAATAAATGTCTAGTTTACTCCACAAGTGCATAAATAACTATCATGATTTAAATTCATTATTTATAAAATAATGCAATTCTGAACCGTATCAAATTCAAATTAACATACTATGATGTTGAATCAGGCTACGTTCCAAAAAGTTGTAATGTCCTTAAAATTTAAATTCATGATTAACAAAATAAATCCAGTTCAGATTACCATACAATGATTGGATCATAATAGGTTCCAATAAATACAATACGCTCAAGGACATACCGGACCCAAATTACAGGAATCTACCCTTTCTAACCCAAAAGTTTTATTCAAAAGAGTATTTTAATAATTTGAAAAAATTTCCTAAGAGAGTTTTTATAATTATATTATAAAATTGAGTAAAGGATGTTGTGTTGGTAATTTTCAATTGAAAAAGTAGCATCATTTCCAACCTAGAAATCATGTTGAAATTCTTAACTAAAAATTTTGAAAAAATTGACATATATTAGTTGAAGCAAGCCTAAGCGCTTGGCGGTATCTATTTTTTAAAATTTTATCCCCATTGCATTAAAAAAATTAAAAATTTGCTATTTTAGGGTCTGACATCCCTTTAAGATTGAAATTCATTATATACAAGACTATGTTATTTCGAACCTAACGAGGTCCAAATTAACATATGTTGAATCAGGGTAAGTTTCAGTAATAGACACTCTTACATTCTAAACACTAAAGTGTAAAAATTGCAAAATAACACTTTTGTAAAGAGTAAAATGCGAGTATTACACTTTTGAAAAAAGGAATAATCACATTTCCCATTTTTCAAAACCCTAAAGTTTTCGATTTACACATTATATCGTAAATTCGAACTTGTATTAAGCTTTACAGTGTAAGTTCGAATTTTATTATTTAACAGATAGAAATAAATACGTCACCGTATCTAAATTTAAAGTAAAAAATAATTTACCTTCAAAATTGTCACAATTCTAAAAGTAAATATAATAAAATATGAAAATGAGCATTAACAGTAAAATAATAATAGAACAAGCGAATCACTTATAAACTGGAAATATATATAATTAGACAACGCGCTAAAACAAATTAAAATCATATAATGAATTTCGGGGAATGATTAAAATACTTTGAATAACATTCGATTTTACATCCAGCTAACAGACATCATTTATTTTATGTAATAACGATGAAGTTTGCGTAATGCGTTCCCATGATATAAAACGTTACCGTGAATCATCGATTAGTGTTTCACCGACACGCGCATACGCCGAGTAGCATAGTCCGATGATCGTCACGAACGAAAATTAAAATGCAAAAAGCGAAATATGCATGGATTTACTAAAATAATGACCTATCGCACAACATTGTTACACATTTTTATTATTTTTCCTTTTACGTTTTTCAACGGACTCGTTTGCATCTGTATTATTCCCTTGCTCGGTACAATTTTAACCGTGGGGTTCACTTTTACTCGACTAGATATCACGCGTCCGTGCATTATTAACAATTGAATTCTAGAGCGAGGTATTTAATTTTGCACACCGCCGCGATATTTGGAAAATTTATTTATTTAGATTTTTTTTCTTCCTTTCGGATAATGTTTAATTAATTTACACGACTCTCGGCGTCGATAAAAATCGATGAAGCTCGTTCGATATTTATACACACGTATGTATATATATATAGGTATCGGAACTTACGAAATTCCGCAGTGCGTGATATATTTCGTGCGGCAACAATTTACAAATCAACGCGTCCCCATTTTTTTTTCATTGTCCCTCTCGATCTTTAATCCTGTGCTCGATGTGTCTTTATTTTCTCTTTTTAGTTATCTATATTTTGCCGTTGTTGTCGTTGTTGTCGTTTTGTTCCTCTTCAACCCATATTTTTGTATGTACAACCGGAGTTAATCTTTTACCGATTCGACTGTTTGTCTTTACGATTTGCGAAAAGCGCGTCGATATATTCCGCAATTTACGAGTGATTCCGCGAACGGTCCTTGATATATCGAAATTTGTTGCGTTAATCTTCGTTACGACCGAAAGCTCCGAAACGTCAGTCATCGGATAGTTCCAGCGTATGCTTCTCTTCTCTTCTCTCTATCTCTCCTCTCTTTTTTTTTTGGACACAAATTATCCGTATTTAATGAAAAATTAATATCAATTTTTTTCAATTCCTTATAATTGCGTGCTATTCTGAGTATCATTTTTCTTTTTTTTTGACTAATCATGTATGAATAATGACTTGTTTTTACGGGTTATTGCGACACGTTTGTCAACTAAACTCTCTTTTCTAATTTCATGAAATTTTTATGAATTTTTTTTGTTATTAATTGTTAACGATTAACGCGAGTTAATACAGAGATACATTTTCGTCTTGGTAAGTAATTAGATTCTCTTGTCTTTAAACTATTTACTCTCTTACTTTCAGTTTAAAATATAATTATTCAACGAAATTGTTTAATATTCATCATTTCATGTTTTAATCATTTGTCACTTCCTAGAACATATCTTTTCTAAAATTAAGTTTACTGTAGCGTAAAAACATTATTTGAAAGAAAAAGGAAATTGATAATATCTCTCACATTTCCCTAGTAGGAATTCAAATCATTTTTTAGATATAAACTAGCATCTGCTGAAATCTAGGTAGAAAATGGCTTGTTATTAGCTATAAAATACCTATTTCTAATCTCAATCCATTAACTAATGAAATAAATCTCTGATTGTAATATATATTATTATTTATATAAATGTATCACTCGCTGATAGTATATAACGTTGTGAAGTTTCTAACTGTCTAATGTTTATGCGATAGTTGTTTAAATAATCCTGAAATGTTAATATACAACGTTTTACATTTTATTGTAAAATATTACCATTTGTAAGAGCTAAGTTGTAACTGTACGTTAGAGAAACGTTCATTTGTAAAGCATTACACGATCAGCGTAATTAAGTTATGAATAATTTTTCAGGTTATAACGTTGCATTTTTGTACAGTCAACGTTTCAGCAACGTTATAGTACCGTTTTATGTAAACATCAACGTTTGTGCAACATTTATATAATTTTCTTTTGGATACCGTTGCGTTTTCGTTCATTTAATGTTTTAGCAACGTAGTGGCACTGTTCTAAAATTATTTAAAAATTAATTTTTGCGCAACGTTTGTACAACATTCCTAGGTATCGTTTCTTTTTATATGCAGTAAACGTTATGGTACCGTTTCAAACACATTTAAGAATAACCTGCAAAGTCACACGGACCGTTGCATATAATAATTGTACTTATATTTGTTGGACTATTGCGGCAACTAAACCTACTAATATGAATACCATTTGCAACATTATATCACTTTTAGATTTCGATTCCTCGTTATGTGACAACTAGCGGTTAGTTTTCATAATTGTACAAAAGTGCGTAATAATATTTCACGATCTTTCAATATCTTACAAATATCACAATTATAAGAGACCAACAACTGCAACGTTATCGAAACATTTTCACGGAACTACGTTACGCCCTATCAGTCAATTATCATATCTGATAGAATGAAAACAGTCCGATTGTATAAGAGGAAAAACTCACCGAATCACAGTGCAATAAAGAAAAAATTAATTAAATACTATACCGCACGGTGATCACGGAGAAACGATAAACTTAAAACGTACGTTTGAAAGGCAAAAAGTAATTATGCCGTTTGTGTAGAACGTAAATTAATTTACACAGTTTGAAAATAAGTAACGTAAAATTTATCAAAGAAAATTAGCCTTTAATCATATGCATTTTGTTTACTATTACAAAATAAAACTTATGAATACCTATACCATCATCCGAGTTGTTCGTAACTTACGACGAATCGTATCTCGGTTTGTCATTACGAAAATTCAACGGTTCCCCAATTAATCGTAAAATCGGCGCGGCGGTTTATACACATTTTTTCCGTTTTTTTTCTTTCTGTTTCATATATCATTCCGCATTATGCGCGTCCAGTTTAAATTAATTCAATAACAACAGCTAACCTCCAAAAAAAGAGAAAGAGAAGGAGGATCCATAACTTTTATCCAACACTTCGTTCTTCTTTTTTTCCTCCTCGGAGCTCTCTCTCTCTCTCTCTCTCTCTCACTCTCTTTCAGTATATAACCGTTTTTCACAGTCCCTTTTTACCTCTTTTTCCCTTTTATTAATTCTATTTAAGGTCATTCTTCTTTTTATGCGTTCTTGCGTACACACACACGCGCGCACATGCGTTTCCTATTTGTTTATTTATATATTTCGTATAATTGGTAAATCGATCGTGCACCTATTGAAAAAATATTTCGATATTAAAATGCCGTTATATATTTTTTAATTATTAGTACCGTTATGTTGAATGCAAAAATAAAAGAAGAAAGGTAGAGGGGAAATACGAAAATCATAAATAAATGTAATTTAATATATAATACGTTTGTGTATCGATATGAAAAACGCACATTTTTTATTAATACTCGTAGAGAGAGAGAGAGAATAATAATAATAATACTTGCCAATCACTTTTTTTATAGTTATATATGTGGAGATGCTTATACATCCATGACCCTCGAAAAAAAAATACTGAATTTTTCGTTTGCGATATTTATTGACGACAACGCGACAAAAGGGAATCGAACGAGATATTATATTTTTTTTTTACCCCAGTGAACGATCTTTATATCGAACGCGCTTGTTTGCAGAATAATATAAATTATTATTTGTTGGGACAAAAAAACGTTTGCGATTATCGTAGCGATACGTGGATTCGAATATAATTGGTCGAAAGTTTTATATTTTATGATGTTTTCTCTTTCGAAATTTCTTGGAGTGGACATTTACATTGCAGACGTACGATTGGTTGAACGTGGGATTTAGGTTGCGGTTTGCCACCAACCGAAGCTGGTAGGCACGATTGGAGGATCGGATTAAATGAAAAAGGGGAAGTTCCTATACTACTCTTTATTCTTCCTGATTTAGGAGAAAGGCCTCTGTGTACGTGTATGTGAATTTGATTATTCACGCGTTGATCGTGGTTCGCTAAAGGATCTCTTAAAGGCAACCGCCTGGTCTGGGCGCTAAGTCTGTTCTGCGACTGCCTGGTCTGGACGCCGATTCTCTTCTGTCTCGAATTCGGCGGATCGGCTGCTCGAGGAGCGTTCCGCCTTTGATGGGAGGTTCCTGGAGTCAGCGTTTCCTTGCTGCGTGGATTCGGGGTTTTTCCGTAGATACTCTGTGGACGATGCTAAAATTGTTATGATTGCAATATTGACCCAGCAACAAGTATATATAGCTTATTGGACGGATTGCGTTCGAGTAGCTTTCCGTGAAGGCTGCGCGGTCAGATGTTGGATCGTACGTTACACTATATACAATAGCTAACATTTTTGATGCGTTGAATCCGAATCGGAAATCATAATTTTTGGCTTCGTCTGGTTTTCGAGGTATCCTAACCTAAAAGTGTGGGAAACACATTTTTTTGTGGTTATGTAACGGAACGAGAAAAACGTTCATAAAAAAGACGTAATATGGCAATTCAAAGTATTACTTTTTTTCAACAATTTTTTTAAATTAAAAAATAAAATTCAACTAATATTTTAAACCAAATCAGTATAAAAGTAAAATTTCCAGCGCTACAAATTTGAAAAGTAGAAATTATAACCTCGATTTTTTTTTCTAAGTGAAACATTTCTTATACGGGTTTAAATTTTTACTTAATCGATGTAAATTAAAAAAGTAGAATCCATCAAAATATTCAACAAAATATTTTAAATCGAATCATTCTAAAATTTAATTTTCCCGCGCTTAGTATTGATATTGAATATAATAATAAAATATCTTAATTCAGGCCAATATAAAAAGAACACTACATTCAGTGTATGACCGTAATCTATCATTCCGTCGATTTTAAATAAGTTCTTATTTTTATATATTCATTAAACTAATTGTTTCGAAATATATCCCAGCCTATAAAACTGCAAAATGTAATTATAATAAATTATAATATACATTTCTTGTTATTTAAAAATTGTTTATTAGAATGATAAAAACAATAGATAATCTAAGAACTTTAACGGGGTGCCATAGTCAATATTTATGCTCCCTACCTTATCGGCAATCGCGATTATTAGTAATAAATTTGTAAATAAAACAGTATGTGAAAAAATAAGAGAAGAGGCGCCTTCGTTTATTAATAATCTAACTGTGTGCTAAATTTCAGATTAAAATTATATTGCGTTTTTGAGAAAAGTCTTACCAAAAATGTGAACCTAACCTCAACGAGGTGAAAAGATTTGATATTTTTGGTAAGGCTTTCCTCGAAAACGCAATAATATTTTAATCTAAAAATCAGCACACAGTTAGATTGTCAATAAACGAAGGCGCTTCTTCTCTTATTTTTTCACATACTTTTCTACTTTTTTATTAATTAATCATCAAAAATTGAGTATGGAACCCCCTTAAGCGTGGGAAATTTCGATATCTTATTGATTTTTACAGCCTTACATTTTTTTAATGAAATTTTTTTTATATGTATATTTAACTGACAGAACGATAATAAGTTTAAAACAGTCGCGTAAAAATATATTTTTTTAACAAACCGACACGGTGGCGGAGTGGCGGAAGCGCACCTCGGCCGGTCATGAAAGTTAAGCAGCACCGAGCGCGGTTGACACTTGGATGGGTGACCGTTCTCGGGCTTAGCTTAAATGATCGGTTAGGTGTTTTTTCACATTCCACAACGTGAGCGGGAGGTGTGAGACATTCGGTTTCGGTGTTAAAGTCTACGCAATGTGACCTTGCCACCCAAACAAAATTGTTCTCGAATGCACCGCCCTTCTCGGAGGAGGTTTTCCTAATAGGCATTTATCCCACGGGGTTTGGCCACAGGTTTTCCCTCTCTCCACGGGCATAACCCCGGGCGAATGCGTGAAGGTGGGGTAACGGGGGGAAAATTGGAAAGAAAAAACAAAAACAGGAATAAATAAAGGTGTAGCGAATACGTACGTAAAAACCCGAGAAGGGTATACGTGGAACCTACCAAAAAAAAATATATTTTTTTAACAAATACGTTTAAGAAAAAGAAAAAAAAATTTTTTTGACATTAAGTGATTTAAACTTACTATCGTACTTATTTAATTAATATATATTTGTATGTATAATAAATATTTATTATTATTATTTTCAGACAATTATATTTTTATCTATAAATATTTTATTGAATTCATTGAACATTCTTCCAAGTCTTCTAACATCATACAATTATTTCTTCGAAAATAATTATTTTAAAAATAAAAAGAATAATTAGCAAATTTAGCAGATTTCGATATCCCGAAGGGTATCAGAATAAAAAGAAGAAATGAAGGTAGTGGTTTTATACAGATTCTTATACAGATTAATTTTGCAAAGGTTATATAATAATACATTGTACTCTTAGAGTGAACAACGAGCTTTTCCCATCATCAGACGTGAATAAACATACTACCAAAAAAATACGCGTCGTGATCGTTATAAAAACGAATAAGATAGAAGATAAATGAAGAACGTTCCTTCAAGAAAAAAAAACAATATCAACATTTAATTACAAACATTCACTTACGCGGTATAAACGTCATCCCAACATTTAGAAAAAGAAAAAAAAAAAGAAAATAATCCTGTTTTTATTATATTTGTATATATATATATATATATATATATATATATACCTCCATCTCCTTTCTTTTTAACCCGCTTCTGTATACGTACTATATATACAGACGTCTCTATCCCTCTCTCTCTCCTCGGTTTTAGACTCGGAGCGCGGGCAATTCAAATGCAAATGCGACGTAATGTCTGAGGCGCGCTCGCTTGCGCTAACAGAAAACAAATATCTTCAAAGAATTCATATCGCCTCTCCCTCCCCCTCCGTTACTACTACCTTCCGTATATTACGCAGAAGCGTGCGTGCAAATTTTCCGCGGATATATGGCGTTTCTTCTTCTTCTTCTCTCTGTGTTTGGCTGGGCGGAGAAATGTTGAAATGCATATCAAGAATGGTTTCTCCACTTTTTGTCTTCTTCTTATTCTTCTTCCGGTCGCCGTTTTCTGTCTGTGTGTCGTGATATTCTTCACAGTTGATTTACCGTGGTGCTTAGCCTTTTCCGAAAATTGCCTTCGTACACTCGAGCTCGTCGACTCGGATGTTTCTTATGCGTTTCAAGGGATTGTGTTAGCACAATGGAATATTGTCTTTTTCTTTTTTCTTTATCTTTTATTTTGGAATGTTTTAAGAGGATCGTTTAATTAGATGTGCTACCGTAGGTCGAGATGTGTGCGATCCTTGAGCGTGTGTAAGGGAGGTTTTTAATCAAATCACGCATTGTGTAAGTGTATACGCATAAGGAGATGTCGGACTCAGAAAATGGTCATTTTTGTATACTTATTTCAATAAACAAAGGAATGAATTTTGAAAAATTCTGAACGTCAAGCTCTTAGGCATATTTTAATCAATACACCCAAATTTTTCCAGCTTTTACATCGATCATTTAATTAGGACGTTTGGACTTAAAGTACATGTATTCTATGATTAATATCTATTGACCACAAATTGTTTATTCAATTATTCTTAACAAAAATTATTTTTTATTGTAAAAATAATACGTCAGGCCTTTCTTTATGTTTTAAGCTATCCATTAAATTTTTGGGTTGAAAGATATGGGTTCCAGTAATTTGGGTGTGGCATCCCTTTAGGAGGATGGGATACTCAATATTTACCAACCGAGTCAATGGAGATGCAAAAAGTATTCTGGTTAAATAAATAAAGTAAATTATGCAAAATGAAGACATCGTTAACCTCCCAATTATAACTATTATCTATCACTGTGTGAAACTACACAAAAATATATTATTGATTAAAGAGTGGCATTGGAAGGAATTGGATTTACTATAATTGCAACATTCGAAGCAGGCAAAGAGTCAAATTTCCTTCCAATGCAATTTTTTTTGCAACATTATTTTTGTTTGAAATTTCACACAGAGATAGACAATAGACAACGAATGGGCAATGATGTCCTTATTTTGCACAACTTGCTTTATTTATACAAAAATAATGTTTTCATCTCTATTGACTCGGTCGGTAAATCGAATTTTGTTTTAGGTTTTAGGTAAAATGGAATTATAGATTTTAATTTTGCGCAATTTTTATATAATAATTAATATTTAATATTTTAATATTTTTCATTTGGGTTCAACTAAAAGGATTCGCGGGTTCGATTCCCAATTACATACGTCATTTTTGTTATCAAAAATATTTAAATCATTCGTTTAAATTATTGATATTTAATTATTTTAAATTATTATATAATAATAAATTATTCATTTTTTATTAAAAGAAAAATTTAATTAATCGAAAATAGCCTTCTGTTACGTTGTTGTATTTCATTTATAGATATTTTGTGAATTTTTTCAAAATTTTTTATTGATAAATCAGCGATTTTTGGGCTGGCGTGAATCATTGTTTTATAGCTATATATTACCGAACAAACATAGTTATTTACATACAATTAATTAATAATTAATTGTTTCGTAAAAATCTCTTTGTCTCGCTATTCTATTTGTTTTGATTCTATGATGATTTCAGATTTTTCTTATAATTAGGTTTAAAATGTTTAGGTTTTTCTAGGGAGGTCTCTACAATTTGGCTAGCATATCCCCTTAGGAAGGACTTTCTACAATATGCAGTAATTACGCATGTGGTAAAAAATTTAGAAAAAATAAAAATTAAAAATTATATTTGAAAAATCAAATATAGAAATCTTTAATCTGTACGGACTTCCCTTAAAGGGGCAGCATACCTAATGGTTACCAACCGAGTAAAATGGACACACTTTTCTATTTAGTAAACATATTACGTAATTTTATGTATAAAAATGTATAATATGTTTAATAAATTCAATAAATTATTTATTTTGCTCGATCGGTAACTATCAATGTTATGCCACCCCCTTAACGGGATGTCCGACCCAAATTACAGGAATCTGCACATTTCAACCCAAAAATTATATCTAAAATTTTGCATTAAAAATCGTTTTGATTTGTTAATGAAAAAAAATTTTCTTAAATAATAATTGAGTAAACAATGTTTGGTCGGTAATTATTAGTTAAAAAAGCATAATCTTTCAACCCAAACATCGTGATCAAGTTATGGATTTAAAAACATGGAAAAAATTTAGTATATTATTTAAAACATGCCTAAGGGCTTGACGTATTCATTTGTTTATAAACAAGTACAAAATGACCATTTTCTAGGACCAACATCTCCTTAAAAAAATAACACTACTTTTTAATAAAAAAATACAGTCTATAAAAAAATAAAATATTAATTACAAGAAAATAAAAATAATAAAAAATTAAATAAAACAAAAAAAGTTGTGACTTATAATGATCATCCCGTAGATTAATATTATATGTCAGAATAAATGTTCTTTAATTATTATTAAGTAAAGGACTAACGTCACCTCTATCGACAAAACTGCTCCTTCATAAACAAGTAACTTCAATTGAGAAACAGCACAAAAAACTACACACGTATAACCAATAAAAACATTTTTACCGGAAAACCAATTTCCGCAATGCACAATAGTAATGAAATGAATAGAAAATCCAAATTCGAATATATCACGACTGTTAATTAAAAACATTTTCTCTCGAAATGCTATACGCAGAAAAAAATAGAAGAATAACGGGGTGTATACGTTAGCAGAGCAGAAACAACATTAGGACACGAACCAGCAGAAAACAAGATTTCATATTTCTCTGACAGGGTTGGGAATAAATCTTCGAAGTTAATGCAACATCTAACACGCAATTATTAAAATTTAAGCAAATTTACGTGGCAACGACATTGTCCCAGACCTAAGAGGAAATTCCCCATAACACTGAGAAAAAAACAACGTGTACACACACTATTCATATATGTACGCACGAACGACCGAACCTGAAACCAAGATATATATGCATCAACATATATTTACAATAATTAAATCACCTTTTCACTAATCAAATTTTAACAGACTGTTCCTTAATTATTTGACGATAAATCGCGTTTTCAAGAGCGTGAGATAAAAAAAAAAGACGGAAAAGAAAGTGCTTCGTCTTCCTTGAGACGCATGCAATCGTCCTATATCTTTTAGGGCTGTAGAGACAGGGGAGCTATCGCGTTTCCTCTTCATAACACTCACCTTGGGACATTTGTCTTCGTTTCTTGTGCTATCCGGATATCATGTATATATGTATATATAGTTATGATTTAAACTTCCTCCCACTCTCTCTCTCTCTCTCTCTCATTTTCGCTTAACGTTTCTTAGTTTGCATTATTACGCAAGGATGCGGTTTTCCCCCGTTATTTTTTTTTATTTCTTCGCTATTGCCCACCGTGGAGCGATAAAAGTTTTGGTGTAATTAACGTTAAGAGCACGTGTTCGTACAACCAGTACAGATTAACCGTTTCGCCCCCTTCCCTCATACCTCGTTCTTGTTATCGGCCGGTAAATTCTTTTTAATGCCTCGGGCGGAACCACAATTTTAGTTTTTGTCTTTTTTTTTGTATTATTATTTTTCATTCATACATTGGTTGTTTCTTTTGATAGTCATTATAAATTTTTTATGAAGGCGTGTCGGGGTGCCCTTGCGGTAATTATCGAAAGTGCCGTTGAGCAATATTGGATGAGCCGAGAATGTATACACTGAAAAAATGGATTCTTGGTATCAGAGGAATTGTTCTTAATTATGACTTAAATGGATACTATGGATTGCTCTAAAATGATTCTTCTATAATCAAGAGGAATACGCTTAAACTTAGAATACTGTTTTTATTTGAGTAAAATTTCTTATTTTTTTTCAAAATTAGAAGAATCTGCTTGACTATAAAAAAATCATTTTAGAGCAACCAGATTTTCTGTTCGAGTCATATTGAGAAAAATTTCTTTAAGAACAAGATTTAGTCAACACTATTTTTCAGTTTATGCACTAAAATAAAATTAAAAAAATCTATCTAACGCAATTATAATCCCTACATTATTAAGTAAAACAAATCCTTATTTTAAATAGAATTTGAAATATTATGTAAATTATTCTATTTGTACTAAATCGAAATCGAATAGGCGTTACTTGAAATAATATTTAACCTTGTAAAATAATCAAGAAGATTGCACTCTTAATTCGACGATGCAATCTGGCTAGAGCTATAGTTAGAAGACTTTCATCATAGTGTAAGTGGATTCTTCTTGCGACAAGAGAATATTTTTTCAGTGTATGATGAATTGAATTAAAGTTATCCATTGTTATAAGAGTTACTGTGGAATTCATTTTATTTTTACATGAACGTTAATTATATAGTAGAGTTTATTATAATATAACTATAGTTTCGAAAAGAAAAACGTACAAAGAAAATTGAGTCTATTAAAAAAAAATTATGTGATTTTTCTTTTAGATCTGCAATGGTTCAGCCATTATATGAAGTTATAATTAACTCAAAGGTGTCGGGTTCGACTCTTGGTGACTACGAATTATAACCAAATAATTTTTTAGGCGACGTTGCGATAGAGTCCCTTCATCCTCATCAGGATATATACCTTTATGGTTAATATTGATATTACAATTATAAAGCATCTTTAATATACATTATACAATAGATTATAATTTATTTTTATCTTACATATACTACTTCGTCAGTTACTAAATATATGTCAATAAATTTCATAGTATGTCTGGTGGTCTTTTCAAGTTTCAATTATTTCAATTTAAAAGAGAACTTTAATTTTAGTATAAGTTTCTTCTATACATGTATACATTCCATTAACTTCAAAATTAAAAGATCAAAAATGTTGAAATTTAAGGGATCGAATTCTTGTGTCTACCGTCGGTTTCAAAATTGAAGTATAACAATACTTAAAGATCCAAAGTTCGATTCCCAATATCTACCGATTCCTAAAATTTTAATTCAATAAGTCCTTTATTAATAAATACATTCCATCATTTTCGAAATTGATGTATGAAGAAATTTAAAAATCCAAGATTCGAACCTTTCATTACAAACACATCGTATCAACTTCGAAATTGAAGAATAAAAAATCGGAATTCATGGGTTCGATTCTTGGTGTCACCATTCAATACAATTTAATACAATAAATTAACCTTCAATATCTTTGTAATAAAACATTATTTATGAATACATCGCATGTTTCTTTCGCTGATCAATTTCAAAAGAATTTTCAAATAAATACAATAGAAAACGCAATGATCTCGAGTTTGATTCCTGGTCCTTACCAATCAATAGAATTTTAATTTTAACGACTCCATCTTTACATAAACACCATAATCTTTAATATGGGAGGAAACAACGAATGTCATTTAATGAAAATAGGACTCGGTTTCGATTCCTAGTTTCTGACGAATAATACAATTCTCCCTGTAAAATCTTATTTTCACTAAGCGATTTTATTTACAAACACTCATCGCTTCGAAACGAAAGCATAAAAATGGCGAGTTTAAATAAAGTTAAAGAAAATAAATTGCATTATAGGATTACTTTTCGTAAATGGAGTTGGTTCCAGAAAGGTAAAAAGTAAATTGAAATTGCACTGTGATGCCCACAAGTAGAAATCCATCAACAGACCGTTAGTATACGAAAGTGTGCAATAGTTTTATCGTAAACTAAAATTTATTAAAAAAAAGGAAAATGAAATCGAAGAAACAAATAAAATTGAATACTTCATCTCTTCTGCCAGTTGGTCAGCATTTTAATTAAAAACAATCGATTTTATTTTATTTTATTTTTTTTATTCCCGAGCCAACCTAAATAGTCGTTTTTTTAGATAGATAGAGAGAGAAAGAGAGAGAGAGAGAGAGAGAGCAAACGAAACGCAAACCATAGCAGATCTTGATTTTATTATCTACAAATCAAATAAATGTTATTCTATTATCGAACTGTATTCGTATGTATCAAGTTATCGTAATTCTATTGTATAACATACGTTAAAGGAGACATTGATGAATCTTTCATTATTAAAATTAAATTTAAATTGGTTGAGCGAGTATTCTAATGGTATATTTTAAGAAATGACTGTAAATATAGTTTATCTAACCAACTAATTTTGTGTATGTGGGTACTACCACGTTGCATGGAAAAATTTAACACTCAATCCTTCTGTCATGCTTAACATTTTTTTTCGTTCTGCACCCTATTTCAGCGACTTCCTGCTATATCCTTTGACGAACTTATTAGCATTTCAGATTTTTTCGCCTGAGCGGGATCGCGAAACAAAAAAGATAGAATCATCATAAAAGTGAAGAATAATGGTTGTAGGTATAAATGTTGTTTATTCAAATACCGAAATTGTAAGTTGGCTTTGAATTACTAAAAACATTTTTTTAAACGCTATTTAACAAAATATTAGTAAATATTTTTTTTTACCATACGTATAATACTTCCACAGTAAAAAAATTTTTGCAATGTAACAATGTCATCGAGTTAGGGTATTAATTTGGACCAGCTTCAGTACTCCAATTTTGAAATTTTCAAACAAATTTTAAAACAATAAATATTAGAGTAATTCTAAATATTTTAGTTGGGTTATAGAAATTATTCGAAAACTTTTATTTTTAAAGTTTAGATGAATCTATAGTTGAGTATCGGATTTACGTTTTCTATTGGTGAAACATTAAATTGGAATACTTAAAAATTATAAATATTGATAAAATACTTTATTCTTAAGAGTATTTACATTTATTTATTTAAATTACGATATATTTGGATCCGACAATAATATCCGGTTAATCTTATTACTATCGTAGCACAGAAAAATAAATTTTTAGAGTTTTATTTCAGAGTATTTATAACGATGTTTTTTAAGATTACAAAAATGATTGAAAACGTATTTATTTTTGAAAAATTTGATTAAGACTACAACGCCGCGTAAGCTGAACACATAATACAGACGTTCAACACAGAGGAAATTATTTTTTTTTGGTGTTGTTATTATACGTTTTAAATCGATTTATATGTTTTCATTCACAGTGAGTTTAATCGATCTAAAGCGTGTAATCACACAACAAAAAAGTATATTCGTCCGAGTTAAACGTCTTAAACGTCGCCATCATAGTTGTTCTTATGTAAAAAAAATTAAAAACTTGTATTTACAAGTGATACAATAAAAGTATTTATTGGAACTTACCCTGATTCAAAACCATTCGCTAAACATAACCGATCAGGTCCGGAATTAAATTATTATGTAAATTTCGTAAACGATATAAATTTGAATTATAAAAGTATTTCTACTTAATGAATCTTATTACGATCCAGTAGCTAACGCTTATTCTTACCTCCCAACAAATTCCGCAAACCCTATTTACCACATCACATTAAAATATTCCAACCCTCAGAATAAAAACCATGTAAATACGCAAAATTCCCTTAATCGTTCCATCTCATACTTAAAAAAAACCACCGACACGATTAATAAAAAGTATACTAAACAACTCGCGACTTCAAAGGAAAAAAAACGAGATTCCGCAACGCGTCATTCGATGATTTAAGACGTGTAAAACAAAAAAAAAAACAACACACGTGCTCTACGTGCAGCAAAAGAGATCCGCCTATACATAATGCCGTCTAGGCCTTTTCTGATTTATCTTGCACGTCGACCTCCCCCCTTCTCGAAAGTGAGATACCTTATTGCATAGTCAATGCATGAGGCGACGCGACGCCGCCACACACATACACGACCCAACAACGATAAAGGCGGTACGAGCCAAAGCTCGATTATGTATAGAAGGGTTGGCTTCTTTACCACCACTACTAATACCGACCCTTCGTATACACAGAGGGTTCTCTCTTTTTTTTGTTTCGTCAACGATACGTGAACGTGGGTATTTGGTTTTTCACACCCATCGCATGTATCGTTGCAGTTGGATATACATTACGTATAAGGTAAAACGAGCCTTTGATTCTTTTTTCTTTCTTTTTTTCTCTACCCTTTCTTAGATTTCTATCCTTTTTTAAATGGTTGACTATTTTTTCGTTACTCTTTTTTAAACGAAATATTTAAAAGTTTTAAATGAATAATGATACGGATTTTCTTTTTATACTTCGTTACGTTGATACGTTCGATTCTTGGCGTCGCTTGTAAAAAAAAGAGGGGTAGGTCTTTAAACTTTACTTATCCAATGCTTGTCGGAGGTAAAGCGGTCTTGGTACTCTCTCTCTCTCTCTCTCTCTCTCTCTCTGCGTTACCTGTTAAACTTTATAAAACATCGTTTTTTTTTTCGTTGATGAATAGACTTATTGCTGCAACATTTCGTCGTTAATTAATTTTATGTATAGGTATTTAAAAAAAAAGTTTCGCATTCGCTTAATTATTTATTGATTATCCGACGTAAATGCAACGGAAACGTAATTTACCGAGAGTTCATTTAGTAATTAAAATATTCATTATTACGCAGTAATGACAATTTATTATCAATAATGATTTCGGAGGATATATTGGAGGGTGGATGTATTGGTTATTGATGATGTCGTCTCTTAGTTTACGAAGTTGCATTTTTTTTAATTAACATTACTCTGAACATAACCTCAATTTTCTTATTCGAACGAATAGTTATTAATTTCTACGCGAACCTGAGTAAATTGGTGTTGAGTTGGGATTTTATTCCGATATTGAAATTAAAAAAAGTGAATATGATAACCTAATTTTCAGTGAATTCGTAGTGAACCAAATTCGAGTGAAAAATTAGTAGATTCGAGTAAGATTCTACGAAAAAATTATTGTAACTCAGTTGTGTAGGAAACTTTACCAGTAATTTTTCAATGTCATTACAAGAAATATTTTTTGCAGTTTTTTTTTCAACGGACACTATGTAGAAATATCATTTTAGTAAAAATGAACATAGCATTGTGAATTTAAGACGTATTAACTGTTAGATAAAACTTAACCTAAAATTAACCTAAATAATTTATACCGTATACTGTTTCAATAATATTCATAAGACCAACTTCAGATTTTTACAAGAAAATTACCGTTACACCAAAATGCATTTGCATCCCGTGTTTTATAAACGTGAACATTTTAGACACAATTTCACCTGAAAAATCATAACATTTTTAACAAAATCACCAGAATTTTCTTTCATAGATTACTGAGACAGCACTGCAAGTATAGAAAATATCAGCTATTAAACAAAAATTAACCTAAAAAGTTATATAGTATTTGTGAGAAAGGTATTAATGTTTTTATTTTTAGTTTATAAGTTGGTCTTTATTTATTTTTTTTTTCTCTTCACACTATTTTGTAAACTATTTGAACCCGCTTTATTTTGTAAATAAATAAATAAAATGACCACATTTTTTGACGTAGATGTCACATATATATTTTAAAATAATTTATCTTTATGTGTACCCAGTAGGAATTTAAACGATATTTTTGGTATAAATTAGCTGTTTTTGTTTAAGAAGTAGAAATTGCCCTGATGTAACTTATAACATAGCTACTTCTGACCTCAAAATATTATACAAAAATAATCATAATTGAACAACGAAAATCTACCTTAATAAGAATAATTAAAGATATATTAAATTATTTTTTGTTACAACACAGCTCTTCGGAATAGCTCGAATTTCGAAAATTTAAACTCACATTATTTCACACTTTGAAAACCGAGTACAGATTACATTTTGAAACACATTTCCATATATATGTATGTATATACGTGTTAGTATCTTTATGAATGTCAACGAGTTTTTTTACCACCGCGTTATTGCAGATTTCCTCAACGTGGAATCAGATTATATAAACAAATATTAATAACTACACTTAAACTAACGAAATATTTTAATCTTTTAATTATTCAATTGTCTAAACAATAATTGATCAATTTGAGGTTAGGTCAACCATCACACACACTCTACTTCAAAAACAAAAAAATTTTTCAAATGCTTTAATTCTTATTAACGTTTCTAATATATACCGACGTTATCAATCTTTTATTGTATACAGTCAATTTTTTTTATTTAATGGCAATTTTACGAATATACTTATACATTCTATGTAAACCATAGATTGTTAGTAGATGTTGTCAAACTTTGGCAATTTTACGTATTCGTTGTTAGAGGATTTTAAAGTCAGGTGTTACCATGAGAGTCGGAGTTACCGACAGAGAAGTACTAATTAGTTAAAAATTAATTTAAAGACAAGAATTTAAATAAAATTACGAGAATATTGTCCTCCACCTTTGTGCAATCTATCGTCACACAAAATTTCATAATGATCCGTGCATGCATTTTCAAGAATTAAAGAATTGAAAAATTGAAGGCATTGTATACGAGTATACTAAAAATTTTAAAATTTGTTTTTCTCGAAAATATATGCACGGATCATTATGAAATTTTGTGTAATGATAGATTTTCCTCACTTAGTCGGTAACTTCGACTTTCACAGTAAAAACTGGCTTTAACATCCCCTTACAAGACCCCAATCACAGAGATTTACACAGTTACAATCCAAAAATAATATCTAAAATATTGAATTAAAAATCTAAACAAAATTAATACGGACATCTTATAACACAAAAAAGAGCCTGCCTGACTTTTTGATTATTAAAGGAGAAAATATTTTTTAATAACAATTCAATAAAAAATTTTCGGTCTGTAATTATTAATAAAAAAATACATAAACTTTCAACCGAAAGATCCTAATTAAATTATCGATTGAAAAATCTGAGAAAATATAGCTGCATTATTTAAAACGTACCTAAGAGCCTAAAGTTCAGAATTTTACCAAAACTACATTTTTTTGTTAATAAAAAATATGAAAAATTTAACGTTATCCTTAATAAATGAACTCGCTCATTTCGAGATTGAGTAAAACCACAAGTCACAGACTACCGATGACTTTCTATAAAAAAACAATAGATAATTTAATATCTACTTACGTCCCTAAACAGAACGTAATCCTGATCTTGTATCTTTAAAGAAAAAAAAATGCTAATAAAAATCTATGCAGATAAAAATTTAAATCCACATCTCTTTTTCGTTCCTCCTTCCTTTCTGCCATCCTTCCTTTTTTTCAACCACATTTTTCATCCGAAAATTTTAACCTCGGCTATCGGTGTAACGGACAGCCGTATTCTCAAAAGGTTAAGTTATCCCGTGGAATAGAAATAACTAAAGGAGAAACCAAGAGAGAAAGAGAGAGAGAGAGAGAGACTTGTTCCCGGAAGGATTTGCATAAGCATTGGTTTATCAAAATTCGAAAAAGTTTCGCTCGCGTATATACATTTTCTATACACTTTTTACACATACGCACATACACAGTCTTCTCGTGCATACTATATTTTCAAAGGACCCGCGTGTAACGAAGGACGCGATGTCCAATTAACGTAGCATTAAATTTTTGATAACATAGGCATAGAGGACGAGATCCCGAGAAGAGAAAAGAAGAAAAAAAAAAGAAACGGCGTGTAGGAAAGGTGGGGGGTGGTTAAAGTTGCGACGCCATTAAGATAATCTGAGCGTTCGGAGCGCGACTTATGTCTCGGGCCCACGCGCGGCTTGTAATTATAGATAAAGCTCTGAATAAAATTCCGAGAAATACGCGATGCCGCCTTCGTGTCCATTCGTGCACCACCCAACGAACCTTTTTTTCTTTTTCTTCTTCTTCTTTTGCTTCCTTCTCTCTCTCTCTCTCTCTCTCTCTCTCTCTCTCTTGCTTTTATATGCCCGTTTTACATTTGCTACAGGATTGCCGGTTCGGTATGGTATATAAATGGATGATAACAATCTGTATATAAGGTAATCGGATACCAAGTTAGAGGTATGTAACAGCCTGTATTTCATTTCGAGCTTACATTATGCATTACGATTTTAATTATTGCCTCGGTATGTATGTGGTCTTTTTTTAATGAGTAAAGCACGAGCTGATGACGTCCTTATCGAGACCTCGATTGGATGATAATAAGGTGAAGTCCGTTTGACAGGTTGTCTTATGTTTTTTTATGCATACGGACTATTTCACGCCAACTGGTTGAATCGAAATTTTAAGATTGCACCATATTTTAGGTACAGAAATGTTTTTCCGAAGATAGATACAAATTTTTAGGTGCTGGCACTGAGAAAAATTATTTTTTTACTTCAAGCGGAATTTTTGTTTAACATGACCTAAGAACAAATCTGGTTGATATTAAATGAATCTTCTAGAATTTAGAAGAATATGTTTGATCCAGTATATTGATCTATTTAAATCAACTTTTCTAATTTCGAACATAAGGATCGATACAGTTTGGTTAATGTTAAATGAATCTTCTATAATCAGAGCTCTTCTTGGGTCATATTCAAAAAGAATTTTGTATGAAGCAAAAAATTTTTTTAGAGTAAAAATAAATCGTTTAAAAGTTATTCTAACCTTAAAACGTGAGTTTTTTCAAGTTACTTTCAATGTAGTTGTCTTTTCAGCTATATTTGTCTCAAAATCTACCAACTTTTACTATTTTTTTTTGTTTTTTTTTTTTTTATTCTTGATTTTGTGCCCTCTTTATTTCCTGGCACTTCCTACCGTTTATCCCTGGGGGACTTTAACGGTGTCCACCTACCACGTATGTGTGGGTGCTTTATTCACTCCTTTAAAACCGCACCATCTCGCATTCGCCCGGGCTTATGCCCGTGGATGAGGGAAACCTGTGAAGCAGGGAAAACCTCACCCGAGATGGCCGGTGTATTCGAAACATTCTTTTTGGGTGTCAAAGTCACATTGCGTAGGCCTTGACACCGAAACCGAATGTTTCACACCTCCCGCTCACGTTGTGGAATGTGAAAAACACCTAACCGATCACGAAAGCCGCACGAGAATGGTCTCCCATCCAAGTACTAACCGCGCTCAGCGCTACTTAACTTTCGCGATCGGCCGAGGTGCGCTTCCACCACTCCGCCACCGCGTCGGTTACCAACTTTTACTATATAACAGTGGTTGTAACATTGGTAGCTGGTTTCCTCTACAATTTATCTTTTTGGGTTAGAATGCAATGATACCCATAAACCATATGTCAACCCATTGATATTTAAAATAAGACGATCACGCCACTATCGATTTTTTCATTCACCAGTCTAGAAAAAAAGCTTGAGGCAATACGTTTTTAGTGGTCGATAGCTTATAATTGACTTGATAGTATGTAAAAAGGTATGGTAATTTAAAGAATTTTATAACATTTTAACCTCAAAATCCCAATTTCATTTCAGATTTTGAGATTCTAATGCTATAAAATACCGTATGAAACTATTGTGGAAGATGTTTTTTTTTTACTTTTCTCGATGTTTTCACTCGCTTCGTTCACGTACGAACAACCTCGGTCATGGTAGAAAGTCATCTCCCACAGTAGTGTCATAATATACTAATATATTGTACATATAATTATACTTTAGAGCCGCGGTGGCTCATGGGTAGAGCTCCCGACTCTCACACCGAGGGTCGTGGGTTCGATCCCAGACGTGTACCTCTGAAAATTTTTTCATGTGCATTTTTCGAACACCGCGACTCAGTGGCTCGGCGTGTCACTATAATGTGACGCCAGTTTAGGTGCGCGTGCGTTTCTTGCACTTGTCAGTGCATGAGAGGCACGGGCATCTGAACTATAGGGAACGTTAGGGACGCGAAGATGTAAAGAGAATCGCGGTGGTTCCATCGGGAGGACAGGAAACTGTAATTATTAGACTAATTACAGTGACCGATGATATCTTCCGATGGACACAAGCACCACTGTTTCAACTGCATGTGCTTTGTTTACAGACACACCGTTCACCTTCGTCGCTGATTAGCCCTGGCAGCATAAATAGAGCGACGTTAAATAACATAAAAAAAAAAAAAAAATAATAATTATACTTTGAAATATAGACATACATTCAATATTAAAAATAATACTTTAACGGTTAATTGAGAGTTTTCCTTTCATTTCCTCAAATTTTCTTTCTTTTATAATTGAATATTATAATTAAAAGTACAAGATGAAGCATGATTTGCATGTTCCCATACATATGGGCATCCTCCTTTGATACATTTTAAAATTTTGATCCAACAAATAGAAGTGAAATGGACGATATGTAAGTATGGATATTTCGGTTGGTTAATCCGGGCCTGATCAGGTTCTTATACATGGACTTAATGTAAGTTACACTATGAATTGAATTATGGGTGAAATTTCTACGATTGTACCGCCGATTGGGCAATATTTTATTTACGGTAAATTGATCAGGACCTGATCCGGTTCTTTTCAATGCATTACTTTATACATAAAATTTTACAAAACAATATTACAATGCAATAAAATGTAACCCTATGAACAGTAAATTAAAGTTCGATCCAGCATCGAAATTCAACAACACATACACATCAAATTATACAACCCCGGTGAATGTACAAAAAAGAAAAACAACCAACCAACTGCGAACTCCTGTAAAACGTAATTTGAAATTCCAGTTAAAAGTTACAGAATGTATCATACTTAAAGTTACCATCACACGACCTCGCGCGTCTGCCACAAAAAGTGGAAGGAATGGTGGAAAAAAAGAAAAGGATTTTTTTTTCTAAAATTAATTTTAATAATTCTTCTGGTCAAAGACTTTATATTCCTTTCAAGTTTCTGAACTCGTTGCTATATTTTTCATTCTAACTTTTCCACCTAATGAACATATTTTTCCTATAACAGTTACGTAAGTTGCCGTGTACCACTGCGCATCCCTCTTTTCCAACCTGTTTTACTTTGTTATTAGATGTTCGAATAAACACCGGTTGATAAGCGAGAACAGTCATTCAACCGTAACTCCAAAGACCAAGTTTGACAAAAGCATCTCTAACCGTACGTCATTATCTCTCTCTCTCTTCTCTCTCTCTCTCTCTCTCTCTCTCGCTCTTCGTGTATCTACCGAGGCGAAAATACTAAATTCTCGGACTTGGTAGTATACCGAAGAAAATGAAATGAAAAATATATATATGGCCGACTAATAACGTATCGCCGATAAAGAAGAATTTTTCATATTATGAGGATACGAACAAACCGTGTACAGAGGAAAATTTCTAATAAATATTACGGTTAATTTAGAACATGTTAAATGGTCAATGAAATTTAACCTAAAAAATGTTATAATATTTATCATGAAATTAGCTGTTGAATAGAAGTTAACATAAAAAATGTTATAATATTTATAATGTAATCGACTATTAGAAAAAGTTAACCTAACAAATGTAATGTCTCAATGGTTAACCTAAAAAACAATATACCATATAATGTTGTTATTGTTATGTTAAAGCTTTAACAAATAATGAAAAAGTATTCGAAAATGGGTGGTTGACGACTACTTACCCAACCCTCCCTGAAACCTAGATATTAACCTAAACATGCTAACTCATCAACTTCCACAAAACTATAAGTTACTCCCTAACCGAAAAAATCGTTAAACTATAAAAATAAAAAATAAATTAATCATGAATTTAATAAGAAACCGAAAAATCGTAAATCTAAGAAACCAGAACTTAAGCGAACCCCAAAAAATAAAACTAAAAATGAAACGTTAATCTAAAAAAATTAAAAAATATATATATAATCATTATGTTATATATATAACATAATGATTCCGGAAAACTATGTAACGAGTTTATTTGAAAGTTGAACCCCCCGCAGCGAAAGTTTAAAAGTCTTTATATTTTCTAACATCCATCGTTTCGCTAACGAAAGCTTTGCCCAGGATTTTCTTCGGAATACTTCGGTTTAAATTAATATCAAACTCGTTGAATGCGAGGTAAAAACAAAAGATGAATCGAAAGCACGATTCAAAGCAGCAACTCGTTGATTAACGCCAAAGCCAGGAAAGTAAATACAAAATTACAGACCTCTCCGCTTTACTTTACCCCCTCCCCCTTCCACCCATCACCTAGTGAAATTTTAACTTTTGGTAAAAGGCAGAAAGATTTTAAACTTTCAAACGTATTATTGTTGTTATTACTCGAGTTCCTTTATGTCAAACTTATTTACGAGTTTATATTTACCTTTTCTTCTGTTCGTTCGTTTCTTTTTTTTCTTTTTTTCTTCTTTTTTTTTGAACGGTAATCCGTAAAAGATACATTTTACATCGCCATTGTCGCGTAAAATTTAGATACGCAAATGTCTTTGTGTGTAGCTGTTGGTGTAACAATACCGTAAACTCGGCGCATACATCTTGAATCTTCAAACTCTTGTATTGTGTGAATTTTCCACTTGCGCGCTTTTACCACTGTTGAATATTTCAAAACTTCACCATTGAACTTAGGAACGTCTGACCAGCGCACTTTCAGGTGAATCAAATTTTACAATATCAACTTCAATTTGGACGGTAAAGTGGTCGATCCAACAAATTATATAGTATGTATTTTTATTAACAATTACTTAAGGCTATGGTATGTTCAATATTTACCGACCGAGTCAATAGAGATGAAAAAAGTATTCTGGTTAAATAAATAAAGCAAATTGTGCAAAAAAATACATCATTGCCCTTCCTTTGACTACTGTCTATCACTGTGTGAAATTTCAAACAAAAATAATGTTGCGTTAAAAAATGGCATTGAAAGTCTGCTTCAATTGTTGTAAATCTGGTAAATTTCCTTCCAATGCCACTTTTTAACGCAGCATTATGTTTGTTTGAATTTTCACACAGTGATAGATAACAGTTAATCGGAGGGCAATATTGTCTTTATTTTGCACAATTTGCTTTATTTATTTAACCAGAATAATTTTTTCATCTCTATTGACTCGGTCGGTAAATATTGAGTATCTCGTCCTCTTAAGTGAAAAGAAATGGAATATACGAAGTTCAATGTTTAGATTTCAGATATTAACTTCAACATTTTTTAAATTTAATAACATTCTGTACTCTGAGTTGAGATAGTGAAATAGCCTATTTAAGATAATTCAGTAGTGTACTAACGAATTCTTAAGAAAAAAGAGAAAACATAATTCGAAGTTAAATATTTGACGATTTCGGTTTTTAACTTGAACTCTGACCAAAACCTCATGAAACGAATAAAATTTCTAAATTGCGTTAAGACTGAAATATTGATTAAAAAACCGATCAATATATGGTCATAAATTATTTAAAAAAACGCTCAAATTTTACACTTCAACTTCAAAGTACCGCAACCGCTGTTCAAAATTTCTTAAACTTAATAAAAACTCATACTTCCAATTGCAACAGTAAAATAGTCAATATAAGAAGTTAACCAATATGTTCTGTCTGATTAGATAAAATACAAATGAAAGAACTAAAGTTAAATACTTCAAAACTTCATCTTTGACATTAAACATCCGTACAGTACTCTCAATTTACACAGTAAAATCGTCAAAATAAGAAATAACAGTGTATACTTTAATAACAGATACTACAGAAACGATTATACGCGGTTGATATTTCCAAACTTTGACTTCGATTATGAATCTCTGACCTTAACATCTTAAAATTAAAGAAATTTAAATAGTAAGCAACACATTACTCACTATAAGAGATTAATCAATAACTTATTAATGACTGACTTTTATAATAAATGAAATATTCTAAATTCAATACTTTGAAACTTCAACTTTAATATTCAACTTTGTTTAAAACTTCGCGAATTGAGTCAATCTCGTATTTTTAACTTTACTTACGAAAGAATCTATTATTTATAAAATAGTAATTAACATATTATTAATAATTCTTTAAAAAATAAATAAAAAAAAATTAAAGTTAAAATAAATTAAACTCCAACATTAACATGCACTTGAAACAAATCATCCCCAATTGAATTCATGATAATTTCATCAGAAATAATCTTCACGCATTAAACTTAAAAACTATTCAGAATAAACCAACAATGTGCTACAAACAATTTCTTCAGAAAAAAAAGAAGTATTTGACACAAATTTTAAGAACCATACAATACTTAAGGGCAGTCCGTACTCATAGCTTCACAAATCCTTCACTCGAATTTTGCGAGCAGAAGTGGCGCTACCGTCAGATAGGCTAAGTTCACATTCGACAATAATTATGGACATTTAAAGAAAATAGAGTTTTTACCACACAAAATCAGAGTTGAGCGTCATAGCTATTGATGTAATGATTAATTACACATTACTTAACTGATCGAAAAGTCAGTATTTTCGATGAATAGTGATAAGTACGAAGTGACTTCGGTATGTGTTCTGAACATTGATTCGTACTTATCACTATTCGTCGAAAATACTGACTTTTCGATCAGCTAAGTAATGTGTAATTAATCATTACATCAATAGCTAAGGCACTAAATTCTCATTTTACGTGGTAATTTATTACTTACTCTATTTTTTGAAATGCCCATAATTATTGTCGAATATGAACTCAGCCTATCTGACGGCAGCGCCACTTCTGCTCGCAAATTTTCGGGTGGCGGATTTGTGAAGCTATTAGTACGAACTGCCCTTATTAAACGATTTACTAAAACTACAACAGCGAACAAAAAACACTTTACCTTACTTTAACTTTAACTTAAACAATGAAAATTGACTTAGTAAGTATAAATATTAATGCAACATATAGTAAACTATGCACTAAAAAAAACTTACCAGCAATAAAATGAATCGTCTTCCACTAACCTAAAATATCTAACAATACTTAAAATCAATATTAAAGAAAATTTTGAATAATAATTAAATGTAACATCGGGTAATACTTTTAAGAACCATGGAATAGATAACAAGAGATATTCTTAAAAAACCTTCAACAAGAGTAAATGTAACTTCATATAATATCCTTAAAGATTAATTAACAAATAACCATTGATATAAAAAGATTCCATTAACAAATAGAGGAAAATTCTCGTAGTAATCTTAAAAATCAACATGTAAGAAACTATTTGCTAAAAAAACTTCATATAGGACCAATGAAACTTCATAAACTAATCAATCTTAAAAAACAATTAACATATAAGAAACTAAATACTAAAAAACATGAAATATACAAATAAACTTCATATATACTAACTTTAAAAATAAAAAAAACCATAACATTTAATTTACTAAAAAATTTCACTTACATTAACCTTAAAAATCAAACCACCCATAACAATCAACATTCAAAAAACTTCGCATCATGGAACTGCAAGTTCACGTACTACTCTTAAAAACTAATCATATCCATTCCATAGTATAAAAATCCTATTCGATAATATACTCCAATCGTATCGCGCGTCTGGAACTGATCGAGTTTATCGAAGTTATTCGATGTCCGGGAATGTCGATGCCGATGATTTACGTGAAATTTGTTGCGAAAACAAATTGTACACGTAACTGTGTTCTGAATAATTCTTAATGTTTTTGATGTGAGAAAGGAAAAAAAAGGTTTATCGATTGATGATTGATGAGTCATCAAAATTGATTTATATATTGATATATTAAATTTTCAAATTTTGAAAATCAAATTTCAAATTTATTTTCGAATCTCAATGGATTCAGCCATTTGTCCGACCTTACTAGGCCGAAAATGTTCAAAATTAATCCAAGGATCCAAAATAGACTTAATCATAGAATTTTCCAAGGAAAATGTTTCAATCTTCTAATTTTTCTAATCTTTCTAATGAAACAGTCTTGATAAAGCTCTGATCAATAGATTCAAAGATAATTTGTCTATTTAATTTTTTTAACTTTTTAAATACGATCAGATCATTATTACTTCTGAGATATGACAAAAAAGTTTCTGTCTTTTCGCTGTAATAAGCCAGGTCTTAGTTTTATCCTATCGTCTCAAAACCTACCTAATCAATAGATCTCGCGATTGCGAGATGCGTATGCGTATTTCCGTGATAATACAAATATTATTAAATTTATTCGTTAATCATACCCATTTAATCCGGTGCAAAACCTTGTATTTTCAATGTAAACTTTTATGTTATTGAAAAATATCATATGAGACCTCATATGAGATGTCATGCGAGTTATCTCATATATGATTTTTTATAATATTTAATTATTAATTTAAATTTAATATAATAAAATGTATAATAATGTATATTTATTTCTAATTGATAATTATTATAATTAGTATAATTATAATACATGTTAGGTATTTTTGTTATAATTATATATATATACATATTGTTAAATAATAACGTAATTAAAAAAAAATTAATAATTTACAAGAAAATGTTACAAAACAATAATAATTCTGCGCAACGCGCGCATTCTCGATCGCTATAGTATTTTAAAAAAGCTTCAATAAGAAAAACAACAAACAAAATTTTGCGCTCTATTCTTAAAAAGAAACTTCAACTACGTACATAAAAATTTCACATAAACCTTAAAAATCGAAAAACCCAAAACAATCAACATACTCAAAAAGTTCAAAATCAAACAATTTCAACTTTACGCTCTACTCTTAAAAACCAATCAACAAATAAGCTACGTTATACTCTCAAAAAAAAACTTCAATATCACCGTTGCCACTGACGTCTACCTCCAACTCGACGATCCGAAGATCCACCCACGCACAATCATCCTATCTCTCTCTCTCTCTCTCTCTCTCTCTCTTAAAAATTTGACTTTGTCCTCACCCCCCTCGCGGGGTAGTGGTGGTATATGAAAAGCGAGGGTGCAGAGCGGTGGTAGTAGGACGACGACATTCCGTAGGCCGAGACCTGCGCTCGAGGCGACGCTTAGTGGCGCCAGAGGGCGGTCGACCTGGGAAACAAGGAGCGAGGGGCGACCGACCCGTCAGTCGCGAGGGAACCGCCGTCGTAAAGGCTCGCGTGCGCGCGCGCGTGTGTGTATGTTCTACCTACCGGGGGCTCACGATTTTCAACCCAACGGGCTCTACTCTTCACGTGTACTTATACCCTTACTTTTTTTGTCTCGTACTCTACGTTCGAGTCTCGATATATATATATAACGTGGTAATTATTTACACACATCAGTGATTCATTCATCGTTTTATCTCGTACGTTCGTTGCACAGTGATCTCTACACAGTGATTTTTCGTTAAATTTCTTTTTCTTTTTCAACGATTACTCAATATTTCTTTTACAAGTGGTTTTAAAAGGAAAAGAAAATAATAAGAGAGTGTTATATATTTTTTTGAATTTATTTAAACAAAAATAAAAGAGTGATATATTTATTTTCTTTCGTTTGCTCGTACATATGGAAAAGTGGTAACAGTGTTTCGATGATGTAAATGTAAATGTGGTTTATCAAATGAAAGAGGAAAAATAATAGTGAGATTTTTCAATCTATTGTGCGCAGATGGTGATATACGAAAATTGAAGATTTTTGGAAAACGAAGCGATACACGTAGTTTGAGGATGAGCACAGGAGATTTGTTCCTCTTTTACCTGTTTTTTGTTTTGTTTTTAATGTAATATTACATCATGGATGAGAACAGCAATGTAACAATTCGTAATCTGAGAACTGCTGTTTCAATTTTTAAATTATTAACGATGAATTTACGAATTACGTAACATCGTAATACCCAGATTTATGAATGAGGGAACAAAATTGAAAAACACTTTTTTTATTATTACCAAATTACGAGTCTAGTCGGTCGAAACATATTTCTCATCTTTCGAGCGACTCGTCCTTCTTTTCTTTTTACGGCGCTGGGTAGTAAAACGATAAACAGCCTCTTTAAAATTAAGATGTAGCGTATGACTTTTCTCTCTCATTTTTTTTCAATTTGTAATTGGATCGAGAGTCCTTTGAAAATAGCTGCTTTGTTTTGAAATTTCGCACACACGGATTCCGTCGAAAATAGACGGTGAACAATGTTCTTTAGGAATTTGATTCTGTATCGTCGGCCGCTGATAAGCCTCGAGAATTCCCTTCAGATTTTTATGCATTCGGAAAATTATTTTCACTCTGCCGTTTGATTTTGTATTTTCTCCTTATCACCGTAGCGATCGTCGGATACTTTCAATTTTTTTACGATTCGTATACGCAAAATGTGTTTGTGACTTTTTTTTATCGCAAACTGAACCATCAGTTTCTCATCCGGAGGGAAATTTTTCAAACTTTCGAATCCATTGGTACAAGAGGAAAAACCTACGATTATAAATTCCGATGGCCTCTTTTTCGAACTATGCAAATGAAGCGGAATCGAAATTTCTTAAAATACTGCTATCGCTCGTCGATGCTCGAACTTGAAATTTATCCGCGATTCCTTTCCAATATTTGACGAATTTCCTTGGTAAAAACTTTTTTCCTTCTCCTTAAATTTCTTCCAAAAAAAATTGACGTTTGTTAAAAATAATCACTCGAAAAAAGAAAAAATAAAACGAACCATCACGCAGTTGAACATTCGAAAACATCTTTATCCAAACCTTTTATATATCTATACACATTTATATAACGTTGACATTTTCCAAAAACAAATGACGTATACATTAAAAATAACAATATTTTAAAAACAAAAAACAAATAACGTTAAATTCAAATATTTAATTCAATAATAATAACAATAACGTTGATCAAATACAATATAATATAAAATTTCCGCGTAATTGAAAAGAGCACTTCGTTTTGAATAAAAAGAATAAAAATACAATTGTTACCATAATTTAACAATGTACATAAATTTTACATGTACATTAATTATCGTTTGACGGTTCGGTGCTTTTAAATCTAAAATTAAACGTATCCGATTGAAAACAGTGTGTGTGCGCGCGTGTGTTTGTGTTTGTGTACAACCGATCAAAATGTGAAGTCACTCCTTCTACTTCAACGGATCCAATGCGAATTCAATTGAATACGTCATGCTAAATTTTAGTTCATTCATACTCGAATCCCGAGATTCGTATGTGTGTGTGTGTGTGTTACAAGTATTTCCGAAAATTTTAATTTACATATTGATATATAATAACGAGACGCGCTGCGATAGCGATAAATTAAAATATTATTAGAAATCTACAAAAGTAAATATTTTTTAACAATTTCCCTAATGAATTTTTTTGTTTTTGGAATGTTAAAAAATTAAATATGTACGAGAAAAATGTTTAACTATTTGTAATAGTGCGGAAACGCGAGTGTTTAATAATTATTGATACTATACAATACGCAAATAGTAATCGTGAACAGTTTTTGAAATGTAAATGTAATAGTTTAAAAATCTTAAAAGTTTTTGTTAATCAAAACCATAAATTAATCTTCAATACTTTTCTAAAAAAATGTGTATGCTTAATGAAATACATTTGCATTAGCCCTTCAAATACATATATACACTTTCCTATTGTAATAAAAATAAAAAATGATTAAAAATAAAAAAGTCTAATGAAACTTGATTTTCCAGTAGCACAAATTTTTTTAAGTAGTACAGACATATAAATAGTCAGGCGCGCAAATTCCAATTTTTCTACCTTTTTGTATTACACGTGAGAGCGGGATAGCCTTTGTTTATAAAAAATTTATGGATTTACATTTTTCAAAAGTCGAAAGAACATAAATCAGTTTTGATATTACGTATAGAGGAACAAAGCGTAAAATGTAATTAAAAACAAACAAAATCGTGCATTCATTGTGTGATTTTTTTCCTTTCGGGTATAAAATATTTTTTATCTGGTTTTATTAATATATTATACGTAAATAAATATTCGATTTCGAGGAATATAAAATCCGGATGAAACAGTTACGAAAAATCTTGACGCGTTTCGCAAGCAAAAATTGGCTAAATTATTATCGTTTTTTAGCCAAAAGTTGTAGTGTTGCACAATAATTTTAGTTTATATATACGTTAAATGTTTTTTTTTATAATTCCATTTTCGGCTCGTTTAAAAATTTAAGTGATGTTTAATTAACTTTTTTCGATATTTTCTTAACTTTCCCGCGTGTTTATCCGAATTTCGATTGTTGCGGCATTAATATCTAATTCTTCGCCGTATCAATAAAAGATCCGCTTATTTTTTTATGCATCGGAGAAATTCGTAAGGAAATATCATTTTTGTTTTTCGTCACGAATTCAATATTTTTATGTTATCTTTGGCGCGTACTGTTCGAATTTCGATCGATCCCTGGTATTTTTTTTAATACGTCAACAATATATTTACTGTGAATAAAAAAATTTGACTTTATCGATTGTCGATTTTTGTAGCAAAATGTAATTTTACTTCGATATTTTCTGTAGTTCGACTCATTCCTTAAATTCTTTAACCAACTCTCCGTATACTTTTTACGTGCTGTCCGACATTTAATTATATGTAATAATCGAAAAATCGACCGAATCACACAAAAAAATGAAACATTATTAATATAATAAAGAGAAAATTGGTAAGCAATAACAAACGTTAAAATATTAAGAAAAAAAATAAGTTTATCATCTCCGTTACACAATCGTTCTAATTTCGCGCACCACCCGTATCAATTGCCCCACGTTCGTTCTTTATCTTGGGCTAAAAATCGCGCGTGACAGTAGCCCTTCAATCGGAACGACCTAAGAGGAAAAGCAAAGATTTCTCTTTTTTTTCTTATCCTCGGATGGAATTCCAAGCACGAAAAAAAAAATGATGCCTATACGAACATATATATAGATCTTCTATCCTGGCTTTTTATGATTAAGTAACTTGCAAATCCCGTATGAAAAGAGGACATGGGGAATCGAATGCACGCGCAAGGATTTAGAACTCGAATTGGATTTTATTTGGTATAAGATTTCGAGCAATGGTTTCTTTTTTTCTTTTCTCTTCGATATATAGATATATATGTATGTATTGAAAATTCGATTGTTTGTTCTTGAAAATCTCTGACAAGAGAGCGAGAATTCGATTTTATAAGATAAGGAATTTTACGAGAGGCGATAGAGAGGAAAATTGATTTTTCATGATATATTTGTGTCGTTTTCCTTATATTTTCACGTCGTACGAGCGAACCTTTTGTTTAAAAAGTCAAGATTTATTCACACTGTCGAACGAAATGTTTAATTACATATTTTGGATTGACTCTTGGTGAGCGTTTCGATAGGAGCAAATTATATAAGACTTTTTGACTTGTATGAAAATAATTTTTTTGATACGCGTTAGATCAATTTATATTATCCGAGTTTCCATTTTAGACCAAGATCTAAACCGACTTTATTTACAACGACGATATTAACGTCGTCTAAGTCTGAAATTTCGATATCTATTAGATAATAAAGTATAATTGACACTATAATTTTTTTGATTAATAAATTTGACGTAATTTACCTTTTTTAACAGACGTTTGTGGGTTAATTGTAATTGTTACGACGTCTCGGAATTGTAATAATGATATTAGGCACTTTAAACACGTCAATCACGCAGTCTGCATATATATATATATATATATATCCATAAATATTTACGAAATAAATGTTAAGATTAAATGAAAAACTCAAATTCGAAATTAAAATTGAATATATTAAATGTTATAATAAAGTTTTCGATAAAACTATCAATCAGTCGAATTATTAAAAGTAGCACGATTAATTACATAAATCGTAAAATTCGATATTTGACAATTTACTGTTAATTTGATCAAAAATTCAAATATACCATGCTTACAAATTGAACGTTTTGAAATTATACTTTTTAGGATTTTAATCGTGGTAAACAAAATTTTTTTATTTTTTCGAAATACCGCATGTAGGTACATAGATTATCACAATGTTATAGCTGATTAAGAAACTTTAATTTCCGTTGTTATTAATTTTTTAATTTTTAATTGTGACTATATGAATATTTTGATCAAATATTACCGTTCTTATTGTAATTATCTAATATTCATCCGAATTAAAATTTATTATGTGGATTTGTTCGTTATATTATAGAAATACTATAACGGCAATTAAAATAATGTAAACCTCCTGCGTTTCTAAATATTGAATTTTTAATTTTAACTATATGAATTTTTTCTTTAAAATGAGGAGAATATTGTTGCGCTCATTAAGATATTTTGTCACTTTTTTAATTTTGTACTAGTTACGTAGATTCATTCGTTAGATTATAAAAATATCAAAGACAATTAGAACGATTTAAATTTCCGGCGCTTTTAATTTTTGGGTCTGAAATTTTTGAACGAAACAAAAAAATCACGGCCATTCTTTTTGTAATTATTTCTTTATGCAAATTTGTTAAATTGTAATAAAATGTATAAAAAAATAGTTTCTGAAAAATTATATATTAGACTATAAAAATCAGAAAGTTTATTAATAAAACAATTTAATTTTCCCGCGTTTTTAATTTTTGTATAGGTCTGACAGTTTTGAACGAAACAAGAAAATCACGGCCTTTGTTATTATAATTATCTTATGCTTTTAGAATTATGCAAATTTGTTAAATTATCATAAACCGTATAAACATAGTTTCTGTAACATATTTTGTTAGATTATAAAAACCTAACCTAATAAAACAACTGAAATTTTCCGCGCTTAAAAATTTTGGATATTTAATTCTAAAAATGCATATAAAATTATCCAAGTTAAATGAAATATTGATAGAATCACCTACTTATTCAAATTGTAATGAATTATTTAAAACAAGAATTTAAGACTTTTTTAACAGTGAAAAAAAAAAACATTTTAAATTTCAATGAAATCGTAACGTTCATCAATCCACTAGATCAATTATTATCAACTTTTCTAACGTACAAACGTTATACATCTCCAATGAAAATTTAATATATAAATAAATAAAGACAAATCCTTGAATAATAAACTTTTCTATCTCTTCTTTTTTTACACTATATGCAATTAAAAATATATTCCGCGCAAAATAGTAAATTAACCTCAACCATAAATTAACGATATATAAAGAAAATTTAAAAAACGAAAATCCTACCAGTAACTAAATCTACCAACTCTAAATCCCCGATTTTCCATTCAAAGTGCTTCAAAATGAACTTTTAGTATAGCAGAAAGCGGTACACTACGATTTTCGCGTTATACTCCTTTAAGCCCCTCTCGGAATTCGATGCACTTACGCATCCTCGTGGACCATTTGACCGGCTAAACCAATGACCCGATGTAGTCAGATTTTACCTCGGATTTATATAATGTAGTCGAGCAAGAAGAAAATTCTTTTTTATGCAACCTTCATTAGTTATACACTTATATACATCGATATTGTATATTTTGTACACGGAACGTTAGCTATATACGAAATTTTTCTCGTGTATATATAACCGCTCGTAAATACTCGATATAATATATCTCTTTATCCGTTGTGTGTTATGTGTGTAAGCGTTTCTCGAATTTTTTCTTTTTAAGAAAAAAATAGTAATATTTCGTTTATTTTGTTGTTAACAGGATAAATGTAAAGTAACGATAGACACATTATTTATTTATTTATTTTTTATTTAACGTCGCTCTTTGTCTGCTTCTATACCGATGCTAATCAGCGATGGAGGCATGACATGTTTGTGTTAACAAAGCACTTGCAAAATTCTTTTTTTTTTAATGAACAATGTACTTTATCGGGAACCAAAAGCGGTCTTTGAAGATAACGTGTCAATTTTTTTTTTATTGATACGTATCAACGAGATTTATGTCCATTATTTTTTAGCGATATATATACATTATCGACTAAAAATATATGGTTATTTGCATACGCTTAATTAATCATTAAAAACTAATTATATTTTATTAATTGTTAATTATTCAACTCGCTCTGTAACGGTATTTGATTGCCTTTCCGTCGTACCTGATGCGGTTTTTTGGTGTTAATTGATTTTTTAATTTTTTGAAATTGTTAGTATAGGTTTCTACTATTTAGTTATCACCATCCGAGTCGTTTACTAACTAAGAACGTACTGCTGTTAGATGAAAGTTGCAGAAAGATTATTGGTTGTAAAATCACAAGAACATTACTTTATCTATGTACGATATTGTGCAAAGTTTCAAGGTGATCGATATACATCAATGAATACGAGATTAATTTTTTTTTTACATTTTGATGGTCAGTACAATTAAATATACTAAAATTTTGATAACAATTAAATTAATCTCGTTACTTAATGTACCAATCATTTTGGAAATTTGCACAATTTACATAATAAGTTACATTATAAGGGCTCATGATATTTCATCAAAATATAGATTTTTGGAAAAAAGCACTTATTTATCAGTCGGTAAATTACTTGGATGGTAAGATAGTGAATTTCGCTATAAATTATTTTAAAATTATTTATGAAATTCAGGGTGGGATGACGAAATGTTTTTTTTTATTTGAAACTGGACATTCGATGTTACCCTTAATTTTTCGTAATACGTCAAATCGTAATTCACATAGTCATACGTTAGTTTGACGTTTCTATCGTTGTCCTCTAACAACATTAGACAATTAGCAAAATTAAAATTGGTTTAAATCAATAGTTAATTAATATGTCTAAGAGATTTTTATTGCAGTTATTTCCATTTTTATCAATTTTTTCTGTTTATAAACCAAAATGTTGGAGTTCACCGATCGGAATCTCAGATACGACGTAAGAAATTATTAGAAATCAAAGGGATTTTTTTTAATTTTGTGATAATTAGCATTTTTTTTAAATATCAATTTTTAGAAAATGTCTATATAAATTTCTATTAGGAATAACCTTAATTGCGTAGTGTCAACGATAAGTTATAAGTTAACAATAGAAAAGTGGAAAAAATTGAAATTACTGGAATGATTAGTTATATTGTCTAAAATTTAGGTTTCTTTATATTATAATAATATTACTCAGGGATTTAAGAATTTTCGACCAAGTGGAAATTACACTATAGAAAATTATTTGGAAAATGGAACATAGTTACTTTCTAACTATTCGTGAAATTACTTTTTTTTTAATATACATAACTTCCATATATTGCACTAAACGAAAAATTCAAAGAATTTTATCAATTTAATCGATTTTGCGATTGTAAATGTTTAAAAACTTTTAGTTGCTTACAATATTATAAATCACTATTGGAAATTTATTGATTTGTTACGTTACTTCCGAGTACCAAAAAGTATTCACGTATCAAATAAAAAAAAATACTCAACAACTAACCAAAAGTTGTTACCATTTTATGCTAACCTCGTTAAAACTCCAAAAAATCATTACATACATTTAAATTAATTCAAACTGCGTTTCTGAATTAGAGAAATTTTTTTCAACATTATACAGGATACATTTCTGACGTAAATGCGCCGAGTATAACTTTGTTTACACTCGAATAATTTTAATGCGTTAATAATACTGAAAACGTGGAATCCGGTCGAAATTTTATATTGCAAAATTATACGAAAAATATTTGTATTTTAACCATATATTGTTAAAAATTTGAAAGACTTTCGTTACAGAGAAAATTTTGTTAATTTATATTAGTTTTAAATAGTTCGTTATATACGTGAAGCAATTAAAGAAACCAATGTTTTATAGTTTGGTTATGTCAATACCAGAGATGCTTCTATGCACATTTCCCCTTTTCACTTTATACATTTTGTAATATACCTCAATTCATAATTTTAAGATTGTAGGTTATGTTCGACTTGTCGATGTAAAGGTCATATTTGTTTTTTTTATGATGGCTGTAGGTCGCGTATAACTTACGAAAATTGGCCTTATCATTTCGGCAAATACCGTTTTTTATATATCGAGTAATAAAAAAATTGCTTTTAAACTGACAGGGAAACGTTCCGATATTTGGATAATGGATGTATATGATTCTTTTTTATTAAAAAAAAATTGTTACTATACCGTTCGATTAATATTTCGTTTAATGACAATGTAATTTCTTGTTTAAATCTAAGGGAAATAGTACATACACGAAAATTGGAATAACTTCGATTCTAATAAACTTCTAGTGACCACTTTGAGTTTCAAAGAAAGGTTAAAGTAAACGTTTTCATTTGAACTTTCCTTCGTTACTGTACCCTTAACGGTTCGAAAGTTATGGTTGATTAAAAAAAATCTTTTAAAAATCGATGAAAATAATACGTTAAAAATTAGTTCGAATTTGTAACTACTTTTAATCCAACGTAACATATATGGATCGTTAGAGCTTTTTGAATGAATGAGAATTCAATTTAAAGCTCTCGATACACACTTTCTGTTTGTTTACAAGTAGTAATTAAAGGTTTAGAATCCGAGTTATTTTAATTTACGTACATATCGTTTTTCTCTAGATTAAAAAAAAAAAAACAATAATATTCCATATTCGAAATATTGCATTTAAAATTCTATCGTTAAAAATGATAAACCAGATGAAAGTAATGTTCGATTAAAAAAAAGTTACGGGAAACTAGGTTGAAAAGCCGCTGCAGAACGTTAGTTATAAATTCTACGAAAATTATGATTAATTTGAAACTATTTTTTAATCCGACGTAACTTTTGAATCGTTAAACCTTTTTAAATGAATTACAGTTCAATTTGAAGCTCTCGATACAAGCTTCCTTTTTGATGTTTAAGCAGTAATTGAAGGTTGATTAGAATCCGATTTATTTTAATTTACATGTACTGACCGCTTCCCCGAGATTTGAAAAATTATTACCTACATTAAAAATAGTTCATTTTATTAAAATAACAGACTAAATAAAAATAATGTTGGATTTGAAAATTTTTTTAATCCATTGTAACTGTTGAATCGTTTGAGCTTTTTCTTATTATTTAAACCTCTTCGTACAGATTTTTTCTTTGAGACTCTCAGTAGTAATAAACGGTTAATTATAAAACAAATTGTTTTAATTTTCATAACCTCTCTGTTTTCTTACATATTTAAATAACTTTGGATGTTTTTCGTTTGTTCAGTCCCAAAATCAATATGTAATAATATACAAAATAATTTATACGAAATTTGTTGGAGAATCAAATCGTTTTTATATCATACTTTCTCCCCGATTGCTTGATAAAAAAACTATACAATTATATATAAGAAATTATATAGGAGAATTTTATTTATATATCATACTTTTTATTTTTATTTATTGTTATTTTTTAAATTTTTATTATATTATTTTTTTATTTTCACTCCACATCCCGTCCAATAATGCAAATGTTTATATAGCATTTGCGTTATTTGGCTACCGTATGTATGTAAGATATGTTTAACGTTTTATTATACAAATAACTAAAATTTAATTGGAGAAATAATTTTTTATATAATTAATGTTAAAAAATATTTTTTGAACTTCCTAAGTTACCTGAACGAGCAACCCAAGTACCGCATAAACATTTGGGTTATTCGGTGGAAAATTTTCCAACGCGTTTCAAAATGTCCCGAAAATCAAAAAAAAAAATTTCAAAAAATAGCTGCGCGTCCTACGCACCCGAACTAAATCTAGGAAAAAAAAAGAAAAAGCAATCCCCGCAGGTCCAGGTTAAATAAATAAGGAGCACTTAGTTTATGAAAACTCGCGCAGTCTGAAATCCAAGGGCGGTGTTAAAACTACCGAGGAAATGGAAAATTCAAGGAAGGTTGAAAGCTTTCGCGGTTACTCTCGGAAGGCTCGAATTCATTCTCCATCCCATTCGATTCACGTGACACGATACACACACACACACACACACACACACACACACACACACATCCTCCAATTCCTCCATCTTTGTCGTCGAAGGTCCCAAGGCTGCATTAGCCGGATCGCGCGAACGCCTCGACTCTCGATTCCGAATTCTCATGGTAAGGATATACGATATATATACATCTGTCCAACTGTACGCCAACCGAGATATATATATATATATATGTATAATATATATAGATGTAGAGACACACTGAAGTTGCGGTCAGAGCACTGCATCCGAGCTTCTACTCCGCCTTCGATTACAAAAGATTGTCATATATATTTGCATAACGAGCCGCGAAATTAAATTACCGGGATATAGATATATTACATGGGGTGTTTGGCGTTGAGTAGTTCGGTTCATAATTTCAAAATTCCAACCAAATTTTAGGTATACAGACTATAGAGATCTTATTCGTTATATATCGTTTTATAAAAATTTATTTTTTTAAATATTTTATAACCCAATAATCTCCTTCCCTCTAATAGGAAAAAAAATTCACTTTTGTGTTGTAATATTAATACATCGGCCTTAAATCTTCGGACGACGTTATAATTAATGTTTTATTCTTCATTAATGAGGATAATAAAATATAGTTATTATATTTATGAAAAAAATGTAATATTTTATGCAAAATTCAAATATACAACTGCACTAGATAATTAAATAATAAAATATTTTACAAAGTTCTAGGTAAATACATACAATTGAACACCCTATGTTTCTTTTTCAAAAATTTCTGCACCGAATAATCACGGGATATCATACATTATCGGTGCAGAAATTTTTGAAGGTGAATGGTATGTACGATTTTCGATGCAGAAATTTTTTAGGGTGTCCTTGTTGTATTGACCTGAATTTTTGTAAAATGACTTGTTATTTAATTATCTTGCGCTTCTGTATTTGACGTTTACATAAAATTACATATTTTTTTAAATAAATGTAGTAATCATCATGGTTTGCTCGGACGGTGACCCGCCGAGTGTAACACCTGTTTAATATTATAACTGAAAATGGAAAATATACAAATGTAACCCAAAAATTCAATAACCTAAAATTAATATAAAAATGAGTTTCTCCTTCGAAATTTTTATTTTTATTTACATATTTTGGTCATTTTTTAACGGTTATTACATTTTATTTTTAAGGGGGGGGGCTTACAACAAAGAAGAACCTAGAGTGGAAATGTTCCTCAAAAAGCAGACAAAAAATTTGAAAATTATCAAGTAAATTTTTGAAAATTTTTTGTATTTCTTTAAATTACCATACATTTTTACAGACTTGCAGACCAATTAATTAAAAGATCAAACTATTAGAAAAATTTTACCCCAGAAGGACGAATTCTGGAGAAAACCAGTATTGAAATGTTTTACGTAATATTATATAATAAATATTGATATATTTTGAAAAATCTAACGAATTGTGGTTATAATAACTTTTACACAAATTAATTTCAATACCTAAAAATTGTTTTATTCTCCGGAAAATATTTCCAATCTCTATAGTAACTAAAATTTGGTGGATTTCACAATTTTGATCCGACCACTCATCGTGAAATGTCCCACGAGAGATATATATAGAGACACACACACACACACTTTTAAATTATTATACACGATATCGGTGTTTATTATAATCTGTGATTGGAAATTCTATGTTTAATTGTCTCGATGTTCGATGTGCAATCAATTATTGCTCTTCATTATACACACACGCACACCGGCGAGTTTTAGCCCTTTTTACTTCTCGATACTTATTAATTGAACTATTAATTTAACGAAATTTTAATTGATTTATACTAAACTGCATACTACTAGAATTACAACCCGGAGGATATCTTTTTTTCGGCTTTTTTTTTTAATTTTATTGTAAAGAACGATGACGTCATCTGTCATAGTTATTTCGTTAATTTAATTAAACGCATTCGAATAAAAATTAATTATTTCACATCGCTGTTGTCCAATTTTAAATGAACAATCTTATACTATGTAACTATATTTAAAATAACAACAATTAAATTTTTATTTAAATTTGTTGTATAGAACGATGCTTGTCATATATATCGTAGAAATTTTGTTAACTTAATTAATTGGAATGATTTTTTTTCATTAAATTTTAATTGAACAATCTTGATCTATAACTATATACTGAAATTATGACGAAAAGAATTTCTTTAAATTTTTATTATCATAAAATTAATAACGTCATCGATAATAGTCATTTCGATAATTAAATTAATTTTAAATGTATATTTAAAAGTATATTCAAATAGAAATACTACGTATTATTCTATGTTTTTAAAAATATTATTGAAAAGCTATTAATAAAATTTTTGATAAAAAATGCTTGAAATTAATTTTCAATTTTATTATAATTAACGGTGATATGCCATCTCTCATAGATATATATTGATAATTTAATTGATTGAAAAGTACGTGTATTTGGGTAAAAATTATTGAATAATCTATTATTATTCCACATTGATTTTATTTAATTTTTTATATTTTATTATAAAAAACGATAATATCATCACTTTCAAATATTTTGTTAATTTAATTAAACGTATTTATATGAAGAGTATCAAACAATTTATTATTTTATATTATCTTTATCGAAATTCAATATATATATATCTTTATTTATAACTAAAATTGTAATTAATTATATTATGAATAACAATAACGTCATATAGTCATTTCGATAATTAAATTAATTTTAATCTGTATATATATATATATATATTTTAATAAAAATACTGTACTTTTTGTTCGATAGATGTATTATTAAAATTTTAAATAAAAAAAGTCATATACTCCACAACTCCTTCAAATTAATTCATTATTGTATTCAAAGTTAACGATGACGCCAACTTCAATAATAATTTAGATAATTTTTTTTATCATATATAAGCGATTTAATAATTTATAAGAAATTATTATGTTGTACATGTATATATTTATTATATATCAATATTTTTAATTTTTATTTAATTTATTAATTTATTTAATACACTGAGAGAAGGATTTATTTGATATTAAGATATTTATTAACAATTAACAAATATAGCTTTAGATTTGTTAACAGTTAATAAATATCTTAATATCAAATATATCCTTCTCTCAGTGTACTCCGTCGTCTTTATTGTCATTAGCGACGAGATTTGTACATAAAGTATAATGTTGAGCAAAGTATTTTTTTAAATTTATATATGCATACCTATAGTAATCTTCACATTATTTTTTTATGCATACAGACATGAAGAGTCAATATCTTATTACTTTGTAGTTTTCACCCTCCATTGTTGCATTAGTAAATTGTAGTAAATAAATCCAATTTATTATTGACCCTTAACGATCGACAATTTACTAATACCTTATTATATTTCGAAATTATACAATCTTTAAAAATTTATATATAATTTTGTGTAATTATTGTTCTTAACGCGATTTTACATTTGGGACTTGATATTAAAAAATGATCCACGTTAAAATTTCTAAGAAAATTATCTTTATGTATAACTAAATTTGCAACGGAAACATATATCTTGTAATTTTATTTCAACTAAATGATGACGACGCCGACAATTTAATTAATTGGAATGTGTATACATGTACAATGTTCAAATAAAAATAAATATATTAAATAAATATATTATTCCATATCGCAGATAACGCCGAGGTCTCTTGGTAACGGAAAACTGAAATAAATTAAAATACACAACGGGAAATTATTATTTACAAAGCATAATAACATTCTTTTTAACTTTCTATGTTTGCGTTTCGACAAATTAAGTTTTTTCTCTATATACTGTTCAAACATACGAGGAAAAAAAAAGACGAAGAAGAAGAAGGGAAGAGGGAAAGAAAGGAGAAGAGCACGAAACGAATGAAAATTGTAATTTAAATTATCAAAAATTCATTTATCAAAAAAAAGGTATATATGTATGTGTATTTACTTTGAAAATATAAAATTTTTAAATATGGGTCACGCGTGGCTTACGAGATAATTTCCCATCTATCCTACATTTATTTTCGGGTACTTAAGCTTGATTTACGATCAGTAAAAGTTTCTTAAAATATACGCGATTCTCCCTGCATCCCTCTCTCTCTCTTTCCGAGTTTATAGTTAATATATATGTGAAATCTTAAAGATAATTTGACGGTAAAATTTAAAATCCTGCTACGCATATAATTTTGTTTTTTAATAAATTAAGAAAATATTTAATAAATAAAGATAATTTTGATAGGTAAAAAAGACTTTAATAAATAAAGAAATTTTTCACAAGAAAAAAAATAATCTGTAGCAAATAAAGAAATTTTTTTAAACGTCAAAATATTTTTATTTAAAAAAAAACTTTTATGAAAAAAAAATTTTGTAGTAAATAAATGAAGTTCTTACTAAATAATAAAATATTTAATAAAAAAAATGTTGGTGTTGTTACGTACGTAACATCGACGCGCGGATCGGCGCGTGTGTGAGAACGTTGTAGGATGACCGAAACGCGAAATATCAAGACGAATGCAACTACAACAAGACATCGCGGACGGTGGCCTAGTGGTTAGGTCTCGTGACTGGAAACACGCGGATCCTCGGTTCGAGTCCTGGCGTCCGAACAATTTTTTATTCGGTCCTCTCCTATCACCTTCTCCATACGCAACAGTATATAAAAATTATTTAATAAATGAAAAATGTTTAATAAATAAATAAATACATGATCGTTAATTCGACAGATACGTCATACACGATTATTTTTAATCGTTCGTATAATTAAAAATTAGAAATCGCTGATTAGCACCGATTTGGGAGCATAAAAAGAGCGACGTTAAAATAATAATAAAAAAAGTGTCTGAGTCGCATATACCCAAAAAAATGTGTGTTAATTTTTATATTATAACAAGATTCGGGATGATATACTAAGTTTCGTTCGCCTCGTTAAAAATTTAAAAATGCGATATTAAACATTCCGAGGAGCTTCGTCTCTCTTATTCTATTGAACCCTTCGCCGATTCTTTTGTCAATGAAAACGTAAGAGGAAGAGAAGAGAGAAGGGGGAGGATAAGTGGGTACGACTGAAATGATTTGTACGGGCGCTTCTTTAACAAAGATAAGAAGATTAAAATCAGGGGACAAAGGGGATGAAAGAGATAAATCTCAAGTTTTATTATTAATGCTATCGTTATAATATACAATTGAAATTTCGAAATAAGTTATTATTGTACGATAAGAATGAAAAGTAAAAAGGAGTAAGATTCTTTTTAAAGACTATTTCACTGTCGCTACAGTTGCTTAAAATGTAATATACGGAAATATTTTTTTTTGTTAATTTTTTGCAATTCACTATTACGTCGATATTTGTCGAAATAAAACATGTACACGTAGGAAATATATATGTTTAGTGAACATATTGATGATGTGCGTATTTGACGAAAAATTTGATTGAATTGTGTACTTAAATTAATTGTAAAGTATATATTTATTTCTATTATTTTTTTTTAATTAAACTTTATTAACTTTCTTAATAATTATTTTAAATGATATTTACGTAAAACTATATCTCGGAACTCTTAGTATTTATTTATTCAAACAAATGTTATTTTTGTACGTGTTTTTCAATAAACTTTTTTTATATGCACGACGATAGAGAAAAGTCGAGAACAATTAAAATTCTAATTTCCCGCTGTTAAAATTTTGAATTTTTCATTGCAATATGGAAATGTACATCAATTTTAGACAATGTTTCTCAGTTTAAAATTTGCATCAATTATGTTTATTATTTTTTTTAGATTAATTATAGGTTAGAACATTTCGTATCTAATAAATATCTATATAGAAATGTCAGTGTTCTACTATTTTTTGCCAAAATTTGACATATTTTTGTAAGTATGTGCATAATAATCTAAAAATTGTAAGCTCAGAAAATTGAAATGATAAAGTGATGTTAAATTCAAATATGAAATGGTGATCGATTTTAATCTACCGCCACATGACGACAAAAATAGGATTATAATTTTTACTATATTAGAAAAATAAATGAACGGGCGGTAATTTTTAATAATTTTTCGTTCGACTCTTACACGTCCTTAAAACGTTAATTTTAATCTGTGTTCTGTTTTTTTTTTGGTAAAAAAAAGATAAATCTAAATATACACATACGAATCAAAAATTATAAACCGTGGCAATTTTGAATATTCAATTAATTTTAACGTGTATATCCTTTAAGTCTAAAAAATTAAAGTTTAATTACCTCCTATACATCCACTAAACGTCCGCATTGTTCGAAATCAATACCAGCTTATCGCCTGGCTTCATCGGAAATGTAAATAAAAATAAAAAAAAATTTTAAATTAATAAATTAAACTAACATATTAATCTTGGGTACGCTCGGTACGAATCCGTAACGCAAATAAAAAAAAGCACGCTAACCCGTGATCCGCAATTTCCATATTATACACAACGTTAAAAAAAAAAAGAAGAAAATAGCCCGCGTAATCTCGGATCGGAATACAAAAGTTTCTTACCTTTCGAACGAGCACGAAGGAACTTTATAAAAAATCATAAATTCAATTAGAATTCGCGTAGCTGTATACGTGTGTACTAAATAAAAAAACAAGACACGGTAAGGTAAATGTACCAATACTTGGTTACCATATAGCTAGCTTAAAATCACGTTTATGAAATATTTTATACAGTAATTAATGAAATTAAAAAATATGTTTGACTAGCGGTTGGACTTTCATCGAAATTAAATAAGACAATGTTGTAAGTAATTAAAGTTAATAAATTTAGTAATATCGGTTAATATATCATGCACTAGTAGTTGGACGCAATGGAATCAATCACATCCCACATGTTCGAAAATATTGGTCTAAATGATGGCCCAGTATTTTATCATTGTGATTTCTATAAGGTTGAAACTTTGATATTAGTTTTACTAAAAATTCGAAATTTAATTTAACGCAGGTGTAAAACATCGATTATCTATCGTTTATTTTAATATATAATAAAAGTACAAGTTATTTAAAAATCACATAAGTGTATAATTATATTTATGTCACAACAACTAGCCTATCTTTTTATACACAAACGGTCATATGTATTGGGACTCAAAATTGATGTATTCTTAATGCTTTGAATTTTGTAATTCACGTAAGTTTGGTTGAGACGGTGAAATCGAATTTGATATCAAATATAAACCCGAATTTAATCCCTAAAACGGGATAAAAATTATCCCTTTTTATCATTATATCAAATTATTTTCAAATAAGCAAATATATTCTCTTAGTGTATTTTTTATGCTGAACGTGAATCTATAGAATCAAAAAATTAAAATAAAAATAACAAATGTAACTTTTAAATGGGGTGAAAAAGATATTGGTAAATAGTGATTTTCCTGGATTTATCCGCCAATTTGAATTTTTTATGTATCCAATAATAATTTTATAATCTTTGTTGATTGAACAATCAATTCGTATAGTGTTTAAAGTTAATTCCTCACAAATTAAATTCACAAAACTACGTTATTTTTGCTTACAATTATTTATAACAGTTATAAAAAATTCTAAATCCGAAAAGTATCATTATATTTTTCAAGTTTAGGTATTTATCAGGAAATGCAAAAAAATTAGAGAAATGCAGTAAATACAACAAAAGTAACGAGAAATGTAAAAAATGTTGGATACCTACCTATAATCTTCCGTAACTGAAAGAATCAAAAGATATCCCGATATCTGTTTTAAAGACGCTGGCGTAAATCTTTTTTATTGCCATAAAATTAGACTTACTGAAGAATGTTATACCTACGGGTGACGGATCTTGACCAAACTTCAGGTTATGTTTTCTAATATAAAAATATGATGAAATACAGATTTTTGGACCCTACCGCTCATATTCATCAAAGAGATCCAGTTGTTCAGATTTAAAAAGAAAATTTGGAATAAAATTATTAGAAAACCAAACAGTTGATGAAATTTTGATCTAAAAAATCAAATAAATTCATAGTATATTAAATTTTCGTCAAAATAAACGTAACAGTATTTTTAGTTTCATAATTTGCTTTAGTGACCTATAATTTTAATAAATTTGAACGTTAGAGTCTAAAAATCTGGATTTTTTTATATTTTTATATTACAGGTGTGACACTTTCCTAGTTAGAATAGTAGTGAATATTCAAATAAAATAACTTAATCGTTCGCTGGTACATATATGCGATCTAAACTTTCGGTTTTCCCTAACTATAAATTGATTTTAAATTAAATTAAGTCATATATTAAGATAATAATTTAATGTTTTACGATGCAATTAAACGGAAAAGGCTCCACGTACTAGTTAAAAATTTTTCCGTGTCTAATTATTGGGACCTAAGTGGAGATTATAATAAACGTGTCTGTTGTCTTATACTGCTTATAAGCTATTTGAGCTATTTCGCCTATATATAGCGCATAGATTCGTCGCTTTTGCATCAATATACGTAAGAGAGAAAATGAAAAAAAAATTGTCGATTGGTCAGTTTAATTCCTTAGTGTCTGACTCCGGCTCCCGGTCGTTTTCAATCACACGCGGTCGTTCGTTAATAACACAAATCCATTCTCTCATTTCTCTGAATACAAAAGAAAACGTCTAATGCAGTTTTATCAATTAATAATGTTCATACTTATAACCTTGGGATTTGTATGGGTATAATAAAGAAAAAAGATGTAATTTAACAGTGTCGAATGAAGAGGAATAAACGAAAAGAAGAGAAAAGAAAAGAGAGTGTAATACGAAAAGAGAACAGTTAGAACGTAATTGGTAGAAGCTCGAATGAACCGGCCGATGGTCATCGAGAGAGCCCCTTTTTCCATGCGATAGACTCTAACACGGTAAGAGAAAGAGAAAGACGAAACGAGGTTCCCATTCGTGCCAACTTTTCGATCGTAATCGAGTCAGCGAAGACTCTATCTCCCTCTCTTTCTCTCTCTCTCTCTCTCTCTCTCTCTCTCTTGCCTCAGCACTTTAATCCACGAGGCATATATATATATATATACAAGTCGTTGGAAAATTGGTGAAGGAGGACGGTGGAAACGTTTTCTCCGAATGAGAAAGAGAAGGAAAACGTACCGTGTACGAGAAGACCCAATTACATCCCAGTCGCTTTAGAATCCGGTGTTAGAGAGGAAGGTCTACGTATCGCTCGCGTCTGGGGAATCGAGAGTTCAACCCCCACGTACACACATGCACACACCCACACACGTGGAACCTCCTTATTTCCGGCTAGCTTTTATGATTTCTCGACCTTATGTCACTTGAGCTTTTCTTGTTTATCAATCTTTTAACCTGTACGCGATCGTTATTCGGATTATCATTTTTTTTTTCCTTTTTGAGTCGTATCGAGCTTTCTTGTTTGATTGGTGACTTTTTTAAGCCTGCGGATACTTTTTTTTGCGTATATGTGAAAAGTAATTGAGTTTTTCTTTTTTGACTTTAGCAACTTGTATTTTCTTTTTCGTTTTTTTTTTAAATTTAGATATTTTTAGAAATTTAGATCCCTGTGATTTGTCAAAATTTTAAATTAGTATTGACTATACATTCCTTTGCAAGTATGTTAGAAAAATTCAAATTTTCTTGTCTTGCACCATGTATTATTAATTTTTACAATACTTACTATGCATTCTTATTATTAAATTTATAAAAATTAATAACAAATATGTATGTAATAAATCTAATAATTTTTTCGCGGTGTTAGAATAAATCGTGGAAGATGAAGAATTTTCATAGATACGTTACAACGTAAATTGAATAAAATCATTATGAGTGCATCATTATGGATTAAATATTCATTTTATATAAAACCATGTGGTGGACATAAATACTGTTAATATTTTAAAAATTATAATTTTTTTTTCTTCGAGTAATTTTGAAACTGCCATAAGAGCATCGATACCGACCTGTACGTATACCGTTTATACAGGCCTAACCGTGCTCCATCAGACATAATTTATAGATATTTTCAAATATTTACTTTCATACAATTTTTGGGGATGATACAAAAAATAGTTCCCTGTAATCAAGATGCGCGCTATATGGTCTTAATTTTTTTAACAAACCGTAAAATTGCACATTTTAAACTCTTCGCACGAGTAAATTGCGTTCGTAAATTCCTAACGTCGAATTAAACGCAATTAACCTAAAATTGTCATTCGCCATTGTTACACAACCCCCCCCCCCTCCCCCCGCGGTACAATTACTTTGATTAAATTTGATTTTGCAAATTATGGCAGGACGTTAAAATTTCTCGATTTACTAACTTCTTTTCCCACACCCTCTGCGATATATGTGTGTACAAAGAAAAAATACACGAAGGATAAAAATATCGAACATAATGACGTAATTGAAAATATCACTCTGTTCGATTGGGTTCGAAGGAATATTTCGAGTATCCGGGAAATTAATCATAAATTCCTGGAGAAGTTTGACCCAGTTTACATGCCGCCGCGCCAGGGAAAAAAAAGAAAAATCGTGATCGTCGACCAATTTTTGTTTTTGTCCCTCGGAATATAAAAAAAAGGAAGAAAAACAGTATGTACACGTAAATTTTAATTACGACGCACTCGGATCGGGACGACAAGAAAGAAAACAATATGGAGTGTATATATACTGTGCGAGACGATTGTTTTACTGATTAATTTGAAATAATACCGTCATATTTTTATTTCATTTTACCCCAAACCCATGGTATTTGACTTTCAGATGAATTCTAGCTTAGGTTATGTTTTAAGTTAAAGGCGAATATTTACACACACATGTACCGCTGATGTTCTAAAAATAGATTCTCAATTACCATCTCAATTTGAAACAAAAAATATCGATCTTATAATATCTACATTATATGAGCGAAATTATTATAACAAACTATGAATAATATTAAAATTTTGTATTGTGCAAATACGCGGAGTGAATTATTTTTTTTTTTTTAATTTGGAACGTAACGTAAAATTTACCGTGATAGCAAGTTGAAAAAATCAGAGATGTACACAATATTTTTGGGCTACCACGTTTATTTTTCAAGAAGTGATGGTCAATATTAGTGCTGGCGTTAGTAATTTTTATTAGACTACTATGGCGATTTTTTTTTACGAATATTACAACGGTCAATTTTTGTCGAGCAGCTTACGTGACCCAAATTTAATAATACGTGACGGTAATTTTTATTAGTATATTTTCTCCGTGTACAAATTATTGGATAATCCAATCAATTCCAAATACTCCGAAAACTCTTCTGCAAAAATGTTTGAGTCCTCTTCATCATTTTTTTTCTACCTAAACTTCTTCATTATATCTTCCCTTTGAAAATCTTTTTTATAAATCGTTAAAAAAAGGAAAAACTCTTTTTTAATGTAAATTATGAAGAATAAACAGAATTAATAATTTTTCTTGAAATTATTGTAATATTACTAATTTAACGATATTTTATACAATTATTAATATAAAATACCATTATAATATACATAATATAATTATAATCATAAAACGTAATTATTTATTTTTACAATAAATGAATCTCGTTTATATTTTGTTCACAGACAATCAAATAATTTTATTAAATAAATTGTATAACCCAGAAAAGACAATTTTCTAAAAAATATATATTTTAGTAATTGAATTAAACAAATTACATATTTGGTAATTTTTTAAGGATTAATTTTTGAAAGAAAGGGATGGTATACAAAACTAAAGTCATTTTTAATAAGATATTACTGTAACGGCATCATAAGCTTGTAGCATAACATACAATTATCATGATAGTACGAACAAACTTATGTATGATAGTGGATTATATTTTATCATTTTTCCTATACAAAACTACATATTTTAATAAAAATCACCGCAACACAAATATACAATAAAAAAAAATCTAATAATATGACAATTACCATCAGTATAAACTCAAAACAAAAGCTAAAAACTATCGTAAAGATATTCTGACAAATACCACGAGTGTCACGGTAATATTTATTAGAAAACTCTCTCTTCGGGTACGGCTTTTTCCCACTCCTTTATTTTTCCGACTGAATTCGATTCGTCTCTCCCCCTTTTCCTTCTTTTTTTACTGTGTCGCGTTGCGGCCCCCTCCTCGTGCTTGCAAAAGGACACCCAACAATTTCATGTGGAAATTGTCTTCCATTCTCCCTCCCCACAATGTCCAAGTCAGTGAAGAGCGAGGTATAGCCGATAAACCAAGCGAATTATCTTGTCAGGCGTATAGCCTCTCGAATCGAGCATTCAGTACGTCGTATCTAATGGATTTGTCAAGGATCTCCAGAGGAGGAGGAGGAGGAGGAGGTAGGAGAACTTAGTCTTCTAGGCCCTTTGTATACAGTCCGCACGTTTTGCAATGAAATTCCCAATATGCTCGGTGGGTAAGGAAAGAGCTTTATTGAGATAAACGCTACCTACAAGATTTTGTGGAGCTTTTTTTCTCTCTTTCTTTTTTTTACTTTATCCTCCTTGTCGAGCTCTTCTTCCTTTTGCTGTAAATTGCGAGAGGTTTCAATTCGGTGATGTGTATGTGTCTATACATGCTTTGTAACTCTTCGTTGATTCCTTAACGTTTGGAGCTAGTCGATAAGAGATACAACGTTTCTTTCGGGATGGCCTAGGGGATCAAGAGATTGGTGCGTTTACTTACTGAGAAACTCTCCTCATAACTGATTTTTTAATTCATTTATTATAGGAATATTGTGTTTATTTTAGGATTAAATTATGTTCATCAATGGTTATCTTTTCAGGTTAGGTTATTTGCCACTACGTAACTAATGAATACTGAATGTAAATTATCCGTTATACTTTGTCTATTCATAATTTAACGATAAACTATTAACATTACTCGTCAACTACTGTCTATTAATCTATTTTAATCGCTCATCGTTCTCGTTAACCATTATACGTTAATCGTCATCATCTATTAATTATTATTTTTATTCCACTATCCGTTATTACCTTCACTATTTTTCACGTTCCTTTAACATTTATCCATCAACTGATATCCACATTCCATTAATCGTTTAGGTTAAATATTATCCATATTTCACTAACCGGCATCACTTAACTTATTCTACATATTAAACTAATCGTTATTCGTTATTTACTATCCATAATCCATTCACGTTTATCCGTTAATTATTGACCCTATGTCATTAGACGTTATACATTTATCGTTATTTATTAACTGTTATCCACAATCCACTATATGCTATCCGTTTACCGTTATCCACAATCTACTACAAGTTGCCCGTTACTGTTATCCACATTCCACTACATGTTGTCTGTTGAATACTTTCCATTAGTCATTGCCTGTCAACTATTGACACTGTTCAATAACCTTTAACAATTATTCATGAACCACTAATTTATTGCACTTTGTTTGTTGTAATTATTCTTTGATTTTTATCCATTAGCTATAAAATGTAATCATTATTAACTCTATTGATTAGTCTTTAACTATTACTTTTTTTATTATCTAACTATTCTATAATAACTGTTATATATTAACCATTAGTCATTATAACAATGATTTATTTTCTAATAATTATTAACCTATATTCATTGTCCACCAATTTTTAACGAATATTATCCATTATCCATTAACTTGAAATGATTAATTATAGGCATTCACCTACATGTCCAATAACCACTAACTATTAAGTGAATTACTACCCACTAAACTATTACCTATAACCTACTACACATGCCCAAATAGAAATGCAAACGATTTTTAAAGTAGAAACTAGGCATTTCTAAAAGATCGATAAAAAATGGCTAGTTATATAACCTAAAAAATTGCTATTTCTGACCTCAAACTATTTAAAATGGCCATATTTCTGCTAGGGTGGCAATGTAGATTATTAACAATTACCACTTAACTATTAGCCATTATCTATAACCTGTAAAAATTGTATTACGGATTATAACCATTAACCATTATGCATAACCTATAACAATTATATTACGGATTATAACCATTAACCATTATTCACAACCTATTAAATTTTATATTATGGATTACAACCATTACCTACTAACCATTATCGATCATAATCTAATACATTTTACAATGTAGATTATCCATTACTAATTATCATTACCTATAAGCTATTACAGATTATATTATGGATTATAGCTATTACCCATAACCTATTTCACGTATTAATTGCTATCCATTACACATCATATATACATAATTAAACCATTAAGTTAATTTAAAAAAAAATGTATCTTCATAAAGATGTCAAATGAATCTAAAAAAATACGAAGCTCAAAATAGAAAGTAAGAACGGCGAATAACAACTGAAATAACTTGTTAAATGTAAAACGGTATTGACTTTTCAAAATTATACAATTCTATATGTATATAGAACGAGTAATCGCGTATATATATATATAATAGTATAATTTTGGTAAACAGCAGAATAGTAATCGCGGAGTTGAATAAATTTTAATGCCTTGTTATAATGCAGTACATTAATAGAAATTTACTGGTATATAGCATCTTGCCTGTTCTAACTTAGCTATTCCTCTTTTTCTCCGAGGTAAAACATTGCATATACAACGCTACTATAAATCCGGAATTTCGTCGTGAAATTTTCCATCGATCTAGTCGTTGTACAATTAACGGAGAATCGCAAATTTTCATTTGTATTAATTTATAGTTAAGCTTTATAATGGTATTACTTTATTTCGAGAAAAAAAAATATGATAACAATAATAATGGTTCAAAACTAAAATGAGATTAATTCATAATGAAGATATGCATTAATATTTGAAATAATTTATATTTTTCGCTCTTTTGTTCTATATATATGTACATTAAATTTTTTCTCATTTTATTCCCATTTCCTATTCCATCTCTTAATTTATTCATACCCGAATAAGTTTAATCCGGATAGTACATAATGCTATTTGTATTCACAGTATTTATTCTCTTCGCGTTTCTTTTGTTGTTATTTCGTTTTTTTCTTTCATTTCTCTCTCTCTCTCTTTCTCTCTTTCTCTCTCTTTTCGGTTTTCTTCTCTTTCGTTTGTTAAAAGATTATCTTTTATATGGGATTTGTTAAGAAAAATTAGCAATCTTTTTATTTATCAACGACGCTTTTTTCCTTGGTTGTATATATATATATATCTTGAATCGTAAATAATCACTGACGAGGATGAAATATAGGATAGTTAAGCTATTTATTGTTTCTTTTTTTACTTTTTTGTTACTCGGAAATCCGTGGATGACGAACGTGATTATATTTTGTGGGATTTTTACTTGAATGTTAGATAAGCGAATTGATAACTTAAACTTAGGTTGGGAGATTTTCGTTTATTGAGTGTAGGTTGTTATTTAAATATTGGATTAGGTGAAGGTGTAGATTGTGTTAGGATTTTTAGAGTTTTGTTATAGGTTTAGATTATAGTTTTATCGATTTTTATTTAGATTTTTGTACATTTTAGGCTACAGAGTAGGATTTTTAGGCTTTGCAAGACAACTAAGTCTCGATGAGAAATCAATGCTATAGTTTTATTGATTTATATATTTTATACATTTATACGTATCGTTGAACGTTAATTCATTTTTTAAAAGAACCCGCTACCTAGTCTAAGTATGTCGGACTCTGACTCGTGTGTTTTCCCACCGCTAGAGGGAGACGATCATCTCGCTCCACTCGCTAGAGAGATCGTCGTCTTTCTTCGAAACGCTTATAATTTTTTGAAAAGGATATACTCTGGGAAATTCTTCTAAATTATAGTGGACGCGAAGAGTAAAAAAAGTCTTCTTTAATTTAAAATCAAGTTTCGGTTCAGATAAACTGTTAAATATATATTTTATACACAAAGTCATAGGGAATTTTTCAATAACCAATGGGGAAAAGAGGCTTTACAAAAATAATGTAATACTATTTTTAAATAACTTTCAATTACTAGTTACAAATATGAAAGAAACTCATATTTAAGGGCTTTGATGCAACCTTTGCTTCGTTACAATAACTTAAATGGTTTAAAAGTTACGTCTATTTAAGAAATAATTACAATTTAAATTACTATCGAAAAATTCTTACTAGTGATTTTTAAAAATATTGTTTTCAAATTAACGTAACTTTAAAACCTGCTTAAGGGGAGTCCGATAGCTTCACAATTCCGTCACCCTGAAAATTTAAGAGCAGAAGTGGCGCTACCGTCAGATAGGCTGAGTTCGTATTCGACAATGAGCTGATCGAAAAGTCAGTATTTTCGACGAATAGTGATAAGTACGAATCAATGCTGAGAACACATATCGAAGTGACATCACTATTTGTCGAAAATACTGACTTTTCGATGAGCTAAGCAATGTGTAATTAATCATTACACCAATAGCTATGGCGCTCAACTCTGATTATGTGTAGTAAAAACTCTATTTTCTTTAAATGTCCATAATTATTGTCGAATGTGAACTTAGCCTATCTGACGGCAGCGCCACTTCTACTCGCAAAATTTTCGGGTAGTGATATGATAAACTATACTTTACGGATTCCCCTTAAGCATTCAGACTAACCAAAGTTACTTTTTGACCAGTGATTTAAAATCCATTACATATTCCCCTAGTTTTATTTTAAAAAAAAATGTATATCTAAGTCAAATAATTCTATTATTTATTTTTAGATAAGACAAAGTAATCTCTTATAAATCAGTATTGCTAAAAAACCAATAAAAAATCACCATACACTGTTACCACTTAACGTATTTTTAACACTAAAAAATCTAACCAAATATCCGTTTCAGACACGCATTGTGATACGTCTCAAACTAAAGTAAGAAAATTCAATTTTGTCGTAGATCGCCGCTAGCCATGACTCAACGACCAGCATACCGGTGAAACTCAACAACAACGGGTACAACAGGGTTGTTACAGTTGAGGTGTCGAGGACGCAAACCATGACGCTTAAATCAAAGCAACGAGATAGGCTATCGTCGATACGAACGACCGACCAATCGGAGCTACGTATTTACGAGTAAATCGGCATCCACGACAACGTACTACACCAACAGTAACAACAACAACAACTGCAACTACATAACAAATCGAACACAAGAAATGTACATTGAGAAGCTGGATTTTCGATGGCGATTCGGTTAAAAATTGTAAGGAGGGGCCGTAGCGTATAATCGACGCCGGCTGCCCTCTTTCGCTTATTTATTTTCGTCAAATTTTTATCGATCGTTACAAATGATCGTTTAAATAGTGATATATCGATATCGGGAAAGAAGGCACATCAATAAATACAAAAGGAAAGTTCGAACTAAACTGGTTTATTGAAAATAGCGAGTAAAGAAAAAGAAAAAAGTGACGTACGATGTGCGAGTTTTTGAGCGTTTGAAACTAATTGTTTTGTGAGTGTTTGTGCGTGGCCGTCTTTACTACACGACCAAGGAATTGGGAACGATGGCCAAGATGATGGAGAATCGTCGGAAATGGTTGAGCGCCATTTGCTCAATGATAGCCGTCCTCTCGCATCAGTCAGGTGAGTCGATATATTTTTTCTTGTATCTCTCGATCAACATCGCTTTTTCACCGAAATTTAAGGGTATGTCGAAAACTAAAATAGCAATTTTAAAAATTTTTTTTAACGCAATGGGAATGTGAATTTTAACAAAATTTTTAGTTAAGAATTTCAACATCATTTTTGGGTTCGAAATATTGTTATTTTTTCGATTGTAAATTACTGACACAACGACGCTTACTCAAGTATAATTAAAAACATTATTTTTTGTTAAAAATCGAACAGTCAGGCCCTCTCAAATGTTTAAAACTCTCTTGGTGAATTTTTCCAGATTATTAAATTATATTTTTGAACAAAACTTTTGGGTTGAAAAGGAATTATATACCTGTAATTTGGGTCCGATATATCTTTCATCGTTATTTGTGTTGAATGTAACACAAATTTGTGTTGAATGTAACCTACCGATTCTTAAGCTCATAATATAAAAACATCAAATATCCCTGATAATAATTGTAGTCGTAACCTACAAAATAGCTGTTCTGAACCTTAAAACTAGAAGAAATTGAAAAAGTTTCTTTCGATATCAACGAGTCAAATATTTAAAAATTGGTAGAAAAATATAAATTATTAGCCAACAATAGCTGTTATTTACCTAAAACTGGTCAAATATCTGTGGTAAAATTTGATCACTTCCAGGTTAGGCGAAATCAATTTTGTTCATTAAAGGGAAACTAAAGCAAAATTCCCATATTTTGTTTAATGCACAACTTTTATATATTCGAATAAGGTAAAAAAGCAATAGCAGAGCGGTGTAGTACTCGGAGCAATTAATCTTTTTCTTTCAAGCTTGTTCCGCTTAAGGCAATGTGATACCCAAATTACAGGAACCTACATCTAAAATCCCAAAAATTTAAAAAACTAATGGAATTAAAAATCTGAAAAAATTTACAGGTAATGTTGAAAGCAAATAGAATACCGTTATAGAGCGATTTTTTCAAAATAATTAATTTAAAATGAATTATATCGAAATAACCATTTTTTGGCCGGTAATATATAGCTAAAAACAAAGCTGCACGGCTGCTCAAAAATCTCGTTGATTTATTGATAAAAAAATTTGAAAAAATTCATAGACTATCTTTAATGTAAATACAACACCGTTACAGAGCGTTTTTTTCGATAAAGTATACTGTTTGCTTCAGAAAAAATAAATACTGATTTTGTTTTAATGGGTATACATCCCCTTAAGTAAACTCTATTTTTCTAAAATTGCGAAATACAAAGGACTATTTACGCGTTGAAACCTAATCTCAAAGTGACTGTCGATTAGATTTAGAACACTTTAATATTATTGTAAGTATCGACAAAATAAATAATAGAGCAGTGCAGCTAATAAAATTATCTTTCGTTTTGCCAAAAGCAGACGTCAATTGGTGTTTTAATTTTTCTCTAAAAATGAGAAATACGAAGAAAGGTGGGACTTTGGCCTCCCCTTAAAAATTTTAATCATAACATCTTTATGGAGATAGCTTTGATTTTCTAATTTTGTACAAATTCTTTCATTAAATTACTTCTATACTAAAAAATTAGCAATAATTTAATTTACCTATTATCAATTGTGAATACTTAATAACGTGATTTTATTACAAATTCAATAGCTCGATGAAATTCCGCAAATTGGGTCGAAAATTATATATTTTGTTACGTACGTAACATCGACACGCGGATCGGCGCGTGTGTGAGAACGGTGTAGGATGACCGAAACGCGAAATATCAAGACGAATGCAACTACAACAAGACATCGCGGACGGTGGCCTAGTGGTTAGGTCTCGTGACTGGAAACTCGCAGATCTTCGGTTCGAGTCCCGGCGTCCGATCAATTTTTTTATTCGGTCCTCTCCTATCACCTTCTCCATACGCAACAATTTACAATACACAGGTTTTTAAATTAAATATATTCTGCATCCATTCGAGAGTTTAAAGATGTACTAATTTTTAAATAAAAATACACGACTACTATTGATTTTTCTTTTAAACGTTTGACCATACGGACAAAAATTTTATTCGATTTTCGTCTAGATGCTATTTCATGCATTATATCATAATATGTTAATTTTGTTTAATATATAGTTTTCAGATATATAGGAAAACCGACCTATCTCGTTTAAAAAAAGTATGATATTTCAAATGCAATATATTCTATCAACGTTTTCGATATTTAAATAATAAAACGATCTCTAAAAAGTAAAAACCATACATTTATGTTTAAAAAAGAAAATACATTCCCACATTACTTAGCCATTTTATTCCAATCGCCTTTTTTCGTAATTAAAATTCCATTAAAATACACATTATCAAGTTATTATAAATTAACAAACTATAAATAATAAATAATTTTGAATTTAAAACAACTGGAGTATTCTCCCAAGCTGTACCGCAAATGTACGTACGCGTAAACTAAATATATAAATACAATATTTTTTAGGTTATATTCCGATTCCGCTTTAAAATTGATACAATATACATTAACACTTTTTTTACTCCATTATCTCCTATATATTAATCACTGGTCGAACCTTAAAAGGAAATTAATACGAGAACTGCTTTACTGGTATAAAAAAATTACGATTACGCATGATCGAATGAATCACAAGGAAGATTAAAAGTAAAAAATCACTGTCGAAAAAAATAACCTAAAATATATAATTTTAAAAAATTTTCTAATTATAATTAGTGTAGCAACACTGACACGATCATTTGTTCGAAAAAAGGTAACCTAAAGGTCCATAACATTTCGAAGAAACTCGCTACAAAATTCTATTAAAAATTACCCTGAGTAATTAAAACAAAATTAACCTAAAAAATTTGTAACGTTTCTAAAGAAAGCACTGTAATATTTAACGTATTGTCACGGAAATTTCCAAATTTATTCAGAAATTTTACTAAATGATAAATATTGTAACATTACAAAAAAACTAACCTAAAAACTCATAACATCCTTTAAAAAAAATCTCTGCAAAATTTTAATAAAAATTACCATGACGTCACAGTTCGACGTTTCAGACGTAAAAAAAGAAGTTGACACAAAAATTCGTAATACTTCTAAATAAACAACGGAATTTTTCAAATTTACTCTAAAACTATACTATTAAAAAATATCATCGTAACACCTAAAAAAAGCTAAAAACTCATAACACCCTTCAAAAATCCTCTACAAAATTCCAACAAAAATTACCGTGACAACCACCTAATTTAGTACGTATCAGCCATCTAAAGAAAAAGACTAACCTAAAAAATATCGTAAGATTCTAATCCAATCACTACGATTTTTAACGCGTTGATTACCGCATAATATTTTTTCTGCCCTCCGGCCGGAAAGCGGCAACTTTCCGGCCGCTGCGCGAATTGAAGTCACCGTTTTCCGGCAACGTCGAGCAGAAATAGTATATTACATACCATGGCCAGTAAAATAAGAAATGTCTCAGATCACATGTAATTGTCGGCCGAGGCAAAGCCGAGGTGGACGATCATGTGATCTGAGGCTTTCTTTTTTACTTGCCATGGTGTGTATACTATTTTTCTGCCCTCTCCATTTTTCTGCCCTCCGGCCGGAAAGCGGCAACTTCCCGGCCGCTGCACGAATTGAAGTTGCCGTTTTCCGGCAACGTCGAGCAGAAAAATAGTATACACACCTTGGCCAGTAAAAAAGAAAGCCTCAGATCACATGATCGTCCACCTCGGCTTCGCCTCGGCCGACAATTACATGTGATCTGAGACATTTCTTATTTTACTGGCCATGGTATGCAATATACTATTAATCGATAAAATTAACCTAAAAATAGTATAACTATTTCACACGTAATCGAACGAATCAAAATAACGAGCAAACACGACTAGCACTACAACTGTGATTTCACGTATCACTTGGTACGAAAATTATAACCTAAAAGCCGCTTATTTGCTTGGGTCTCGAGCAACCGTTCGGTCATTCTCTCTGCGCGAGGTCTCGAAGACTCAATTATTAGCCCCAACGCCTATATATATATATAGATCGAAAATCATAAGATAGCCAATTTCTCAAGAGACCTTCTTATTATCCTTTTTTTGGTATAAGATAAAAAAAAGGATATCTGTGATTTAATTAACTGTTGGTAAAGAAATTTTGGTCGCGAAAATTCATTCGTTTAATGTAACGAGGTTATGCTAATTACATAACGTTGAGGGAACGCAACAAAAAAAAAAGATAAATTGGTTAACGTAATTTTTGTTATACGATCTATCGTGGGGTTGAAACTTTGTAAATGCATTAGGATGATGTATTTATATCGTATAGTTGTAGTATTTTGTAATTAATTTACTTTTTTCTTGCATATCGGTGAATATTGATGTGAAAGAAATATTCAATATTGATAATCGATTAGTTTCATTGAATGAAGAAGAAAAATGTATTATAATAGGTTTTTTTAGAGTACCGATGGAATGTATGTTATTTATTTATAACATAACTTGAAACTTGCATGAAAATTTTGATAAAAATTGGTCTTACACGCTTAACGTATCTTTTTAAATATTTTTTTAACTCGATAAATTTAGGATACGTTGTTGTATGAGCTTTTAAAATAATCCTACATTACCGACGTAAGTTGAACATAAATTAAAAAAGACTAATTATTTTATAGAAGTCCACGAGTTCGTTGTCCTTCCTTTACTAAAAATCCATTTTAAATTTTACATATAAATATTTACTTATACTTTCACAGCAAATGCATTTCTTTCAACGTCGTCGAACATAACCTAAAATTCCTTGAAAAATTACCTCATAATTATCTCAAATATTTTTCAATTAAAATTTAATACACAAAATATCAATGTATATTTTTAAATTTATTATCAACAAACGAAAATTACTGAACCTTAAACTCAACATATATCCCTTTCTTTACTTTCAGTCGGTAAAGTAGGCACCCAATTTTCACATTCCTCTTTCGCCAAGAACAAGGAACAAATTACATCAAATAAATCAATGTGTAAAATTTAATTTATATCTCAAGGAAACAACAAATTTAATATAGAATCTGCATGTGTAATCTCACTTTATTTTCGGCCCAACAAACGGCTCTACCTGCTCCAATTTCATTAAACATTTGCGAAATGATATTCTCCCTTTAGAAAGAATTACGTCACACTTTTTTACACACACGTATACACGCATATACACACACAGAGAGACGTATACACAGTAGTGAATAACATTCATCAAGGCAAACCAGATTTATTAAAAAATTATTACATACACATCAACGTCACGCTAACTTTTAAAAATTAAGTTCATTTTTTAAAAAGAGATATTGCATTACTCTTTCACTACACTTTGAAAACATATTTTCTAAATCTATTTAGCTGTACCCGTACATATGTATGTTTCTGTATGTGTGTGTATAATAAAATGAAAAAAAAACTTTTTTTTTATTTTTGTAATCCCGTTGTGAAAGCTCCGACTTTATTGTTAACTCGGGTTGGGAGAGGTAGACGTTCTTGAAAAAAAAATATATATATATGTATGTATATATGTAAATTTTCTGATGTTTGCGCGCGTGATTGATTGGATTATCTAATATAATACGGTATACAGGGGAGAGAAAGTTTTTTTAATAAAAATTACCGTGGGCGACAGCCACAGTGAATTAAAAGAGTGATAATATTCGTAAAATAAAAATTGCCACGACATTCTAATAAAAATTATCGTGACAGCGATGAGACGCGTCAGCTGTTGACCTTTACAATTTATAATATTTTTTGTAAGGGATACGATATTCTTTACTGGTATTGTCACGGTAATTTTCAAATTGAGGTAAATTTAGAACGTATCAGTTATTCGAAAAATATTAACCTAAAAAGTTATAATATCCTTAAAAAAATTATTTTAAAATTGCAAATAAAGATTACCGTGATATCACAGTAATTTTAGGACGTATCAGCTGTTAAATGATCACCACCCTTATAAAAATATTTTCGAAATTCTAATAAAAATTACCGTGACATTACAATAAAATTAGAACGTATCAGATATCCCAACAGTGTTAACTTAAAAATTCATATTATCCTAGAAAAATTATTTTATAATTGTAATAAAAATTATCATGATATCACAATAAATTAGGACATATCAACTGTTCCTAAAAGATTAATCTAAACTATACCTTCCTGTATCTTCCTTGAAAAAATTATTTCAAAATAGTAACAAAAATTACTGTCACAACCCCGCTTTACGACATATCAGCTATTCAAAGAAATATTAACTCAAAAATTCAAAATGTCCTTTAAAAAAATTGTTAAGTACTCTGATATATTTGTCAAAAATTTCGTTCCGCGTATTCATATCGCTCTTTCACTTCAACCATCATTAAAATACGAAGATTCGTCGTTTATCGCAAACACGTGGACATCGAAATATTTTCATTGAAAAAAAAAAATAATAATCTTAAAATTAACATTACATTACCGTAGTTGCGCTAACCAGCACGACACACCGCGCGATTAAGAAAAATCGATACGCAAATTACGATTAGCATATATATAATTAACACTTTAAAGTACAAAATTGATTAACTTTATTTATATATATGTACGTCGTATAATTAATTTCAACAAGTCGCATCAAAACCAATCAAAAAGCGTCCCATACGTTTAGCACGCGAATCACAGCCATTCCACCGTTCCCGAAAGTTGTAAAGTAGTATGTCGAGTTGGGTCTTACAGCCTCAAGGCATCTCTCTTTAGGTTTGCGTGATTGCGCGAAGGCTGTCCGCAATTGCGCGACGCTTTTGCATAATTGCGCATGATTGCGCGCGAGCCTTCGCGCAATTACCGGAGTTTGTGCGAATTCAACCGCACATGCTGTTTTCCTTCTGTTTTCCCTCTTTACTCTCTCTCTCTCTCTCTCTCTCTCTCTCTTTCTATTTCTTAGGGCTCTGATTTCACTCGCACGATTGCGACGGAAAAAATTTTTTCACCATCAAGAGAAACTTTATTTCAGCGATAATTAAACCTCTTGAATTATATACCTTTTTTTTCTTGTTGCTGCGCGTATGTGTATACATGTGTGATTGTGTTAATGTGTTACGTTTTCCCGGAAATAATTTTTTTTTTCGTGTGCCAATGCGGAGAACGGGAATATGGATGATTGATTGTATCAGGTTTATTGAAATATTTTTGATGTTTAATATTCGTCGTGTACATTGAGCTTTCGAAGGTGTATGTGTGTTGGAATAAAGAGAATTTTAATAAATTCGAAATTTTGAAAATATATAAAAAGAAAACGGTTCGAAGGATAGCTGATCGGTCGATTCTGATTTTGCTGGAATGTAACTTTGAATCAGGCAAGCCTTGTTTTATCGTATTACGAATCGGATTTGCCGTAATATAAAATTTTATTTCTTTTTAAATGTAGTTTTTTTATTTTTTATTTTAATCTTATAGGTTTCGTTAAATTATAATCTGTAATAAGTTATGTTAAGATGCGGTCATTGTAGTTTATACGCTAAACAGAGGCTATTTTTGTGAATTTTTTAAGAGTTTATTATCATACATATATTAATATAAAAAGTGTTAGGCTTAACAAAAAACATACTTAAAGTGAAAAAAAAAATTTTTAATCTATTTTGTAGTTTTACATGTGAAAACGTTAGTTGAACACAACGCCTCGAAAAATGGGTATGCTGGTAGCCGTGTAAATAAGTCATTAACGGTACATCTGAAACACAAATGAAGTCGAATGATTTTATATTTAGTATAACAGTAGTTACGATTTCTAAAAAAAATTAATTCTCTCGAAACTTAACAAAATGGCAGCAAATTTATGAAAAAAACACTCTTTTTTACGGTTTTTTATAATGAAAAACTTGTAAAAAGTAATTTTTTTAGTTAGTTCGACATGTATTTATATTAAGAATATGTGGTAAAAATTTCAAAGGATTATTATTAAAAAGATCGCAGAACAATGCAATTTCAACTCAGATCATCAGGACAAGATTATTAGCTTTATTTCTTATACGCATGATTCCGTTCCTTATCAGGTCCGGATAACTTTATCGAATATACTATAAAACACTCAAGAGCAACAGTAAAATTTTCTAATTAATTCAAAATTATCATAATAAAAAAATTTCGTTTTGGATCAGTTTCTGATTGACTTTTCATCCGTATATCATTAACACAAAACAATATAATTTAGGTCCTCATCAGGTCCGTATTAACTTACCGGAAGGTATCGTAACGCAAATGAAATACATTACACATTATGACGACCGGCGAATAATCTTCCGCTACCGGATTATAAAACCCTAAATCAATTTCCACCGAAAATTTATCCAATTTTTGTTCAATAAATATATCGATTATTTTACTACACGATATACTTATATACACGTATATATGATTAGCTTTGATTGATTCAAATACATCTGGAAAATAATGTTGGGTATAACATAAATTTAATACTATGTCCAGTGTACTTACAAATAAATAATTCTTCCCGTCTATAAACTCTATCTACGTTATTAAATACACGTTTCGTGGATACTATCTCGATAATACGTTACCATCCACATTATATACCTTTATACTAAGAAACATATCGATTCTCCTGTCAATTTTTTTTCTACTTCATAGTACACTATATATATACATACTTCCTATTAATTTACTCAAGTCAAAGTTTTTAATTATTTTAATTATTGTTCTTTTATTAATTTATAACTGTTTATATAGAAAATATAGTTTTATACGTGGTTTTTGTAACGAAAAAAAAATGTTGATATATAATTTTAATTTACGATTATTAATTAATTAAAAAATTCATAAAAAAATTGAATATTATTTATTAGAAAATTACTTATAAAAATTGTTTTACTTTTCATAGTTATAATATGATTAATTTTTTATAGAATCATTTCTTGTAATAATTATTTTAATTTTTATAGTAGATGCATCATATACTATTAGTGTATGGACTGTCAGTTACGGAAATAATTCAATTTTAAATTAAATTTAGATTATTTAAATTACCGTTGTTTTAGCAATTCACTATTTATCACAGAAAATTGTAGTTTTTAAATGAAACTTTCCTAATAAAGTAGTATACACAATTTTTAATTTTCTTTAATTATATTACTATAGTTTTATCAATTTACTACAATTTAAAGAAAAATACTACTTTTTAATAAAATATTTTGAATAAGGAAACTGTGAAAATAAATTTTTTATATTTACTTATTTCTATTAATATTAATAATTATTATTTATTATTAATTATTATTTACTTATTTTAATTTACTTATTAATTACACTTCACACCACAGAAAAATTAAAGTTTCTAAATTACTTTTGTAAAAAAAAAATGGTTAAATATTTAAATATTTTCAATTACTTAAATTATTGACGTTTATCAATTCACAGAAAAAAATTCAAAATTTGCAAATTTTAAATTCATATAAAGAATTTTTAATTTTCTTTTATGAAATAACGGTTCTCTCTTTAATTTATTTAAATTCCAATTTTTAATCATATTTTCTAAAAGACAAAAAGACGTGTAAAAAATTATAATATTAAAAAACAGAGAGCTCTTTCTCCTCTAACGATAGAACCGGAAAATCTAAGAAGTACAACGATTCGTAATACAAAACGATATAAAGAAAAATAAAAAAAGTGAGTAATAATCAACAGCAGCTGTGCCAACGTATAGTTTTTTCGTTGTAAAAAAAAAAATTTTTACTACCGACGACTGTGCTTTTACCGAAAGTTCGTTTCTTTTTTTCCATCATTCTTTCTCGCTTTTTTGACGGACAGCGGTTGGTGTACTTTGTATTCCTCAACCGGGTCTGTAGTAATAATGATCTTCGACCTCTAGAGAGGGTGCGAGTATATTTCAGAAATAGAGAGAAATTCGATATATACACCAGTATATAGGTTGATTTACGATTCCTCGTGGGTTTTCGAAATTTTTCGTCTAATTCGTTTTAGATGCGATATTTTCAATATATATATATATATATATATATATATATATACAAAGTGATGTTGCTTTAGAAATTTAAAGAGGAAAATTGATATTCTTTTAAAGATTTAGATTACACTAAAATGAAAATTTGTTTTAGAAATTATTTTCGAACGTGTTACATATATATTATATTAGAAATTATTCTTAATAGTTTATAAATATTTGTATCGCAAATCATTGTTATCGACTAGGTTGAGCGATCGACATTTTTGCTAGAAATCATATTTTCATTTAAGCGCGTAAACGATCGAAATTCATTTTCAAAGATTATACCGCTAAATGTTCATAGCCTTTGAATTTGTACGGATTTAAATTGAAATAAATTAAAATATTTTAAACGAGTGCGATTTTTTATTATTAAATTTTATTATTAAATTTTTATTATTAAATTAGTATACCGCATAAAACGTTAAAAATATTCATAAATTCGTCGACATACGATATTTGTACGCACAACACCAATTATATGTCTGTACTTTTTTAGGTTAGCTAGAAAACATTAATTTGATGAAGAATATCGATTAAAAAAATTATATATGTATATATATATATAATATATATATATACAAAGTGATGTTGCTTTAGAAATTTAAAGAGGAAAATTGATATTCTTTTAAAGATTTAGATTAAGGAAACTGTGAAAATAAATTTTTTTATATTTACTTATTTCTATTAATATTAATAATTATTATTTATTATTAATTATTATTTACTTATTTTAATTTACTTATTAATTACACTTCACACCACAGAAAAATTAAAGTTTCTAAATTACTTTTGTAAAAAAAAAATGGTTAAATATTTAAATATTTTCAATTACTTAAATTATTGACGTTTATCAATTCACAGAAAAAAATTCAAAATTTGCAAATTTTAAATTCATATAAAGAATTTTTAATTTTCTTTTATGAAATAACGGTTCTCTCTTTAATTTATTTAAATTCCAATTTTTAATCATATTTTCTAAAAGACAAAAAGACGTGTAAAAAATTATAATATTAAAAAACAGAGAGCTCTTTCTCCTCTAACGATAGAACCGGAAAATCTAAGAAGTACAACGATTCGTAATACAAAACGATATAAAGAAAAATAAAAAAAGTGAGTAATAATCAACAGCAGCTGTGCCAACGTATAGTTTTTTCGTTGTAAAAAAAAATTTTTACTACCGACGACTGTGCTTTTACCGAAAGTTCGTTTCTTTTTTCCATCATTCTTTCTCGCTTTTTTGACGGACAGCGGTTGGTGTACTTTGTATTCCTCAACCGGGTCTGTAGTAATAATGATCTTCGACCTCTAGAGAGGGTGCGAGTATATTTCAGAAATAGAGAGAAATTCGATATATACACCAGTATATAGGTTGATTTACGATTCCTCGTGGGTTTTCGAAATTTTTCGTCTAATTCGTTTTAGATGCGATATTTTCAATATATATATATATATAATATATATATATACAAAGTGATGTTGCTTTAGAAATTTAAAGAGGAAAATTGATATTCTTTTAAAGATTTAGATTACACTAAAATGAAAATTTGTTTTAGAAATTATTTTCGAACGTGTTACATATATATTATATTAGAAATTATTCTTAATAGTTTATAAATATTTGTATCGCAAATCATTGTTATCGACTAGGTTGAGCGATCGACATTTTTGCTAGAAATCATATTTTCATTTAAGCGTGTAAACGATCGAAATTCATTTTCAAAGATTATACCGCTAAATGTTCATAGCCTTTGAATTTGTACGGATTTAAATTGAAATAAATTAAAATATTTTAAACGAGTGCGATTTTTCATTATTAAATTTTATTATTAAATTTTATTATTAAAGTATACCGCATAAAACGTTAAAAATATTCATAAATTCGTCGACATACGATATTTGTACGCACAACACCAATTATATGTCTGTACTTTTTTAGGTTAGCTAGAAAACATTAATTTGATGAAGAATATCGATTAAAAAAATTATATATGTATATATATATATAAGTAAAATTGATTGCTTGAAAACAATTTTGTCACGGCGTCTGACGAAAACGTTCCCTATATCACTAAATTCATTTACAATACGCCCGAAGTTTAATTACGTGCAGTAGATACATAAAAAAAATCTAACCTTCGATTCGAAAATATCTTCATAACCATGAACGATCACATCGATATCGAAAAGAGCAAAAAAAAGGATATTATAATTATACATTATAATATAATCAATCAATATCTTTCGATATATACGAAATTCGGTCGAATAATTTTTCGAAAAAAATATATATATATTTGGGAACGCATATAATAAAACAAAAAAAAAATCAGGTCGTGACACTTTTCCAAACACCCGCAAGAGAGAGAGAGAGAGAGAGTTTTCTTTTTACTGCGATAACTCAAAAGTCGATAAATTTTTCTTTCCTCGTTGCGAACGACAAAACGTCAAGTTTATAACCGGAGCCTCGCACACAGGCGCGTAAGTCTGCTGACGAAGTATCTTTCAGACCCCAAGAGAAGAGAGAGAAGAAGAAGAAAATGGGGGAGAGATTGTTCAACATTTTGACGTTCTACCCATGCAGTTTTAGCCTTTGCGGTGACCGTTTTCGGTCTCTTTCTCATCCTTAAAGGGGAACTACGAGTATCGATGGTGTCTATATATTTCATGTATGTGTGTGTGTGTATATATATATATATCAGTCAGGATGGGTTCAACAGAGGTCGTTTGATCGGTGATGTGGTGATTTAATGAGTTTCAGTCTTCTGAGTTTCGTATATAGTGTATTATTTATATACCTGCTTTTTTGGTTTTTCGTTTATTTATTTTCGTACAATTTGCATGTATATATATATATATATATATATATTATATATATATATACAAAGTGATGTTGCTTTAGAAATTTAAAGAGGAAAATTGATATTCTTTTAAAGATTTAGATTACACTAAAATGAAAATTTGTTTTAGAAATTATTTTCGAACGTGTTACATATATATTATATTAGAAATTATTCTTAATAGTTTATAAATATTTGTATCGCAAATCATTGTTATCGACTAGGTTGAGCGATCGACATTTTTGCTAGAAATCATATTTTCATTTAAGCGCGTAAACGATCGAAATTCATTTTCAAAGATTATACCGCTAAATGTTCATAGCCTTTGAATTTGTACGGATTTAAATTGAAATAAATTAAAATATTTTAAACGAGTGCGATTTTTCATTATTAAATTTTATTATTAAATTTTTATTATTAAAGTATACCGCATAAAACGTTAAAAATATTCATAAATTCGTCGACATACGATATTTGTACGCACAACACCAATTATATGTCTGTACTTTTTTAGGTTAGCTAGAAAACATTAATTTGATGAAGAATATCGATTAAAAAAATTATATATGTATATATATATATAAGTAAAATTGATTGCTTGAAAACAATTTTGTCACGGCGTCTGACGAAAACGTTCCCTATATCACTAAATTCATTTACAATACGCCCGAAGTTTAATTACGTGCAGTAGATACATAAAAAAAATCTAACCTTCGATTCGAAAATATCTTCATAACCATGAACGATCACATCGATATCGAAAAGAGCAAAAAAAAGGATATTATAATTATACATTATAATATAATCAATCAATATCTTTCGATATATATACGAAATTCGGTCGAATAATTTTTCGAAAAAAAAATATATATATATTTGGGAACGCATATAATAAAACAAAAAAAATCAGGTCGTGACACTTTTCCAAACACCCGCAAGAGAGAGAGAGAGAGAGAGTTTTCTTTTTACTGCGATAACTCAAAGTCGATAAATTTTTCTTTCCTCGTTGCGAACGACAAAACGTCAAGTTTATAACCGGAGCCTCGCACACAGGCGCGTAAGTCTGCTGACGAAGTATCTTTCAGACCCCAAGAGAAAGAGAGAGAAGAAGAAGAAAATGGGGGAGAGATTGTTCAACATTTTGACGTTCTACCCATGCAGTTTTAGCCTTTGCGGTGACCGTTTTCGGTCTCTTTCTCATCCTTAAAGGGGAACTACGAGTATCGATGTGTCTATATATTTCTATGTATGTGTGTGTGTGTATATATATATATATCAGTCAGGATGGGTTCAACAAGAGGTCGTTTGATCGGTGATGTGGTGATTTAATGAGTTTCAGTCTTCTGAGTTTCGTATATAGTGTATTATTTATATACCTGCTTTTTTGGTTTTTCGTTTATTTATTTTCGTACAATTTGCATGTATAAATATATATATATATATATATATATATATATATATGGATCATTCCAATACTTTTTTGCAAATCGGTCCGGGGGGGGGGTAAAATTTAAAAAATACCTTGTATTTATTAATGGCTTTAAGTTTCATTGGTCTGCGATTTGGTAAAAAGGTATTTAAAATCTATATATATATGGGTCATTCCAATACTTTTTTGCAAATCGGTCCGGGGGGGGGGGGTCAACCAATCGGGCTAAAAATTTAGTATGTTACTATACTATAAAAAAAGTAAGTGAGCCAAAATTGTAGCCTTCTAAATCAATTAAGGTCGTAGGTATGCGATTTTTAACATTCAAAAATAGGCCATTTTTCATCATTTTTTAACATTTTTCAAAGTAGCACCAAAATTCGAGAAATTAGTATTTTTTTATCCAGTCCAGGGCAAAGTCTTCGTATTACTATAGACTTTTAATCTAGCTATATAGAATACAATTATATTGTGAACAAAAATTTTGACACAGCTAAATATAACACTTTTTTTTCAAATTTTTCACATTTTCTAAATGCTACCAAATTAACAGTTTTGATATTTTTAAAAAAAACCCAACGCGGTGAGATTTTTATTGGTATAAGCTTTTTTTCTGTTCCAGGTTTACTATAAAAAGTTAATTTGGCTTAAAGTTATGCTTATATAAATTTGACCTAAAATGCAAAAAAACACGTTTTTTGGTATTTTCTAATGCTCACAACGTCGGTCTACCTAAATTTTTTTTACCAAAATTTGGGTGGAACTCGGTTTTTGTAGGTAGAAAATGATCCCGTAGTTACTGGCAATGGATATTTGACCTTGGTACACGTTTAATAACGTTTGAAAATATTTTTTTTTGCATTCTTGCGCAAGACTTATCGGATTACTGCAATCATAGGTAACATCCATACTATAGGTAACTTTTAAAACTAATAGTAATATAGTTTAAAGAAATTTTTAATTTATTTTTTATAACAATTTTTTGGCCTGTTTTCGCTATTTTACTCGTTTTGTACATTATCATTACAATGCGTCGAAAAACTTGTCATTTGTACAACAGGAAAAAGGTTTCTGATTGCGTGACAAACATTTTGTGTATTTACGTTTTTTAAATTGGCATAACAGATTTTGGGATTTTTGTACAAAAACTGATTTTAGTGGAATTGTAAAAAGTGTCAAAGCTTAAACATATTACTGCAGGTCTAAAAATAAACCTCGTATTTTATAATATCATGTCAATATTACAGGTGACTTTCAAAATTAACACGGTATTATAGTTAAAAGAAATTTTACTCTTCTAACAATCAATTAATCATAATTTTGTATCAAGCATTATTTACTGATGTTTTCATAATTTTTTGTAACTTTAAATTAAATATATTTAAAGTATATTGTTTGTACGAATCTTTTATGGTACCATACTTCTAATCTACTACATAGAATTATACGCATTATTTATAACATGTCAAATAGATCGTTAAAATAGATAAGGTACTTGTCGATATGAAAAATCGGGCTGAAGAGAATAAGAATCGGAAGCGGAATGCGGTATCAGCCTGGATGAATTTAAGCCTCAATTATTAATTTTAACCTAAAGCTTATTATTATTGTTTATTTGACATTTTTATATTAAGCACACCATCATGGATACATATAATAATAATAATAATACAGAAGGCACGCGCTAAAAGATTCGTACATACAATATACTTTAAATATTATTTAATTTAAAAGTTATAAATAATTATGAAAACATCAATAAATAATGCGTGATACAAAATTATGATTAATTGATTGTTAGAAAGAATAAAAATTTCTTTTACTATATACCGTGTTAATTTGAAAGTCACCTGTAATATTGACATGATATTATAAATACGAGGTTTATTTTAAACCTGCAGTAATTGTTTAAGCTTTGACACTTTTTACAATTCCATAAAATCAGTTTTTGTACAAAATCCAAATTCTGTTGTGCCAATTTAAAAAACGTAAATACACAAAATGTAAGCGAAACAGGCCCAAAAATTGTTATAAAAAAATAAATTAAAAATTTCTTAAACTATATTCTATTAGTTTTAAAAGTTACGTATAGTATGGATGTTACCTATGATGCAGTAATCCGATAAGTCTTGCGCAGAATGCAAAAAAAAAATTTTCAAACGTTAATAAACGTGTACCAAGGTCAAATATCCATTGCAGTAACTACGGGATCATTTTCTACCTACAAAAACCGAGTTCCACCCAAATTTTGGTAAAAAAACATTTAGGGTAGACCGACGTTGTGAGCATTAGAAAATACCAAAAAACGTGTTTTTTTGCATTTTAGGTCAAATTTAAATAAGCATGACTTTAAGTCCAAATTAACTTTTGATAGTAAACCTGGAACAGAAAGAAAGTTTATACCAATACAAATCTAACCGCGTCGGGTATTTTTAAAAATATCAAAACTGTTAATTTGGTAGCGTTTAGAAATGTGCAAAATTTGAAAAAATAAGTGTTTATATTTAGCTGTGTCAAAATTTTTGTTCACAAAATAATTGTATTCTATACAGCTAGATTAAAAGTCTATAGTAATACGAAGACTTTGCCCAGGACTCGATAAAAAAATATTAATTTCTCGAATTTTAGTGCTACTTTGAAAAAATGTTAAAAAATGATGAAAATAGCCTATTTTGAATGTTTAAAATCGCATACCTACGGCCTTAATTGATTAGAAGGTTACAATTTTGGCTCACTTACTTTTTTATAGTATAGTACATACTAAATTTTTCTTTCCTCGTTGCGAACGACAAAACGTCAAGTTTATAACCGGAGCCTCGCACACAGGCTGCGTAAGTCTGCTGACGAAGTATCTTTCAGACCCCAAGAGAAAGAGAGGAAGAAGAAGAAAATGGGGGAGAGATTGTTCAACATTTTGACGTTCTACCCATGCAGTTTAGCCTTTGCGGGTGACCGTTTTCGGTCTCTTTCTCATCCTAAAGGGGAACTACGAGTTATCGATGTGTCTATATATTTCTATGTATGTGTGTGTGTGTATATATATATATATCATTCAGGATGGGTTCAACAAGAGGTCGTTTGATCGGTGATGTGGTGATTTAATGAGTTTCAGTCTTCTGAGTTTCGTATATAGTGTATTATTTATATACCTGCTTTTTTGGTTTTTCGTTTAATTTATTTTCGTACAATTTGCATGTATAAATATATATATATATATATATATATATATTATATATGGATCATTCCAATACTTTTTTGCAAATCGGTCCGGGGGGGGGGTAAAATTTAAAAAATACCTTGTATTTATTAATGGCTTTAAGTTTCATTGGTCTGCGATTTGGTAAAAAGGTATTTAAAATCTATATATATGGGTCATTCCAATACTTTTTTGCAAATCGGTCCGGGGGGGGGGGTCAACCAATCGGGCTAAAAATTTAGTATGTTACTATACTATAAAAAAAGTAAGTGAGCCAAAATTGTAGCCTTCTAAATCAATTAAGGTCGTAGGTATGCGATTTTTAACATTCAAAAATAGGCCATTTTTCATCATTTTTTAACATTTTTCAAAGTAGCACCAAAATTCGAGAAATTAGTATTTTTTTATCCAGTCCAGGCAAAGTCTTCGTATTACTATAGACTTTTAATCTAGCTATATAGAATACAATTATATTGTGAACAAAAATTTTGACACAGCTAAATATAACACTTTTTTTCAAATTTTCACATTTTCTAAATGCTACCAAATTAACAGTTTTTGATATTTTTAAAAAAACCCAACGCGGTTAGATTTTTATTGTATAAGCTTTCTTTCTGTTCCAGGTTGTACTATAAAAAGTTAATTTGGCTTAAAGTTATGCTTATATAAATTTGACCTAAAAATGCCAAAAAAACACGTTTTTTGGTATTTTCTAATGCTCACAACGTCGGTCTACCTAAATTTTTTTTACCAAATTTGGGTGGAACTCGGTTTTTGTAGGTAGAAAATGATCCGTAGTTACTGCAATGGATATTTGACCTTGGTACACGTTTATTAATGTTTGAAAAATTTTTTTTTTGCATTCTTGCGCAAGACCTTATCGGATTACTGCATCATAGGTAACATCCATACTATAACGTAACTTTTAAAACTAATAGGAAATATAGTTTAAAGAAATTTTAATTTATTTTTTTATAACAATTTTTGGGCCTGTTTTCGCTACATTTTGTGTATTTACGTTTTTTAAAATTGGCACAACAGAATTTGGGATTTTTGTACAAAAACTGATTTATGGAATTGTAAAAAGTGTCAAAGCTTAACATATTACTGCAGGCTAAAATAAACCTCGTATTTTATAATATCATGTCATATTACAGGTGACTTTCAAAATTAACACGTATTATAGTTAAAAGAAATTTTTACTCTTTCTAACAATCAATAATCATAATTTTTGTATCAAGCATTATTTACTGATGTTTTCATAATTTTTTGTAACTTTTAAATTAAATATATTTAAAGTATATTGTTTGTACGAATCTTTTATGGTACCTACTTCTAATCTACTACATAGAATTACACGCATTATTTATAACATTTCAAATAGATCGTTAAAATAGATAAGTACTTGTCGATATGAAAATCGGGCTGAAGAGAATAAGAATCGGAAGCGGAATGCGGTATCAGCCTGGATGAATTTAAGCCTCAATTATTAATTTTAACCTAAAGCTTATTTATTATTGTTTATTTGACATTTTTATATTAAGCACACCATCATGGATACATATAATAATAATAATAATACAGAAGGCACGCGCTAAAAGATTCGTTCATACAATATACTTTAAATATTATTTAATTTAAAAGTTATAAATAATTATGAAAACATCAATAAATAATGCTTGATACAAAATTATGATTAATTGATTGTTAGAAAGAATAAAAATTTCTTTTAACTATAATACCGTGTTAATTTTGAAAGTCACCTGTAATATTGACATGATATTATAAAATACGAGGTTTATTTTAAACCTGCAGTAATATGTTTAAGCTTTGACACTTTTTACAATTCCATAAAATCAGTTTTTGTACAAAAATCCCAAATTCTGTTGTGCCAATTTAAAAAACGTAAATACACAAAATGTAGCGAAAACAGGCCAAAAATTGTTATAAAAAAATAAATTAAAAATTTCTTTAAACTATATTCCTATTAGTTTTAAAAGTTACGTATAGTATGGATGTTACCTATGATGCAGTAATCCGATAAGTCTTGCGCAAGAATGCAAAAAAAAAATTTTCAAACATTAATAAACGTGTACCAAGGTCAAATATCCATTGCAGTAACTACGGGATCATTTTCTACCTACAAAAACCGAGTTCCACCCAAATTTTGGTAAAAAAAATTTAGGTAGACCGACGTTGTGAGCATTAGAAAATACCAAAAAACGTGTTTTTTTGCATTTTAGGTCAAATTTAAATAAGCATGACTTTAAGCCAAATTAACTTTTTATAGTAAACCTGGAACAGAAAGAAAGCTTATACCAACACAAATCTAACCGCGTCGGGTTTTTTTAAAAATATCAAAAACTGTTAATTTGGTAGCGTTTAGAAAATGTGCAAAATTTGAAAAAATAAGTGTTTATATTTAGCTGTGTCAAAATTTTTGTTCACAAAATAATTGTATTCTATACAGCTAGATTAAAAGTCTATAGTAATACGAAGACTTTGCCCAGGACTGGATAAAAAAATATTAATTTCTCGAATTTTGGTGCTACTTTGAAAAATGTTAAAAAATGATGAAAAATAGCCTATTTTTGAATGTTTAAAATCGCATACCTACGACCTTAATTGATTTAGAAGGCTACAATTTTGGCTCACTTACTTTTTTTATAGTATAGTAACATACTAAATTTTTAGCCCGATTGGTTGACCCCCCCCCCCCGGACCGATTTGCAAAAAAGTATTGGAATGACCCATATATATATAGATTTTAAATACCTTTTTACCAAATCGCAGACCAATGAAACACTTAAAACCATTAATAAATACAAGGTATTTTTTAAACTTTTACATGAAAAAATCAATTGTGGCGTGGTTGTCTTATTTCAAATTTGATGATTACATTCTACAGAATTTTGCCAGAAAAAGTGATATTAGATGTTATGTATGAGAGTTGATATATTTTGAGATAAATAGATTCAATAATAGCTATTTTTGAAAAAATTGAAATTTTCACTTTTTGAGGTTGGAATATATCTTGAAACAAATAGTTTCTATCACTTAAAAATTTTACCAGTCTTCTAGAAAACGTCTCCAGCCTTTACAAAAATTTGGTGCGGCTTATTATTTTGTCCGAACCAGTTGTTGTGAAATATAATATATAATATACAATATATATAGCTTTGAATTTTGTTCAGAGTAACTTTTGATAGTGGTGTTGGTGTTAATGTTTTTGTTAACTTTTTTCCATATATAGTAACACGTCAAAGTTAAAGTGCCATTCTACGCGCTTATTAAAAACGTGCAGAAAACATAATTTTTTTCAAAACAGTATACTTTTCGTAACTTTGAATGATATTCAAAAACGCGTAAAATCCAATTTTACGTACACGGTGTGCCATGCATAAACAAGGTATTTTTAAATCCGATATATAAACAACCACTTCGGAAATTAAGCGAAATGCAGTTTATATCCGCTGAGCGTAAAATCTCACATTATAAACGTATATAAATTCACACACTCCACGTATATAAATCACATATACCTGTAAAAACCTAACACCCACATCACTTTCTCAATACTACACTCAGTTTCATTTCGTAAATTTTAATACAATTTCAAATATCGTAACATAAATATATACCTACAATATTAACCTCTCTCTCTCTCATTCTCTCGTGCTTCCCATAAATTAAACTCGTATTATCTCTAATTTCAAATTTATATTTTCATTTCTCGCACTCGGATATTTTAATGTATACTTACACACACACACACACACACACACACACACACACACACACACACACAGCAATATACAATTTACGCACCTCGAATATTATCGCGTTTGTTTATAACAATTTAATCGTCGTTATATACACTATAACAATCGCTGCAAAATATAGTTCTGAAGGTATTTATATATTTACTTCGTTATATCCTCTTTTTTTTTATACACACATACGTACACGTATATATCGATAATAATAAGCTCTTATATCAGCGAGAGCACGTATTAATTTATCGTTAGTATATAGAACGGGCAAAACAAAAAGAGTCTAATAAATATGTTTTAAACGAACTTCGAGGAAACTTTTATCTCCCGCGCCCTGTTAAATGGATATTTATAAACTTTTCCCGCGGATAAATTTATATTATTATTCCTTTAATAAATACAGAAAGTTTGTTAAATTACGGGGTAATGTGTATATATATATAAACAGTTCGTTTTAGTGTTGCGCGCATACGATGATTGTTGTAAAAATAATAAATATAGTGATATTATATATCAATTTGTCATTCGGCGGCGAATATATGTATTCTCTAAGAATAAATTAGTGAAAATTCGACTATTTGTTTAATAGACAATATTTCACATGAATTATTAGTGGATTTTTCCTTAATTATTTGATAAGAATTCTGCTGAAAGTAAAAAAATTTTTTTTTAATGTTTAATTAGTATTATTCATTTAATTAGTTACCTACTTATCACTTTTCAAATAGTGTTCGTTCACTAATTAGCCGAGTGGATATTCACTAATTATTTTTAGATAGTATAATAATCGACGACCACGTACGAAGAGAAGCGCATTACTGAAGTCAGATATTCTTAGCTATTGAATTAGGTGATTTTCAGTTAGCAAAATTATGTTTTATAAGCTAAACATTCGGTAATAATTGCTCGTGCTGAAAATTATATTTATTTATTTGCACCAAAATAGACAATTCATTTATTTCATCGAATTTTAAACTAAATATAGTTTTATCAACAATATACTTTAAGCCATAGGTTAGTATCTCAATATAAATATTTATTTATCCATAGTAAAATGCATTACATTATAATACGTAATAATCCTGTTTCCTGTACATAGGGTCTGGCGCATACAAAATTTACATACTTAGAATATAATATATATATATATATATATATATATATATATATATATATATATATATATATATATATATATATATATATATATATATATATATATATATATATATAATATACAATATATATAGCTTTGAATTTTGTTCAGAGTAACTTTTGATAGTGGTGTTGGTGTTAATGTTTTTGTTAACTTTTTTCCATATATAGTAACACGTCAAAGTTAAAGTGCCATTCTACGCGCTTATAAAAACGTGCAGAAAACATAATTTTTTTCAAAACAGTTATACTTTTCGTAACTTTGAATGATATTCAAAAACGCGTAAAATCCAATTTTACGTACACGGTGTGCCATGCATAAACAAGGTATTTTTTAAACTTTTACATGAAAAAATCAATTGTGGCGTGGTTGTCTTATTTCAAATTTGATGATTACATTCTACAGAATTTTGCCAGAAAAAGTGATATTAGATGTTATGTATGAGAGTTGATAGATTTTGAGATAAATAGTTTCAAAAATAGCTATTTTTGAAAAAAATTGAAATTTTACACTTTTTGAGGTTGGAATATATCTTGAAACAAAGAGTTTCTATTACTTAAAAATTTTTACCAGTCTTCTAGAAAACGTCTCCAGCCTTTACAAAAAATTTGGTGCGGCTTATATTTTGTCCGAACCAGTTGTTGTGAAATATAATATAATATACAATATATAGCTTTGAATTTTGTTCAGAGTAACTTTTGATAGTGGTGTTGGTGTTAATGTTTTTGTTAACTTTTTTCCATATATAGTAACACGTCAAAGTTAAAGTGCCATTCTACGCGCTTATAAAAACGTGCAGAAAACATAATTTTTTTCAAAACAGTTATACTTTTCGTAACTTTGAATGATATTCAAAAACGCGTAAAATCCAATTTTACGTACACGGTGTGCCATGCATAAACAAGGTATTTTTTAAACTTTTACATGAAAAAATCAATTGTGGCGTGGTTGCCTTATTTCAAATTTGATGATTACATTCTACAGAATTTTGCCAGAAAAAGTGATATTAGATGTTATGTATGAGAGTTGATAGATTTTGAGATAAATAGTTTCAAAAATAGCTATTTTTGAAAAAAATTGAAATTTTACACTTTTTGAGGTTGGAATATATCTTGAAACAAAGAGTTTCTATTACTTAAAAATTTTTACCAGTCTTCTAGAAAACGTCTCCAGCCTTTACAAAAAATTTGGTGCGGCTTATTATTTTGTCCGAACCAGTTGTTGTGAAATATAATATAATATACAATATATAGCTTTGAATTTTGTTCAGAGTAACTTTTGATAGTGGTGTTGGTGTTAATGTTTTTGTTAACTTTTTTCCATATATAGTAACACGTCAAAGTTAAAGTGCCATTCTACGCGCTTATAAAAACGTGCAGAAAACATAATTTTTTTCAAAACAGTTATACTTTTCGTAACTTTGAATGATATTCAAAAACGCGTAAAATCCAATTTTACGTACACGGTGTGCCATGCATAAACAAGGTATTTTTTAAACTTTTACATGAAAAAATCAATTGTGGCGTGGTTGCCTTATTTCAAATTTGATGATTACATTCTACAGAATTTTGCCAGAAAAAGTGATATTAGATGTTATGTATGAGAGTTGATAGATTTTGAGATAAATAGTTTCAAAAATAGCTATTTTTGAAAAAAATTGAAATTTTACACTTTTTGAGGTTGGAATATATCTTGAAACAAATAGTTTCTATCACTTAAAAATTTTTACCAGTCTTCTAGAAAACGTCTCCAGCCTTTACAAAAAATTTGGTGCGGCTTAATATTTTGTCCGAACCAGTTGTTGTGAAATATAATATAATATACAATATATAGCTTTGAATTTTGTTCAGAGTAACTTTTGATAGTGGTGTTGGTGTTAATGTTTTTGTTAACTTTTTTCCATATATAGTAACACGTCAAAGTTAAAGTGCCATTCTACGCGCTTATAAAAACGTGCAGAAAACATAATTTTTTTCAAAACAGTTATACTTTTCGTAACTTTGAATGATATTCAAAAACGCGTAAAATCCAATTTTACGTACACGGTGTGCCATGCATAAACAAGGTATTTTTAAATCCGATATATAAACAACCACTTCGGAAATTAAGCGAAATGCAGTTTATATCCGCTGAGCGTAAAATCTCACATTATAAACGTATATAAATTCACACACTCCACGTATATAAATACACATATACCTGTAAAAACCTAACACCCACATCACTTTCTCAATGCTACACTCAGTTTCATTTCGTAAATTTTAATACAATTTCAAATATCGTAACATAAATATACCTACAATATTAACCTCTCTCTCTCATTCTCTTGTGCTTCCCATAAATTAAACTCGTATTATCTCTAATTTCAAATTTATATTTTCATTTCTCGCACTCGGATATTTTAATGTATACTTACACACACACACACAGCAATATACAATTTACGCACCTCGAATATTATCGCGTTTGTTTATAACAATTTAATCGTCGTTATATACACTATAACAATCGCTGCAAAATATAGTTCTGAAGGTATTTATATATTTACTTCGTTATATCCTCTTTTTTTTATACACACATACGTACACGTATATATCGATAATAATAAGCTCTTATATCAGCGAGAGCACGTATTAATTTATCGTTAGTATATAGAACGGGCAAAACAAAAAGAGTCTAATAAATATGTTTTAAACGAACTTTCGAGGAAACTTTTATCTCCCGCGCCCTGTTAAATGGATATTTATAAACTTTTCCCGCGGATAAATTTATATTATTATTCCTTTAATAAATACAGAAAGTTTGTTAAATTACGGGGTAATTTGTATATATATATAAACAGTTCGTTTTAGTGTTGCGCGCATACGATGATTGTTGTAAAAATAATAAATATAGTGATATTATATATCAATTTGTCATTCGCGTCAAATATGTATTCTCTAAAAATAAATTAGTGAAAATTCGACTAATTTGTTTAATAGACAATATTTCACTGAATTATTAGTGGATTTTTCCTTAATTAAGGGGACCAGCCAGTATTAAAATTGAGCTGTAAAAAAGGCTATTCAATACTGACAATTAATAATTTTTTTTCATAACCAGTGAAAAAAATTCTTAATTTTTTAAACAAATTATATTATTATTAATTTTTATTTAAAATATGTTGGTCAATTTATATGTTACATAACTATTTTAATTAATTATGAGATTCCTTACTCTGGTTTTTTTCCATAATGGACTTACCGCTATCTCAGAAACCATTTTATCGAATAGGCTGAAATGTTAACAGTTACTTTTAAATATGATTTTAATTTACTTGATTGGAACATACTGTGTTTATATTGTAATAAAAAAATTATTAATACCAAATTAATTAGAAAAATTGAAAAATTATATAAAAAAACAACTAAATAATTTTTTTATATAATCGTTTATTGAATATTCTGTTCCATTCAAGTGGATTAAAATCATATTTAAAAGTGACTGTTTAAATTTCAGCCTATTCGATGAAATGGTTGCTGAGATATTCTGCGGTAAATCCATTATGGAAAAGTCTCATAAGTAATTAAAATAATTATGTAACATATAAATTGGCCAACAATTTTTAAGTAAAAGTTAATAATATAATTTGTTTAAAAAATTCAGAAATTTTATCACTGGTTGTGAAAAAAAAATTATTAATTGTTAATATTGAATATAGCTTTATTTCAATTTTAACAGTGGCTGGTCCCCTTAATTAGTGAATTGTACGTTTCTTCCATCATTACATGAAGTTATTAACTTATATTTCTTGAATTAATTAATTCATGAAAATTATTGTATTATATATTTTACTAAATGATGATAAATAGTATATTTTTCACTGATTTATTATAGTCAATTATCCCATTTGAAAATGAATTAGTGAATATTCACTAGTGTATATTAGCATACAGTTATTATTTGAATCAGTGATTTTTCACTCATTAATTTAGTGGATTTATTACTTCGAACAGTATTCTTATTAAATACGACTCAAGAAGAAATCTAGTTGATATTAAAAATGAAATATTACTTGATTATATACGATTCATTTAATATCAACCAGATTTCTTCTTGGGTCATATTTGTTAAGAATTCTGCTGAAAGTAAAAAATTTGTTTTTTAATGTTTAATTAGTAATTATTCATTTAAATTAGTTACCTACTTATCACTTTTCAAATAGTGTTCGTTCACTAATTAGCCAGTGGATATTCACTAATTTATTTTTAGATAGTATAATAATCGACGCCACGTACGAAGAGAAGCAGCATTACTGAAGTCAGATAATTCTTAGCTATTGAATTAGGTGATTTTCAGTTAGCAAAATTATGTTTTATAAGCTAAACATTCGGTAATAATTGCTCGTGCTGAAAATTATATTTATTTATTTGCACCAAAATAGACAATTTCATTTATTTCATCGAATTTTAAACTAAATATAGTTTTATCAACAAATAATACTTTAACATAGGTTAGTATCTCAATATAAATATTTATTTATCCATAGTAAAATGCATTACATTATAATACGTAATAATCCTGTTTCCTGTACATAGGTCTGGCGCATACAAAATTTACATACTTAGAAATAATATATATATATATATATAAAATAAATGCAATATATAATTTAATTAATATGCAAATTTAAATGTATTTTTAAGTTACGTTCCTATATCCCCTAATTTTTCGACGAAATTTAGCTAACAAGTAACTGTAATTTTTAGTTATTTAAGTTATCTAATTTTTAACATCACAACTTAGAAGGATATCAATTAAATCTTCAACGACAACGAGAATACTTAATTAACCACAATATATCTTTCGTATAAAACACCGATCGTACACGCGTAACATATTTTTCGCGCGTAATAAAATTTGAGAACCTAGTGACACAATTTTTGTTTTTTAAATAAGACACGTATAACTCGACTGATTAAGGTCACAAGATATATAGTTAACGCCCGTAAAATTGCTCAGATCAGCTAGAAAAAAGGAAAATACGAAGAAGAGAAGAAGAAGAAGAGAATAAAAATGAAGAGGCGATTCATGAGTTTACTTTCGTCGTGTGGCAACCCGGTTCGTAGGAGGAACAATACTTTTTCTCGAGTTGAAGAACCATCGAGTCCCGAGTGGCTGCTTTGTAGTCCCGAAGAAGTAGCCACTTCACCCTTACCGGTAGGGTCACACTGTAAACAACCTAGCTTCTTCTTCTTCTTCTTCTTCTTCTTCTTATTCTTAACGGAACTTGGATTATGGCTAGTGCTTATGCGTAGACGCAAGGTAACGTTACACTTTAACTACCCTACAGCCTATATGCGAATATGTGTAAACTTGAGTTTCCCCGAGAAGAAATTCACAGTTTTTGTTATTCGAAAGATGAGAAGATGCTGGTGATGGTGGTGGACCGATATATTTACCGAGAGGGAAAGTTTTTCGAAGAATTTTTGTTACCAACAACTTATGTACCCTAAATATATAAACGGGATTATTACGATGGGACATGGTGTAATATATTTCGGTTTGGAATGTTGTGACCTTGTAGCAATGTCAGATGTTCGGTGGAATGTTTACTAAACTTTTATATAGTAATAAAAATTAAGTAAAAATAGTAAATTTTGTTTTAATTTTGTTTCTGCTATATAGGTTAGATTGAAATTGAATCTGCGTGTGTATATGTTTGTGATTGTGTGTTTTGTGATATTTGATGTTCGAATTTCACCTTAATCATACAAACCCGATAAATAAAACGTGTCGTCACAAGTTAATAGTTTCAATTTCTATATATTTTATTTCCATGGTTTTTTTTATCAAAATATAGAAAAGACAATATCGATAAACTGGTACACATCATTGTGTTTTCTATGTAGATATCCGGTAGAAGGGAGACTAACTGTGCTTATTATTATTACTGAGTCAAAGTTTCTATGAAGAATTTGTTAATATTTGGTTTTTCACGGAAGTTTACAAAAATCTAAACGGAATAATTTCTATAGAACGATATGATATTAATCTTATAAAATTAGACGTTACTGAAGCACGGCGAAACAGGACTACCGTCTGACATTCTCGCCAAAAACAATTAGAAAAAATATTTTGCAACGTTTTACAAATTTTACTCGATAGTTTTTATCAAAATCATAGAAAATATCTCGTACAATTTTAATAAAATGATGTAATACGATTCGTAAAATTAGACCTTGCAAAATTAAAAGGTGCACTAAACTGGACTGTTTATCACAATTTACTAAATAATTAATTTTTAAAGTAAATTTTTTGGTCATTTTTCAATTATTCTCGATATACTCATTGAATTGCAATACAACGCTATAATATTTGTTTTCGTAAACTTGACCTTGTATAAAGTCAGCCTTAAGACGCAACACTTAACCGGTTCCCGAAGTTCACCAAATACAACTATTAAAAATGAATATTGCGGCATTTACAAATTGTCTCGACTATTTTCCGTGAAATTCCAATGGAAACAACTCTTACAATAATTCCTTCTAAAAAATTTGATCCTGTAAATGTCGTCGAGGATTCCAGTTCGGAATCACCACCTTAGAACGTAAATATGGCTCCTACAGTATGAAATCATGATTCTTTTATGCTCTTGGTGTTTTACAATTTCTTCTTCTTCTTCTTTTCTTTCCTCTTCAGTTTTTACGGTTAGTCGTATAATTTCGTATTTTATCTACGACTAGATAAACTTGATGAAAAGTTCGGTTATGTCAGTTAGATTAAATCAGACCGTATATATACCATATCCATACGATAGGACGCAGTGAAGAAAAAAGATTTATTAGGCGTATATCAACATCGAAATAGGTTTCTAATTACGAAGAAATATATCGTACCGAAAGGTATAATAATTTATAGATGCTATATCTCGAGACCAATTATATATATATATACTACTGGGGGGCTTCGCCCCCTGCGCGCTTCGCGCGCCAACCCCCTATTTTTAATTTCGAAAAAGGTTTTTCGTAATTAATTTATTTAAAATATGTTGGTCAATTTATATGTTACATAACTATTTTAATTAATTATGAGATTCCTTACTCTGGTTTTTTTCCATAATGGACTTACCGCTATCTCAGAAACCATTTTATCGAATAGGCTGAAATGTTAACAGTTACTTTTAAATATGATTTTAATTTACTTGATTGGAACATACTGTGTTTATATTGTAATAAAAAAATTATTAATTGTTAATATTGAATATAGCTTTATTTCAATTTTAACAGTGGCTGGTCCCCTTAATTAGTGAATTGTACGTTTCTTCCATCATTACATGAAGTTATTAACTTATATTTCTTGAATTAATTAATTCATGAAAATTATTGTATTATATATTTTACTAAATGATGATAAATAGTATATTTTTCACTGATTTATTATAGTCAATTATCCCATTTGAAAATGAATTAGTGAATATTCACTAGTGTATATTAGCATACAGTTATTATTTGAATCAGTGATTTTTCACTCATTAATTTAGTGGATTTATTACTTCGAACAGTATTCTTATTAAATACGACTCAAGAAGAAATCTAGTTGATATTAAAAATGAAATATTACTTGATTATATACGATTCATTTAATATCAACCAGATTTCTTCTTGGGTCATATTTGTTAAGAATTCTGCTGAAAGTAAAAAATTTTTTTTTAATGTTTAATTAGTAATTATTCATTTAAATTAGTTACCTACTTATCACTTTTCAAATAGTGTTCGTTCACTAATTAGCCAGTGGATATTCACTAATTTATTTTTAGATAGTATAATAATCGACGCCTCGTACGAAGAGAAGCAGCATTAAGTCAGATAATTCTTAGCTATTGAATTAGGTGATTTTCAGTTAGCAAAATTATGTTTTTTAAGCTAAAAATTCGGTAATAATTGCTCGTGCTGAAAATTATATTTATTTATTTGCACCAAAATAGACAATTTCATTTATTTCATCGAATTTTAAACTAAATATAGTTTTATCAACAAATAATACTTTAACATAGGTTATTAGTACCTCAATATAAATATTTATTTATCCATAGTAAAATGCATTACATTATAATACGTAATAATCCTGTTTCCTGTACATAGGTCTGGCGCATACGAAATTTACATACTTAGAAATAATATATATAAAATAAATGCAATATATAATTTAATTAATATGCAAATTTAAATGTATTTTTAAGTTACGTTCCTATTTCCCCTAATTTTTCGACGAAATTTAGCTAACAAGTAACTGTAATTTTTAGTTATTTAAGTTATCTAATTTTTAACATCACAACTTAGAAGGATATCAATTAAATCTTCAACGACAACGAGAATACTTAATTAACCACAATCTATCTTTCGTATAAAACACGATCGTACACGCGTAACATATTTTTCGCGCGTAATAAAATTTGAGAACCTAGTGACACAATTTTTGTTTTTTAAATAAGACACGTATAACTCGACTGATTAAGGTCACAAGATATAGTTAACGCCCGTAAAATTGCTCAGATCAGCTAGAAAAAAGAAAATACGAAGAAGAAGAAGAAAAAAAAATGAAGAGCGATTCTTAGTTTACTTTCGTCGTGTGGCAACCGGTTCGTAGGAGGAACAATACTTTTTCTCGAGTTGAAGAACCATCGAGTCCCGAGTGCTGCTGTAGTCCCGAAGAAGTAGCCACTTAACCCTTACCGGTAGGGTCACACTGTACCCCTACTTCTTCTTCTTCTTATTCTTAACGGAACTTGGATTATGGCTAGTGCTTATGGTTGACGCAAGGTAACTTTACACTTTAACTACCCTACAGCCTATATGCGATATGTGTAAACTTGAGTTTCCCCGAGAAGAAATTCACAGTTTTTGTTATTCTGAAAGATGAGAAGATGCTGGTGATGGTGGTGGACCGATATATTTACCGAGAGGGAAAGTTTTTCGAAGAATTTTTGTTACCAACAACTTATGTACCTAAATATATAAACGGGATTATTACGATGGGACATGGTGTAATATATTTCGTTTGGAATGTTTGACCTTGTAAATGTCAGATGTTGCGGTGGAATGTTTACTAAACTTTTATATAGTAATAAAAATTAAGTAAAAATAGTAATTTTTGTTTTAATTTTGTTTCTGCTATAAGGTTAGATTGAAATTGAATCTGCGTGTGTATATAGTTTGTGATTGTGTGTTTTGTGATATTTGATGTTGCGAATTTCACCTTATCATAAAACCCATAAATAAAACGTTCGTCACAAGTTAATATTTTCAATTTCTATATATTTTATTTCCATGGTTTTTTTTATCAAAATATAGAAAAGACAATATCGATAAAATGGTACAAATCATTTGTTTTCTATGTAGATATCCGGTAGAAGAGAGACTAAACTGTGCTTATTAGTTATTTAAGTTATCTAATTTTTAACATCACAACTTAGAAGGATATCAATTAAATCTTCAACGACAACGAGAATACTTAATTAACCACAATATATCTTTCGTATAAAACACCGATCGTACACGCGTAACATATTTTTCGCGCGTAATAAAATTTGAGAACCTAGTGACACAATTTTTTGTTTTTTAAATAAGACACGTATAACTCGACTGATTAAGGTCACAAGATATATAGTTAACGCCCGTAAAATTGCTCAGATCAGCTAGAAAAAAGGAAAATACGAAGAAGAAGAAGAAGAAGAAGAAAAAAATGAAGAGCGATTCTTAGTTTACTTTCGTCGTGTGGCAACCGGTTCGTAGGAGGAACAATACTTTTTCTCGAGTTGAAGAACCATCGAGTCCCGAGTGCTGCTGTAGTCCCGAAGAAGTAGCCACTTAACCCTTACCGGTAGGGTCACACTGTACCCTTACTTCTTCTTCTTCTTCTTCTTCTTTTTCTTCTTATTCTTAACGGAACTTGGATTATGGCTAGTGCTTATGGTTGACGCAAGGTAACTTTACACTTTAACTACCCTACAGCCTATATGCGATATGTGTAAACTTGAGTTTCCCTGAGAAGAAATTCACAGTTTTTGTTATTCTGAAAGATGAGAAGATGCTGGTGATGGTGGTGGACCGATATATTTACCGAGAGGGAAAGTTTTTCCGAAGAATTTTTGTTACCAACAACTTATGTACCTAATATATAAACGGGATTATTACGATGGGACATGGTGTAATATATTTCGTTTGGAATGTTTGACCTTGTAAATGTCAGATGTTGCGGTGAAATGTTTACGAAACTTTTATATAGTAATAAAAATTAAGTAAAAATAGTAATTTTTGTTTTAATTTTGTTTCTGCTATAAGGTTAGATTGAAATTGAATCTGCGTGTGTATAGTTTGTGATTGTGTTTTTTGTGATATTTGATGTTGCGAATTTAACCTTATCATAAAACCCATAATAAAACGTTCGTCACAAGTTAATAGTTTTCAATTTCTATATATTTTATTTCCATGGTTTTTTTTATCAAAATATAGAAAAGACAATATCGATAAAATGGTACAAATCATTTGTTTTCTATGTAGATATCCGGTAGAAGAGAGACTAAACTGTGCTTATTATTATTTACTGAGTCAAAGTTTCTATGAAGAATTTGTTAATATTTGGTTTTTCACGGAAGTTTACAAAAATCTAAACGGAATAATTTCTATAGAACGATATGATATTAATCTTATAAAATTAGACGTTACTGAAGCACGGCGAAACAGGACTACCGTCTGACATTCTCGCCAAAAACAATTAGAAAAAATATTTTGCAACGTTTTACAAATTTTACTCGATAGTTTTTATCAAAATCATAGAAAAATATCTCGTACAATTTTAATAAAATGATGTAATACGATTCGTAAAATTAGACCTTGCAAAAATTAAAAGGTGCACTAAACTGGACTGTTTATCACAATTTACTAAATAATTAATTTTTAAAGTAAATTTTTTGGTCATTTTTCAATTATTCTCGATATATACTCATTGAATTGCAATACAACGCTATAATATTTGTTTTCGTAAACTTGACCTTGTATAAAGTCAGCCTTAAGACGCAACACTTAACCGGTTCCCGAAGTTCACCAAATACAACTATTAAAAATGAATATTGCGGCATTTTACAAATTGTCTCGACTATTTTCCGTGAAATTCCAATGGAAACAACTCTTACAATAATTCCTTCTAAAAAATTTGATCCTGTAAATGTCGTCGAGGATTCCAGTTCGGAATCACCACCTTAGAACGTAAATATGGCTCCTACAGTATGAAATCATGATTCTTTTTATGCTCTTGGTGTTTTACAATTTCTTCTTCTTCTTCTTCTTCTTTCCTCTTCAGTTTTTACGGTTAGTCGTATAATTTCGTATTTTATCTACGACTAGATAAACTTGATGAAAAAGTTCGGTTATGTCAGTTAGATTAAATCAGACCGTATATATACCATATCCATATCGATAGGACGCAGTGAAGAAAAAAGATTTATTAGGCGTATATCAACATCGAAATAGGTTTCTAATTACGAAGAAATATATCGTACCGAAAGGTATAATAATTTATAGATGCTATATCTCGAGACCAATTATATATATATATATATACTAGGGGGGCTTCGCCCCCCTGCGCGCTTCGCGCGCCAACCCCCTATTTTTAATTTCGAAAAAGGTTTTTCGTAATTAATTTATTTAAAATAATGTTTTAAATTGTATTATTTTTTCACTACCATGGACACCTTAAAAATTAAACAGATTCATACAACACCTTGGAGGTATTGCTATAGTTATTATAATTTATAAATAAAAGTTTACCAAAATTTAGTGTAATGAAATCAGAATAAAAATAATAAAAAAATAGACATATTAAATGTTAACTGTAAATATTAAACTATATGAATTCTTATAAAGCTTAAATTTATATTTTAATAATTATAAATGATAATGAAAAATTAACTTACCAAAAATAGTAAAGTACATATACCTACTAAATTGTAGTATTTTAGTTAACAACTTATTAACATTTTGGATTATTTTAAACCGTTATAAATAGAAATTCACCTTCTAAAATTAATTTATTTAATGACGAACGATCATCGCCAAAAGTTCTATGTCATTAATATTTTGTACTTTAATAGTAATAAAACTTTCTTCTTCATTAAATTAATTTTTGTATTATTTTTAAAGAATTATTTATAAAATTTTAGCGCTATATAAATAAAAACCTGTTTCTTCCATTTCTCCCGTGATTCGTAATTTGCACTCTATTTCAAAATTTGCGTTTTAATCCATAATTATATCCAATTTATTTTACTATGCAGAGCCCAAATATTTATTTGATTATTATAAACAAATTCATTTCTTAAATATCCTTCTATTTCTAATAAATACATACTTGTTTATTTAAAATATTGTGTTATATAAATATAAATTATCTACACACTTATATATCCATACAATTTTGAAATATTAATTTAAAAAATATTTAAATTAAATGCTCCTAAATTAATAGTTTTTGAAAATCTATTCAAATGTAATTCGTATTTTATATTGCCACTGTTAAAATTTGAATTTTCTTTTGCCTATACTGTTTATAATAGAATTATCTTAAAAATGCAATAATTAATATATTTAATTTTTAACTTATTGTATATTTCACATATAGATATTTGGAAAAGTGTATGTTATACTTGATTAATATTTATTTAATCTTCAAACAATTTTGCATCTGTATTTAAAGCATTACATTGCATTTTAGATCCGTTATTATTATTGGGTATACGTTTAAAAATTTTATGAGTTTTATGAAGAATGAGTAGACAAATACACATTCTTTCAAGTTATGTTCACAACTTTTTTTTGCGCACGGAAAAAATACATATATTATGTATTCTTGAAAAAACAATTTTAAAATATATATATATATATTATATAAATATTACGCCGCACGCACACACACCCACATACATACATACATATGTATACATATATATGGTCTATCTCACGTCAAGTGGTACGATGAAAATTTTAAATCACTCCAAAATTTGAGAACAGGCTGGAAACATCTTCCAGAACATACAAAAAAAATTTAAGTGTTAAAAATAATTTGCTTAAGAGTTATTCGACCATGAAAAGTGGAAATTTTTTAATTTATTAGAAAAATTTCTATTTTTAAAGCCATTTATCTCAAATTCTGTTGATTTTTTGAAAAACATTACAAACAACTTTTGTTTAAATTAATCTTTAGAACTTATCTACCCTGGTTACATTTCTTAATTTTAAAATCTCGAAGAGATAGAACACCCGGACATATTGAATATCCAAAAACGGCTACCACACCATAATCGATTTTAATCTAACACCTCTCAAAAGTTCACATTTTTCGCGAGCTTTCGAATGGCTTGGGTTAGCTTATCGGCCAAGACCGCTGTTGTAAGTTATCGCTATTTAACTCAAAATCTATCAACTTTTACTATACAAATATTCGTTGCTAATTATGTGTAGAATTTATCCTTCTGGGTTAGAATTTCTAATCTTAAGGTCAATGTTACATAAACTACATGTCAATATTCAACTTAAAAAAGTGTAAGTTCGCCGCAATTGATTTTTTATCCAAAGGTCTAAAAGAAAGCTTGGAGCAATACCTTTCAAATAGTCTGTAGCTTTTTATGACCTTCAATTCCGTAAAAAGTTATGATAATTTAAAGAAAGACAAAAAATTCACAAAAATTAACATGGTATTACCCATTTAAATTTTTAAAAAAATTTGGTGTTTGTGTGTTCAAAAAATGTGATCTTTTGAGCGGTGTTAGATCAAAATCGATTGTGGCGTGGTCGCCTGTTTTGATATTCAATATTTCCGGGCGTTCTATCTCTTCGAGATTTTAAAATCAGGAATTGTAACCCAAGTAGATAAGTTCTAAAGATTATTTTGAACAAAAGTTGTTTATAATGTATTTTTAAAAAAAATCAATAGATTTTGAGATAAATAGCTTTGAAAATAATAATTTCTCTAAAAAATTGAAAAATTTCCATTTTTCATGGTGGAATAACTCTTAGGCAAATTATTTTTAACACCTCAAATTTTTTTTCTATCTTCTGGAAGATATTTCCAGTCTGTTCACAAAATTTGGAGTGATTTCAAATTTTCATCGTACTACTGATGTGAAATAGCCCATATATATGGTAATGAACAATTAACTTACCAAAAATAGTAAAGTGCATATACTTCATTGTAGTATTTAGTAAAAACCTATTAAAATTTTAGATTATTTGAAACGGATTTAATAGAACTTTACCTCCTAAAATTAATTTATTTAAGTCATCGCCAAGAGTTCTACATGTCATTAATATTTTATGCTTTAAGAGTAATAAAACTTTCTCCTTAATTAAATTAATTTTTGTATTAGCTTTAAAGAATTATTTATAACATTTTAGCGGTATATAAATAAAAACCTGTTTCTTCCATTTCTCCCGTAAATCGTATTTGCACCCGCTTTCAAAATTTGCGTTTTAATCCATAATTATATCCAATTTATTTTTCCCTTTAGTTACAGAGCCCATATATTTATTTTAATTATTATAAACAAAGGCATTCCTTAAATAACCTTTTGTATCTAATAATACATACTTGTTTATTTAAAATATTGTTTTATATAAATATACGTAATCTCCAAACAATTTTTAAATTTGATTTGAATAATATTTAAATTAAAAACTACTAAAATAATAATTTTCGAAAAACTTTTGAAATGTAATTCGTATTTTATATTGCCTCTGTTAAAATTTGAATTTTCTTTTGCCATTACTGTTTATAATAGAATTATCTTAAAAATGCAATAATTAATGTATTAATTTTAATTTATTGTATATTTCACATATAGATATTTGGAAAAGTGTATGTTATACTTGATTAATATTTATTTTATCTTCGTAAAATTGTGCATATTTTTAAAAACATTACATTAAATTTTAGGTCCGTTTTTATTTTATGAGTTCTATACTCCTGATTAGTGTACTTATCAGGAATAAGTAAACTAATACACATTCTTTCAAGTTATATTCACTTTTTTTGCGCACGGAAAAAATACATATATTATCTATTCTTGAAAAAACAAATAACACGTACACACACACACGCACACACATACACACACACACTTCTGGGTTAGAATTTCTAATTTCAATGTAAATTTTATATAAAATACATCCCAATATTCAACTTAAAAAAAGTGTAAGTGCGCTACAATTGATTTTTTATCCAAAAGTTTGAAAGAAAGCTTGGAGCAATACCTTTCAAATAGTCTGTAGCATTTTTATGGCCTTCAGTTCTGTAAAAAGTTATGAATTATCTTAAAAATGCAATAATTAATGTATTTAATTTTTCACCCATTGTATATATCACATATGGATATTTGGAAAAGTGTATGATCACACACACACACACTCACACACACACACACACACACATACACACACTCACACACAAACACACACGTACACACACACACACGCACGCACGCACACGCACACACAAGCACACACACGCACGCACACACACAAATACACACACACACACATACAAACATGCACACACACACATATATATATGACATATATATATATAATATACATGACATATATATATAATATACATGACATATATATATAACATATATATATGACATATATATATAACATATATATATAACATATATATATGACATATATATATGACATATATATATAACATATATATATAACATATATATATGACATATATATATAACATATATATATATAACATATATATGACATATATATATAAAACATATATATATATGTTGAATTCTGAATTCTTAGACACGGCGGCGGCGGCGGCGGCGGCGGCGAAATATTTATATATTATAGAGATATATATATATATATATATATATATACACATTCCACCTTAAATCACGATAAGCGTCATCTGTATCACAAATTGATGGTACCTATACATTTGAAGAGTCAGGTTAATTTGCTTTATCGAAAGGAAATTGTTTTATATCAATTTGAAATCCATACTCGAAAGATTCTCTACGGGGGTAGGGCATACCCCTACACACACACACACACACACTTCTTGATATCTGAAATTGAATTCTGGAAAATGATTGTGCTCGTGTCATGAATAGTTATGACGCAATTGTACGGATGATCAAAAGTATGAGGGAGTTGAATTATTCACGATTGGAATACGCATCCTCACCTTATATACTTTTTAATTAAAGGAATAATAGCAACTCTATATATATTTCGAACGAAAAGAAGAAAAAGGAAAATTTAATTGTTTATCAGTTACGTTTTACACGAAAGTGTGTCATCAACGCGTATACGAGATACTTTTGGAAATTAGGGAGAAAAAAAAATTTTTCTTTTTTTCTGGCTAAATCAATTTTGACGTTACATAATCGCCGGATATAATTATCCATTGAGAGAAGAAAGAAAAAAATGGGAAATTTAATTGGTACATTAGTATAAAAAATTCGTATATATGCCGAGGTCCCCTCGAGGGGTATTACGGATTTTACGTAATGGAGGGGGTGGGAGAGCGCATAATTAAACGCGCATTACCAAAATTAGTTAGCCATTCGGTATTTAAACTTTCACGCATAAATTTTACGGTTCATCGTATACGTACTTATGTATATTTAAAAAAAAATGAAAAAACTTTCTTTCCTGCATACTTTAAAAATTCACACGCGCACACATATTAACAAATTAAAAATAATTTATTTTATTATCTAGCAGCAAAAACACACACACACACACACACACACACACACACACACTCAGATATGTATTATATATTTAAAATGAAGAAAAAGAATGTGTGTGTGTGTGTGTGTGTGTGTGTGTGTGTGTGTGTGTGTGTGTGTGTGTGTGTGTGTAATTTTAGAGTAGAGAAAAATTATTTTCAATTTTTTTTCATCAGTGAAGGTAGGGAGGCAAAAAAAGGAAAAGTACCTAATGCAAGAATCAACAGAGAGAGGGAGAGATGTGCACCATTGTGTACGGTCCAGAAATTTTCGCTGAGTAACGCCAGGTTCCTCCTCCTCCTCACACTTGACTGAGTTGTACGCACAAACTCGTATCTCCTAAAGGAAATCGTCAAATTCGACCAGCCGGAATAACATTGGCCAACGGAGCCTGAATAAGGAACCGAATACGCTTAAGTATACGCGGAAGGAATGAAATCTCTGACGTTTATACGTGTGTGCAGCTCTCAGTGTCTATGTGTGTGTGTGTTTGGGTATGTATGCCCTATAAACGTTACATTAAAACGAGGGGCCAAGATTGGGTAAACAAAAATAACGCATAAACCAAATTAAAAATTCTACGTTACGTGGCAAGCCTGGTGGAAAGTAAATGGAAAAGTTTCGGACGATAATAGTGGTAGTAGAGTAACACGTGTTTAAAAAAAAGAATATACGAAGAAAGTATTAGAAAAATATCTAAATAAACCGTTGGTTAGGATTAATCAAATGCGAGACTTTTTTATTAATATTAATATTACAATATATATTTATGCGAAAAAATATTTTATTTTTTTATTTTTTAAAACGAAATATAATAGAATATGACGATTGAAGTATCAATATTATCTAGTGGATGGCTAGTTACCCGTTAAGAATTTCTTTTTGATCAACGAAATGCAAAAGTAATACGTATCATACCCAATTTTTGATCAGTATCCAATTATTAAGCTTTTCTTTATGTGAATAATAACGATGATATTTTAATGTAAAAACATTTGGATATCCTTATGCAAACAATATATTATCTGAAAAGCCCATATTTTATTTCGAAATGTAAATTTATTATTATTCTTATTTACATACGTATATGTAATCAAAAATTGAATTATTTATATACATCTATGTAATCAGAAATCCTTTGAAAATGATTTATCTTATGGTTATTTAAATTACTGACCGAAACTCGTTATCTTAAAATTAAATTTAAATTATTTTTTAAAAAAAAATCGGACCCTCAGGCTCTTTCTTTCGTTCTAAAGTATCTTTATGAATTTTCTTCAGATTTTGAATTTAAGAGGATGTCGAAGCTAACTTTACAACCTACAATATATGTTTGCCAATTTTTAGTTTAACAATTGTTAAACAAATTTTTTGATGATTTTTGGCACCGAAACCGTATTGTGTAGAGTATATTACAAGTAATGTGTATATATAAGAACGAAAAATAGTGTGTGAATCTATATTTGACAATTTAGTATTGCTAACAGTTTCACCCTATTCTTTCTACATACTCGACGGATTTACACTTAAAATTTGACATATAACTTGTAATACTGTACAGATTGTTGCTCTGGTGATAAAAACACCCAAAAAATTTTTTTTAGTTATCGATAAAAATATTAAAAACTGCCATATCTACATAGAAAAGATTTCTTACTTAGAACAGAATTCTTGTTAAATATGACCCAAGAAGAAATGTGGTTGATATTAAGTGAATCCTCTATAATGTACTGTATTTAAAAAATTAGGAAGGTTGACTTGAACAGAACAATATACAGGATCAACCATATTCTTTCAAATTCCAAAAGATTCCCGCGTAAAAATCGAAAATATGGGCAATATGTTTCCAATGCATTGGTAATTTGTATTCGCAATAGATGGGTAATATATCGGCAATATTTCGGCAAGACTACATTATCCAATAGTGTTCCAATATGTTGCCCATATTTTCAAAAATATAAAATTCTGTTATTTGTTCAATGTATTGGCAGTGTATTGCCCATATTTCCAAAAATATTTAAATTTATAATTTTTCCAATATATGGGTAGCAGATTTCCCATGTTAAAAAATTTTAAATTTATATTATTTACAGTTCGTCATACATGGCGATAAGCAAATAACTGAATAGATATATTAAAATATAGATCTATAGGCAAAATAAAAGTATGATAGATTATGAGATATACAGATATTTAAAGAATATTGGATGAATATATTGGTAGATAAGCAGCTAAGCAGATAGACAACCAGGCAGATAGTTAGTTAAATAAATATACGTATGAAAATAGATATATGTAGATATTTATTAGATAGTTAGTTAGGTTGACGAATAGTTTTTTATTTAAATCATACATATATAGATTTAATTGGTAGTTACATAACGATGAACCATAAAATAATAAATGAATCGTGAAAAAGATACATGACAAAAACTGATGAAAAGAACTTATCGATTGAAAATTTGGAAGACCGCTGCTGCTTAACAAATAAGTATTACTTTATTCTGATTCCATTGTATTTACAGGTTCACATATATAATCGTGATTTTCAAATTTCATGTGTATACATACATTTTTTAAATTATTTACATTAACCATTTTAACTGAATTGTTTACATTTATACATTTATGAATATAAGTCAATGAGCTACCTAAAATATTTATAGCAAAAGCGTTTGCCGTTATAATATGTTTCACACACGCATAAGTTTTTCCCGTACAGGAACAAATTTTTTTACATTTACATTTTGTGACTCGGATATAATTTTGAATACTTCCAAACTTTAAACTGTCTTCATCAAGGTAAGTAACAAAGTGTGACTCCGTGTGTTGATTTTTTTGTGCTTTCTCTGATGTATAAACTAATTTATTCATATATAGCTTTTTAAAGATAAATACGTTTGTTCCTGTGAATCTATGATTTAATAGTATTTGTTGAGCATTAATACCTACTAGTTGTAACGATTTACCGACAACAAAAGCAAAATTTTCTATTTTCGTTAATTTTAATTTTTTTTTTGGAGAAAAAAGCGCTTCGCAAAAATAATAAGCATCAGATCCTTCTCTGAGCCATTCATGTCTAAATGTATGTACTTTCATATACATATTTAAATTAAATATAATTTGTAACTCAGGTTTATTACTGCTATGTACAAACGATTTTATTTTTCCATTGAGATCTTCCAATGGAAAGCAGGACGTTGTCCACAGCGGACCTAAGCGTCGTACAATGTTTGGTAAATGCTGAATACTATGCATATTACAAACCATATTCTTTGTACCATAAAGAAGCTCAAATCTTCTCAAAAATTCTTGAATTAATTTTTCTGCTAAAACAATCATTTCTTCGGTAACTTCATCTTTGCATAAAATATAAATTGCGAAAACAATGTAGTGATAATGAGAGAAATAATTTGATGGTAGAATATCAAATAAGACAGGTATAGAGAAGTAGAAAAACCAGTTTTTCTGCTCAGAAGCCTTCCAGTATTGAAAATGTGTCTTTATGGGTCTTGGACGTCTAACAATATAAGAGGGAGGTTTAATAGAGCACAGTCTATCATCTACGACATCTATCATGTTTGATATGTTGAAATTTGCTTCTACATATTTAATGTCAAACCATAGCTCTCCCAATTTTTTAGATACGCCTTCAAAAATACAGTGCATCACATCAACAGCCGTTGAAGTGATAAAAAAATGGCAAATTTTAGAAATGATTGTGGGACCCTTAACACCACAAACAGATTTACCGATTTCTAAAGCTTGTAATGAACATTCAGAGACGTCACGTTCCGAACGTAAAATCAAATTTTCTTTAAATGGATATGTGCGAGTCCTATCTACTGTGTAACCTTCTGCAAGACATACTTGGCATCCAAATCGTCCATTGTATTGGTTCATTTGCAAAAACAATGCTTTTGCCGGCAGATCGGCTGTGCCGCACAAAATCATGCCTCTTATGTTTATGATTTTATCAAGATCCTTAACATAAAAGTTGACACCTTTGTACAAAACTTTTAGAGATTCCCTTAATGGATTTAAAAACAAATTTGGAACTGGCTTTTCGTCACCAAACCATAAAGCTACTAACAATATATTTTCCAATTTGTAACGTTCCTCAAATGGAAGTTCTAAAATTATAAGAAAGAAACCCCATATGTTAAATTTTGATGATTTGAAAATTCTTACTCCGTCCGTATACCACATGAAGGAAATATTATTTTTATTCGATAATATATTGTTTAATTTTGAAAATTCTTTGTATATTGACCCATCATAAATATCTTTGAAACGTTCATTATAATCGCTTAAAAATGTGTATCTGTGAGTTAATTTATTATAAAAACCCTGTCTTTTGTAGAATGATTTTAGTTGACAAATGAGAGGAACTTCGATAAAGTAATTTTCTTTTCTATCACAAGCACAATTTAAAGAGTTTTGATATACCTCTTCTTCTTCGATTGATTCGCTATTATTACTATCAACATTAGTGTTATACGTGGAAGAAATACAGCTGGAACAATAAAAATGTTTCTGGACTACTTCTTCATTTATAATGTTAAAATACTTCTTAAATTTGTAAATACTTGTGGGACATTTGTTTGGTTTCGGTAACGTGCTTGAAATTAACTTAAGAGTAGAGCAAGTGTGAGTATCTGGTTGATTAAGGCTCGATTTTAAAAGAGCCATACTTAAAACGAATTCCCTCACCGTCATTTGAGCTCCAGAATATAGCTGATCATCTAAAAAGGAAGAATCCTTCTCGCAGACAAAATCATCTTCGTCTATGTCGCTATCATCCTCGCTTGTATCACCCCAATTTGGGAATTCACAGTCGTTTTCATCGTTTACTAGAAAATTTTATTTAAAAATTACAATATAGAAAGTACACGATATACTACCATTAGTTAACCTAGCGTTGAATATAACTTATATTACAATATAGGCAACGATATAATGAGGAAAAAAATCAACAAAGATGAGAAAAAATGAGAAAATAATAATGCTGAAACTTATAAAAATTTTAATTAAAAAATGTTTTACCATATGTATCACTCATCAAATTTTGTACCGTGTTTAGATGATGATCCCCATGATTGCTTAGTTTACAATATCTAAGGTTATGGTTTAAACGATCTCTTATTAGTTCATCTGTTTCCTAAATAAGAACAATACAAAATCATCTTTATTTTTTTTTTATAATAGTCTTGTAGCAATACTTTGTACATTAAGTTTCATAAATAATATACAGAAAAGAAAGCTCATAAATATGGAAATGTAGAAAAACGAATAAATCAAGGCTCACAGTTTACTTTAAACGTGGAATTCAGTTTTCAAAAAAAGAATATATATATATTAAATGAAAACTTACGCTAGATTCACCATTAACAACAGACTCAGCTTCAATTGATCCTTCGCAACATAGTAACTTTGTATTTCGTAGATAATTGTTTTTCAATCGTTTTTTAAAGTAATCAGAATACTCTTGAAGGCGAATAGGTCGCTTTGACATTTTGATTTTATTATCACCTATGCACAGTATACTCGGAGCTTATTTGATCAAATAAAAATATATGTATACAATAAATATTAAATAAACATTATCATAATATTTTACATTACCACTGTTTGAAGATTGATATTTATCATTTATATAATAACAGTAATTCTAAGAATGAAATAAATGTGTACCAAAAGAATAAATAAACGGTATGTAATATAAATAAAGCTAAATAAAAAAAGACAAGAGTTGATTTATGAAAAAATTGAATTTAAATATATTAATGAGTACACACGAGATATACCTGAAACAGCATTTGTATCAATTGATTAGTAATAAATTATTTAAAAACATAAAATCTAATATAAAATAAATTAATTATTTTTCATATTTTTTGAAAAATGAAATGATTTTACAAAAAGTTTTTATGCAAATTTAATGCTTTTCGAAAACATTTATTATTTTTACTTTTCGTAGTCCTCGTACGATTCAATGTTAATTTTCCTTATTTCACATTCTGGTACACATTGATTTCTGCATATTTCTTATTTTATAATTTGAGCATTACTTCTGGTACTTTTTATTACAGAATTCGTGTCATGTATATCTATATGAAAACGTATCTTCGAGTTTCATGCAAGTCAGTTACAATCATATGAGAGGTTATTAAAAAAATATGAATTCGAACTAATATCTATAGTCGCTATTGCACGCAATTGTTTGCCTTTCTATACACTAATTTCATACGGTGACAGACTATTGTATGGAATTGAGAGGTTAAATTATATCTCAAGATATTGCGCGAATCTTATTACTAATCTAACTAAAAATCATGTACGCTCTAATATATTGGTTAGATTATGAAACCAAAAGTATTGTAAAAGAGATTGATTTGCATCCAACTGTAGAGGAAGGCAACATAACATCTGTGCTGTACAAGGATGGTAAAAAATACAGAGCGAAAATACTTAAAAAAGCTGTGAGTTATAAGATAAACTAATTAAAAATTTTTCGCGATTAAAGAAACAATTTTATATACTTATTATTATTGTTTAAATTACAGATGACAAAGAATTTCTAAACTGCTTGCAAGTAAGCAAAGAGGGAGAGATTTTGAAAATTAATAAAAACGCTCCCAATAAAGTGTCTTTAAAAAAGAGAAAACAAATTAAAGAAGAAAAAAAAAATAATAAACAAAGCAAAATTGAAGCGACAACAAAAATGAATTGGAATATATATAATACAAATTCAATTTTTGAATCGAGTTCAGACAGTGAAGGGAAGGAAGAAAAAAACAATATAAAAAAACCAAAAAAAAATGTTAAAAAAGAGCAACTAAACGTGCAAAATAAAGAAAAGACACATGACCAAGAATCTCAAGATGCACTACAGCAGGTAGAAGATACAGTAAAAGAGATAACCGAACTGCAAAATGAAAAAAAGGTAATATTTTGTGTGTATGAATATTTGTACATGTATATGTATGTGCATGTGTGTATAATGTTAATAAATAAATATTTATTTTTTAGGTTAAAGATATGTATGGAGTGATAACCAAAGAAAAAAATTTATTACAAAAAATACCAAGCTTAAGTAAAAAACACAAGGAGGAAGAACTGGATTTGGATACTTACAGTGAATACGTACAAGACGAAGAAGCGAATAAAATGAAAGGGAATAGTAATAGCCAAAATCTTCGACGCCTAAAAGATATAGAGATGGAAATAGATGCGGAAATACAAAGACAAGAAATGGAAAGATTATTACAAATGAAAAAAGAGTTGGAAGAAAAGAAAAAATATCGATTTCTAAAGGTCGAAGAAATGCGGGAAAGAGAAGCTAAAAACCAGGAAGCCGAGAAAAATGTGGGACAATTAAAAAGAGCAATTCGAATTAAAGAAGATGTAAAGTAATACATTTTAATACTCCTTTTCTGTTTTTATCTGTGCACATTTGCATCGGTGTGAATACATGTATATAAAATTGTGTGCGTATAATTGCATATTGCAGACGCGTATGTGTGTATTTATGTGTGCGTGCATGTGCGTTTATTAAGGTAATATAAAATGTTTCTTTATAGGATGAAGATCCACTTGAAATGTGCCGCAAAGCTGGAAATGGCAAAGTCCAAATTTGTAGTATTTTTAATGTTTGGATAGATCAAGGTGAACTGACCCATTTACAAAGGTGGTTTTCATCTCCCAAGGAAATGACACGCAGATTATTGAAGAATTTGGTAGGATGTAAAAATCTCGTTAACATGTGTGCACGTGGTAAATCAAAGAAAACTGAGGCCATTCCGGAGGACATTATGAACGCAGTAGAATGTAAAGAAAATAATTTTATACCAATTAAAAAATACAGCATTAAAGTTTAGTATCTAACATTAATACATTTTTAGATTACGTTAACAAAAAATGTTCTACAAAGCTGAAACCAGCAGAATTTACTACTGTCGTCAATATGATGTGTGCAACATTAAGAAACCCGAAGATTTAGGAAATTGGAAGTTTTTATTTATAATTATATGTTTAAAAATTATGTACTTGTTTGAGTTATTTATATATATTTCAAAGCATTTTATTTAAAAGTTAATAAAAAAAATTAAATTAAATTGTAAATTTTCTCCTTCTCATTCTCTAGTTTTTTAAAAATATAATTAATTAATTAGTTAGGTATTTATCTTTCAGTATATCAATCTATATTTATTTTCCTTCTTTGGGATATTTGACTGCCTATCAATTGACTTGCGTGGACACGTGTCTCAGTATTTACTTACCTATCTGTTAAAAATCTGCTTTGTCGGTCTAATTATACATTTAGCTATTATCTATGTTCGTTTTATTACTTCTTGTCTGTTAAGCGATTTCCTAATCACCATGTGTAACGATTATTAAAAGTTTTATACTTTTTGAAAAATGGGAAATATACAGTCCATATATTGAATAAATTATAAAATTAAATATTTTTAGAAATATGGGAAATCTGCTACCCATACATTGGAAAAATTATAAATTTAAATATTTTTGGAAATATTGGCAATACATTGCCAATACATTGGAGAAATAATAAAATTTTATATTTTTGAAAATATGGGCAACACGTTGGAACAATATTGGATAATGTAGTCTTGCCGAAATATTGCCGATATATTACCCATCTATGGCGAATACAAATTACCAATGCATTGGAAACATATTGCCCATATTTTCGATTTTTACGCGGGTTCATTTAAGATCAACCAGATTTCTTCTTGGATCATATTTGAGAAGAATTCCGCTTAAAGTAAGAAAATTTTTTTTCACTGTACGTGTCAATAGAAACGCTAGCTATGATATCTTCTTAAGAAGATGCGGCATCTTCATTGAATACATATACACTTACCAACATTAACTGATTTCTCAAATTCATCTTTCAATTTGCATATTTTTTCTAACGTACCACTTAAACCACATTCTACTACGATGTGCAACAATTGAGCGCGTGCTAAAAAAATTTAGAAAAAATAAAAATTAAAAACCATGTTTGAAAAATCAAATAAAGGAATCTGCAATCTGCACCAAGTTCCCTTAATATTTTCAACATACTAGAAGCCATCTTGCGCGCAAGAGCACACCTTGCATTTCTGTTAACTTTCTTAATTATTATTTTAAACGTTTTATCTGTAAAGCAAGTTACGTATACTTTCCCAAAGCATACCTCTTTTCAAAAACGTTTGTTTTGCCCGGTTTCACAGATACATGCAATCACGTCATTTGCAACCGATCAATCATATCACGTTTTAAGATGCTTTTACATCACTTTTTTAAAGAAAGGATATAATTGTTGATCAGGAGAAGGTGTAGATCTCAGTAATCTAGGTCCAGAGTGTCCTTAAAGAAAAAAAAAGAAAACAAAAACAAAACCAAAGATGCATACAGAGAGAGCGAGAGAGAGAAAGAGAGATATATCGGGTCAAAGACACCAAAAGACACACCGACATCGTCAAGTTCTTGTATACCATCTCGTGGAAGTTAGCCAATTTCGATATCGCGATTGTGTATGTGTCTGCGCGTGTGTATACCCATACATATATATACATAGCCGAGTCAAACAAACCGTTAGCGCAGGTTCCTCCCCGTCGAAACGTGCAATGCCGGGTGGTTTCAGTTTGCGCAGTTGTTTCTTATCAGCCGAGCATATACAGCCGAGAGACAGGACAGAATGGCCAACCAAGAAATACTTGTGTGGATGGGTGGATGGGGGGGTTGAAGAATGGGTGCAATCTCGAAACACGTCCAGAAAGGAGGTGGGGCGGACGGGAGAGAGGGGGAGGGGAGTGTATATGCGTCGGCTAGGTTGAGATGCACCTAGTATAATAGTCTCTCTCTACCCACGCGCGCTCTTTTCTTTTCTCTCTTCTCATCTCTTTCTCTTCCTTTCTTAACCTCTCTCCCTACCCTATCCTAGTATTACCAAAAGTTTTTGCACTTTCCGTAACAAATTGTTGGCGCATTTTCTCTCTCCAGCCCAGCTGTAATTCGAGAGAGCTGCGGAATTTCCCGGTCCTTGCCTCAAGGTTTTACAAACACACGGTTTGCGGGTGGCTCGGTGTGTCTGTGTGTGTGGATAGAGACGCAAAAAATTCAAAGCATTAGAACGCCAACATCTTGTGTATTTACTCGGTTCACTATTAAATTCGCGTGCCTTATGAACGACCTACTTCTCTGCGAATTATTTATTTTCTCGGGGGTTTCTCTTTTTACCTTTCCAGGAGACCCGGTACGTTCTCTTTGTTTGCGCTCGTTCTCTCTCTTTCTCTCTCACTCTCTCTCTCTCTCTCTCTCTTTCTCTCTTTCTCTCTTTTTTTTTGCTTCGTTTTTGGTAATTTAATAGAGTACCGGGTAATCGCGTTTTGAGGTTGGGTATTGATATTTCATGGGGTTCTGGAGTTTTCAAATATGGTCAAATATAGACACATAATGTTTCGAGTGAATTGAAATAATTAAAAGAATTATTTTTCGAGCGGTTCGGGCGAAATGTTGTAGTGCCAGAGTGCATGGTCAAAGATGTAAAACAGAACGCGAATCTCGAATCGTTCTCCTCTGGGAAGATTACTATCCAATATGGTCAAGATTGTAATGTGATCCTCAATTTTGTGGAAAATTATTAAAACAAGCAAACCTCAATAAATAAATTTTAATTAACTTTAATCTCCGTGGATGTATGTACAAAAAAATTGATTCTAATTTTGCTAGAGATATTTCTAGGAATTTTGGTTATTTTAAATATTCTGGGATTTAGAACAGATATTTTAAAGGTTGATAAACACCTTTTTATATATTACTTTATTGAGTATTGAGGTTAGAAATAAATATTTCATAAGTTTATAATTGCACAATAATCGTATTAATTTACAATTAGGATATTTTGTAATTTATTGAGGTTGGTAATAATACATATATGAATTTATAGGTTAAAATCTACTTATTAAAAAATACCTAATTTATATGGTGAAAAATCTACGAGAGAAATTTGATCATATTTTATTTTTTGAGGATAAAAAGAAGCTATTTTGCAGGTTATAAACAGCTATTTCGTAGCTTCTTTTGAGAAATAATTATTTTATAGTGAATATTTTATCGCACCTAAATTAAGCCAGTTTTGATGTTTTGAAATTAAAAATAGCTATCATATATCTCATAAAGAGTTCTTATTCTATACCCATTTTTTTAATGGCTAGTTTATAACAAAAATATCGTCTTATTCTCCAATAAAGTTGATCAATTATTAAGAGAGATTTCAATTTAAATTGATCTTACAAATGTCAGAGGAACCTGATGTGGATACAAAACTTTGTTAAGTAACAATATTTTTTTTAATTATATTTCCATTTTATCCAAATTTGCTCATATACCGTTTAGATAAGACGATTATGTTTGTTTTGTGAAATTTTACCTAGTCAGAGGACGGGCACTGGAATGTTCAGCAAGATTTTCAAAATATATGTATCATATATTTCGTTTTTGAGACTTTTTTATCTTTGTCCAATTTATAAAGAATACTTTTCTACTCATTTAAGACAAAAAGACGAATCAAATAAGAAAATTTCCAAATTTCACTGTTTTGATGAAGTAAGCAGTTCTTAGTAAAATTTCTACCGTAACTGCATTTCCTTGTTAAAAAAGAATCTTAATTATTCACGAAATATCGGATCCTAATTACAGGGATCTAAATTTCCAATCCAAAATTTTTGTTCAAAACAGTGATTTAAAAATTTAAAAAAATTCACCAAGAAAGGTTTAAACTTTTGAGAGGATTTAAAGTTAAGATTTTCTAAGAGAAATTAGTTTTTTCAATTATAATTAAGGAAACAATGCTGTGTGGGTAATTTCTAATAAAAAATCAGAACACTCACTCCAATTCAAGAATCAAATTGAAATTCTTAATTAAAAACTTTTAAAAAATTCATAAGTAAGAGCCTGATGTTCTTCCTTTAAAAAGAATGATTCCCACGTTATGCTAAAAAAAAGTAAATTGGCATTTCAGTTTCCTATAACCCCTTAAATAAAGATTATCTTTTAATCGACATCGTATTTTTCGAAACCAACAAACATTCATCAAACAAACCATAAATTCAGTAGATTTCAACCACTATCAAACCTAAAATCATAAAAAATCATCCTAACCTCATTCTCGAAATCAATCGCATTAAAAAAGAAATCCCCTTTCATTCGTATATATACATACAATATCCTCGTAAATTGACGTATTACTCGGTACGTTGAATCGAAATCCACACGCGTCGAAAATTCTAATCCTTATTGAAAGTATAGTCGAATTAATATCCTATGAACGGATTTATCAACATAACCATAAAATTACGGTAGACTTTCCCGATACGGATATAGATTGGTCAAAGACTTTGCTTCAGAGTAATTCGATAATCGTCTCTAAAACGACGACCCCGAACATATTGTGTGTGGATGTATCGAGCTCGTTAACATTTTATTCCCCTCGGTTGAATGAAATTGCTGTTATTCTAATCGTAACTGTGAATGTACATATATATCTATAGTATATACCAGGAAGGAAAAGAAAAAAGGAAAAGAAACTACTTTCATTACGTGGATAAAAATGTTCGGGGTACGCGTTATTTCATAATTCAGTGTGCATCTGGGTAAAAGCGAGAGATTTCCACATTTTATATATCCATCAGGGGAAGGAAAGAAAAAAAAACGAGAAAGAAATGTGAAGGGTTTTTAAGGTTATGCATTAATCTGCGTCCGAGTGAATTTAAAATGTATGTTCCACGTTTATACCGCGATTACAATTATATTTCGGTGTTTAATTTCTTCTTTCTTCTCTGTTTTGTCCTCGTTTTACAGGAAAATCAATGGGATTTCAAAGTTTATTGGGAAAAATATGTTGTATACTCGAAATATAATCGGATATTTTATTGTACTTGGAGAGTCGTAGAAAAACTTTTTGTGAAAAGGTCGAGTGTGCGTACGCAAGTTCGTGCACGAAATAAAGTTACTCTAGTGGACTTTAATAGAACTTTTCGAAAGGTTGATGTCGCCTGTTTCGCGCATACACGGACCGTAATATCTCTCACGTTTTATAGTTGATAATCTAGCTTTTAATTGCGTTTGATGTATGTAGATTTTTTTATACCATTTTTTTTATTTTTGTTAATTGTACTTTGTGAGCTTGGTAGATATTTGAATATTAGGGGTGAATCGAAAGATAACCTCAAAATATGCGAGATTATTTTTACAGTTAACTCGTAAATTCCTACAATTGAGGGGTATTTAACGTATTAGCTTGACAATTTTGTGGGTTTAAATTACATTCAATATTAATTTATATTTAAGAACATGACAAATTTTGATTTTTTCATTTTCATTTTGGACTATTTTCTTAGCATTTAATATAAACATGGACAGAAAATTCGTTTAAATTATAAACAATTAATATCTATTTCATTTTTAAGTGAAATTCTTGTTCTACTATAAAACAAAATGTATAGACTAATTATTAACATTAGTGTATTTGAAAATATATAATTGTTTAGATATGTTTTAAATCTGCCGTAACTTCGTCATTTAGAGGCTCTGTGTTCGATTCCTTAGTAATTTTTTTCAACAAGACTATTGATTACTACGCATCATATATTTTCTTCGTTGAATAGATTCAAAATTACGTAGTAAAAATCCCTCAATAATCCGGGGTTAATCTCTACTTTCAAATTGTTTCAACGAGATTATTGTTGGCAAATACGTTGGATGATTCCTCGATCTACTCGTTTCGTTCGTTTTAACAAGACATTCATTTATTACAAATATAATGTTTGATAATATTTAAAATTAAAGTATCAAAACATTCAATCATTCAAGATTCGATTCCTAATCTTGAAATTTTTTTCAACGAGATATATGTTTAGATATACATTGCATCTCATTTTGTACTTATTCGTTTCGAAGTAGGTTCGAAGGAAAAATATAAAAAAACTCGAAAATTACGGGTTCAATTCTTGATCTTAAATGTTATTTTTTAAGAAAGCTTTGGTTTATTACACATTGCTTGCTTTAATCGTTGATTGCCGTCGAAGTAAAAACAAAAAAGTTTAATGGTCCCGGGTTCGATTCCACGTCTAAAGTTTGTTTTCAACGACATTTTCACTTAGAAACATTGACATCATGTCGTCCTTCAGCATACACAAAAAAATAATCAATTCCACACTATGAAAATCCTCGAAAACATACATACTGACCGAATATTTCCGATATTCGGGGCTCACTTACATGCATACAAATTCAATGAACATAGTGAACGACGAAGAGATGATCCTGAGATTCCCTTAACAATAATTGGAAATGCGTCTAGAGAATGTCGCGACCCTTTACGGAGGATCAGTAAGAGGACCGATGTCCTAGTGCAAACACACATCTATCTCTCCCGCTCCCACCCTCTCTCTCTCTCACTCCACAACTAACCGTTCCAGCACATTGTCTGGATGTGCATAGAGCCTCTGGATTCGGTATGCGGCTGGATATCAATCGATGATTCCTATGTGGAGAGAGGGAGAGAGAGAGAGGGAAATCCTACCTCGAGATTTCCTCGAAGCTTCCACCTACTCCCACACATGCACACATACATAGTAGAATGAAGGTTCGCAGATGCGCACGTTGCAATAACCCGTTGGTATTCAAAATCCAAATATCGCCAGATGCTACCCTTTCCCAAAACCCACGGCGATTAACCGTGAATGCCAGGCTAGGTGGATCAGGTTGCTTCGGGCCTACGTTCTGATCAACTTTTCCTACGAGGGATTGGCCTCGGATTTATCTCTATCCAACGTGTTTCCCCTTGGATTTACGTCGCGTTACCGATTCACCCAATACCTGGCCGACAAAGACCAAACTAACCTGTGAACGTTATGTCATTATCACAATTATTCTTTAATATTATCAATGTATCCACGGTATCAAATGTAACGACGTTTATCAGTTGATTTTGCCTTCGCTTTATAACTTCGCGAAATGATCATTTCATCTTGTAATTGTACCGACTAAAAGCGAAATATATATATTTTTTTCGATATTACACGGCGGTGAATAAAAATCCATTAAACGACGCGGGAGAGTGTATATATCCCCTCCTTTTACAACCGCAGGATATAATGATATGAAAATTATACGAACTAATAAAATGTAAAATAAAAATCTTTCTATGCCCTCTTTTTTCTTTATTCCTTTCGATGAATCGTTAAAATGTTACAACTGTACAAAGGGGACGTTATATATTCCCGTTAATGACGCGTACCCAGACATCTTCGTTATCAGAAATAACCTGGACCGCGAAATTTCTTTCATCATTTTTTTTTATTCTGCACGTTAATTCCAAGTTTTATAGACTTGGAAATTACACCCGACCGCTTATTTTCATCACAATTTTTATGTTACACAGGTATTAATCTAAATTTAAAATGGCGGCCACGTGGCATGTACAGGAAAAATAGCATATTGATTGCTCGTAGTGATTGGTGGAAATTGAATTCGTTCCTACTGATTCTTCTAATTCATTTTGCGTGAAAATTTTACTAGTAATGAAATTAAGGTTACGCATTTGAGATCACAATTTCACAATTTAAGTTTGATATTAAGCTTGACTTGATGTTACGATTCACTCAGGTTCGTCTCTGAAGGAAGGATTTTTCATTCGAAGAAATTTTGTGTTATCACGATGTTGTGGAAACGTCGTTTTGTACTAATAAAATGGCTTCTTGGTATCAGAGAAATTCGTCTTAAATATGACTTAAATGGAAACTCCGCTTGCTCTAAAATGATTCTTCTACAATCAATAGGAATATGCTTGATTTTAAGATATTGATCTTTTTGAATTAAATTTCCCAATTTTTTTCTAAAGTAAAATCTACTTAATTATGGAAGAATCCACTTGAATGTAAAAAAATGATTTTACAGCAAGCAAATTTTCCGTTTGAGCCATATTTAAGAAAAATTCTTCTAAGAACAAGAATTCATTTTTTTAGTGTGTGCATTTCAAAGTTAGTAGGACAACGTTTCCAAAATGTTAGAAAGATGAAATGTTTGTTTGACATCTAACGAAAAATGACCATTGTTTATGCCCCATAAAGTTCAATTTCTAGTAGGGATGCAAAGTTTTGTTCACTGAGAATATCCATTTAGGAGGATGTCACACTCAGTTATTACCGACCGAGTGAATTAAGAAATTGTATGATAAAAAAATTACGATAAATCATGAAAAACAGAGATATTATTGCTCTTTTCTTAAATATTTTTAAAAGTATTATAAATATATAGCATTTGAAGGAAATTTAACTCTTAAATCTGTTTCGAGTACAAGAAAAAAAAACTAAGAATCGAATTTCCTTGTAACGCCATTTTTAAAAGTACCAATAATTGTTGATCATTTTTTAATATAATTCATAAAGAAACTAATTTTTCAATATAAAAATACTTTAACAACAATTTATAGTAGTTCCTAGTAAAAATGTAACATTTGAAGGTTAAATAAAACTCTAATTTTACCATTAATTGAGCATTCATTGGGGATTTTATGATACTAGGACATTTTTTTGGCTTAAAAAACGTTACATTTATGCTCAGACTTTAACTAGGAATTAATTAATTTTAAAATGTATATATTACGATAGAATATGGAAAATAATGTCAAGTTTTATATGTTCTAATGTATGTTCAAGAATTGGTCTTAAGGGGGTGGCATACCCGGTGGGTTACCGACTGAGCAAAAAAAGACAATTATTGCATTTATTTAAAAAAATGTGTAATTTAATGCAAAACCCAAATACAGAAGCACTAGGTTATAAAATAATAAGTAATTCTATACGAAGTTCCAGGTCAATACAACAAAGACACCCTAAAAAATTTCTGCACCGAAAATTACGATTATCTCTGATTTTTCGGTGCAGAAATTTTTTAGGGTGTCTTTATCGTATTGACCTGGAACTTCGTAGAATTACTTATTATTTTATAACCTAGTGCTTCTGTATTTGGGTTTTGCATTAAATTACATATTTTTTTAAATAAATGCAATAATTGTCTTTTTTTGCTCGGTCGGTAACCTATTGGGTATGCCACCTCCTTAACTGATCAGAAATTGATTATGTTACGGTACATATTTATTTATTTATTTCTAATCACCTATTCTCATTGACTCGATAAAAATTTACAGTTATGTCCCAGTAATAAAATCTCCTTCATCACAACACACACCAATACCTTCTCCTCCACTCCAACAATAACAAAAAAAAAACAGCTGACTCCATGTAGTCATAAACAACTCTTCATGATTGTCAACATTCCACTCCTCTTCAAGATGTCGAATTAAAATTCGTCCCCACGATCCACAAACACCATTTAAACAACATCCCTTCCAGTCCATTAAATTGATACTTTCACCATTATCAATCGGTAACTGTCCATTCTCGTAATAATAAATATTTTCACAATCTTTATCGGTATATATTTATAGATATATTTACATGTAACATAAAACTTTGATGCTCTTTCCGCTCTAAATAAACGTCTTACGATAACAAAAGGGATTTCATCTCTCGCTCTTTCCATTATATATATATACATACACATACACTGAACCTCACGTTTAAGCTACTTAAGTTACATCCAACCCACCCTCTGATCCTTCATCGACCCTCATCAATATAAATGAGCTCGTCAATATCAAGCTCATTACACTTTTATCTTCTAACCACGTCACATTTCTTCACTCTTTATGTGTGTAAGTATATATATGTATTGAAATGTCAGGGTAACAATGAATTTTATCCCTCTTTTACACAATCGAAAAATAACGACTTACCAACTTGTCAACGGTACATATATATGTGTGTGTGTGTATGTGTGAAATATCACGCGGTTTTCCCTTCCCATATTCGCACGGTATATGTATGTATATATATATATATATGTATGTGTGTACGGAAGTGGGCTGTCAGGAAGTAACTCTGGGAAACACTCGAGTAACTTTTCTTACGTACGCTGCACGATGTTGTTTCCTATTCTTTTATATATATAGAGGTACGTTTTCTTTCTTTCTTGTGGAATATAATGACAGTTAAAAATATGTTTCCACGACGTTAAGGTTGACGTCGATTTTCTTGGGATATTTCATTGACGCCTTTCCTTTTATTTTTTTCCCCTTTCTTCCTGTATTTTCTCCCTCCATCTCTCTCTCTCTCTATCTAAATCTGTGACGAATGAAATCCGTTGGGAGAAAAAAGTTTTACTCTACGTATATTTGTGTGGGAAAATCAACGAGATTTCTTTACATGTAATGTGTGTGCTGCGTTCACTTGAATATTGGAATATGGACGATGAAAGAAAAATCACGGTATTTTCTTCTTTTTTTCCATTCTTTCGATACGTATTTTTTTTCTTTTTTCATTTTATATCAGTGGGGTAAATTTTAATGACACTTCCTTCTTTTTTGTAATGCTCGTTGAAGAGTTCGAAAAATGATTTGTAATACTGTCTTGTAATCTACTTTTTCTAGATGCATTTGTTATTATTGAAAAATAAAGAATTGTCAGATTTTGAAGGTATAAACTACTCTAGTAAAAATTAAATCATTTTCGACATTTTGAGGTTAGGAATAGCTATTTTTTTCAATTATAATTAGCCATGTTTTACCATTTTAAAAAAAAACGACTATTTGTTTTCAATATCGTTTCTTTTTTTTTATTATTAATGCTATTAAGCCTGTTACCTGAAGTTATTTGCTTGTTTATTTTTCACTACGGCAACTGTTATTTAATTTGCATTTCTAACCTCAAATCATTAAAAGTGATCAATTTTCATAATTACAAATATAATAATTTAATATTCTACAAAACTGTCTCAATTATCAAAACCATTTTTCAAACTCGAATAAAACTTGCAAACTTAAAAAAATGAATGCAGTGTTATTATTTGCTCGTAGCAATAATTTTTCTACATATTTTAACGAAATAGCTAATTTATATTCTAAATATCGTTAAATATAATTTCTGCTATAATCATTTAATTATAAAAATGGCCAATTATTCGTTAAAAAATTGCTTTATAAATAGGCGAACAAAACTTTCTACATTGTCTGTTTTTATCAATATTTTCAAATTATAACTTATAAATTGCTAGTCGGCATATTGTTATAATTTTCAGATTAAATTTATAGTAATTGGGTTATTGGGTTACGTACATTTTAATTAAAAATGTTCAAACACAAAAAATTTATAGCAACATGTCACGGACATCGCCGCGCGACTTAAACATATGAGAAGGAGTCGAGTGACAGATAAGAAGTGTAGGTCGTATCATCGATGCTCCATCCGGTGGACGGTAGCTCGATGGTTAGAGGCGCGCGATTCGCACGCTGCGGTCCCGGGGTCTAATCCCGCAGTCCATCATTTTATTTCTCGCTTCTCTCCTTTTCATACGTAACAATGTACATCAATTATTTAATTATTGATTGGTTATTGTTAGGAATGAATCATTAAAATTCAAATTTTAACATTGTATACGTGGTTATTGTGTTTCAATATTATTATTTATATTAAGGGTAGTTAGTACTAATAGCTTCACAAATCCGCCACCCGAAAATTTGCGAGCAGAAGTGGCGCTGCCGTCAGATAGGCTGAGTTCATATTCGACAATAATTATGGACATTTAAAGAAAATAGAGTTTTTACCTGATCGAAAAGTCAGTATTTTCGACGAATAGTGATAAGTACGAATCAATGTTCAGAACACATACCGAAGTCACTTTGTACTTATCACTATTCATCGAAAATACTGACTTTTCGATCAACTAAGCAATATGTAATTAATCATTACATCAATAGCTATGGCACTCAACTCTGATTTTGTCTGGTAAAACTCTATTTTCTTTAAATGTCCATAATTATTGTCGAATATGAACTCAGCCTATCTGACGGCAGCGTCACTTCTGCTCGCAAATTTTCGGGTGCCGGATTTGTAAAGCTTTGAGTACGGACTGCCCTTAAGGGGATGTCAAATTGGTAAAGTTTCCATCCGAGTTACTTACCGACTGAGAAAGTACTATTTTCACATGCAATTTAATATTTTATAATAAAAAATTTAAGGTAAACCATAAGTACATTTCTTTTTATCTACGACTGCACCAAGTTACATTAATAAACAAGATTAATTAGTAGATAGGCAAGGGGGCTTCTGGACCCCCCCACCACTCCACAATCCCATATAAATACACGGTCCCCTCCAAATTAATTAACAGGTGTGCATACGCCAGGTAAAATTCTAAGAATTTCATTTTTCCAAGAATTACGATTATCAATTGCATCGTGCTCAACGTGAATGAGACATGCATAGATGACGAGTATAGTTCGATGCGACTAAGGATCAAGTTACACACCTTTGCATTCGAAAGTGCAGTAAAATTATCAGCTTATTACTTAACAAGTGTGCGAGTCAAATTTCTCCGAAAATCTTTTCCAAGAATTAGATCTTTTTTAATTAATAAAATTGTTTAATTTATTTTAAGATATAAAATGCATGTGCAAATACATAGTTGTACTTTTCGAGACAATTTCTAAACAAATAAATATTTACTTATTGTTCAATACTAATTATGTCAATTAAATTTAAAGTAGATTACATATATTTTATATAACATGCATAAGTATAGGTGAAAAGGATTCTTAATAAACTAGAGTAAAATAAATTTATTTCACATTTATTTTATTGTTTGAGTACATGTGTTACAATCTTTCTTTAACGGTGGTATCGCATTTACACTACAATGTTCACGACATCTTAAACATTTTAAAATTTCTGGATCACTTTTCAATTTTTCAGGTAATTTATTCCATGCCTGTTCGATACTGTTTGCTCCAAAAGTTGTCAGGAAACTTGTAGGTAATTGTGCAATATCGATCGAATCCATGAATGACAGATGTTCAGTTTTAAAAAATATTTTTAACTATCTTTCAATTGATGGAATATTGTCATGATAAAATTTTTTCAACAATAGGACGTTTCTGTGTTGTCTGTCAGTCTAACCCTCAACGTCGACTTGGAATGTCGTGATGCGACGACTTGAAGAAATTCACCTTGGACGTTGGATCTTTTTGCAAAACATATGTATGAATTTTTTTCAGGTATAAATAAGGTGATATTAAATAAATATTAATTCGTTTTTTTTACAAGAAACTTTAAATTATTAAAATGTCTAAAGAAATTTTATAAAGTGTAGGTAAATGTAACCTACATTTGTACCACACTTTCAAGAACTTTCCCCATATTTTTCTCAACATAAGTTTAATTTATAATAACTTTGTATAATGTTTGGCGTAAGTTTATCACATACTTTTCCAAACTTGTCCCACATTTAAATGTGTGAGTTGTCAAGTTTGGGAAAGTCTCATTGCCCAAGTTGCGCCAACTTTATACAAACATAAACTTGGGCCAAGTTTGGCACAAACTTTCACATTTTTACGCGGGTAATCGATAAGATTGATAATGTAAATATACTCTCTATATTAATGATAATAATTGTCTTTCACCCTTTATTATTGATTTCAAAACTAAAAGGAATATTTTTTAATTTCTTGTACTTAAAGTAAGTATTTAAATAAAGAAACCCATTTCCCAACTTCAAGGAATTGTAATAACATTTCCAAATCATCCGCCATCAACATGAAAGGAATATTACACACAAAATCAAGTTTTGGGCAAGACCTAATCAACAATTAGCACAAGCAACCTTTAATAGAAGGTTTTTATTAAGATGTTGAACCAACGATCTTGTACCTCCTCATTTAAAAAACCAAAGTAAGCTGCAAAAGGACTTCATTTTCCATATTAATTTTAGTTAGAACAAATTATTTATATAAGTTCCACATTGAATTAAAAGTGTAAATAATTTCTTATTAAAATTGAAGATGTAATTTGGAATTTTCCAAAAGATAAGAATTTAATTTATGACTTTTTAACTTTGAAGAAATAAAGTTTTGACGCTTACATTGGGAATATAATGTATTACACAAAAGAAAATTTGATTTATATTATTGTTATTGATATTGATTCGTTAGGCTACAATTTTAATATTCATTTAAATTTATAAATCTCAAATATTACATATGTTATTAAAAACGTTGAAGTGTCACTGCAAAATCTGCATATGCATGTTGACGTTGAAAGTGAAATTAGAGACGAAATTACAAGTAACTTATATAGTGTAAACAACAAAAATAAACATATAAAAATTCAAGACAAACTTTTAACTAAACAATTAAAGAAAAACAAATAATTTTTTAAAAATCATTCAGGAGTAATTTTTTCCAAAGGCTGATAAGGGTAAAGTATTGGTTATGTTTAAAAAAATCTAATTATATTCAAGATATGGATAAACTATTATTAGACATATATCGCATGTGAAAATAAAAATCCATTAAAAAAATTACAAGAAAACGCATAAAATTTTTAAAACTTTGTATACAATAATGAATTAAAATATAAATTAGTATAACGGACGCTTTATTAGCAAAATGCTATGGTCTACCAAAACTTTACAAACTTACTTTATTTGTTCGACTTATTATTTCTATTTATACCAGTCAATATCAATCATAACTATATATTCTTTAGCTAAGCACATTTATGAACATTGAAAGTTAGGTGTGATGTTACCAAAATCACATAGCAATAGTTTTGAATTGAAATCCAAATGAAATAAAATTAATATTTTTGAAAATTACATATATTTTCACTTAATGTTAATTCATTATTTACAAATGCTGCTCGTAATTTAATATTAAATAGTTTAAAAAGATGCGTACAAGATATACAAAACAATTGAAAATACCGGTTAACGAAAAACAAAAATAAACAAAATTGCTTTTTCACCACGTTCGCACATTATTTTCGGATATCGTAATGGATAACTTGGAAAAATAATGTTTAAATAAACTTAAATAGGAATTTAATTGTATACCTCTTTTTTGTCACAGATATGTAGATGACATAATTTATGTAAAAAAGACCATATTAAATTAATTGTTACCACATTCAACGATTTACGACCAAAATCTAAAATTTACATATAAAATTGAAGAAGTACGATGGTACAATTAATCTTTTAATAAATTGGTATTAAAACCTAACGTTTTCATTAAAAAATGGTTTTCTTAAATTAAGAATCCCACCTGGACTAGAAGAAATAAAAAAATAATTCTTTTCATTTTTAAATTTATTGTATATTACTTACATTAAAAATGAATATTCTAATGCGTTAGTATACATATTTTGTTTACTACAATGACACGCAGCTTTTTCAAACTCCCACCGCGAAAAATTATACAATTAGTTTTTCTCATCGGCGATCTCCAAAGTTTTATATCTTTTTTCTTTATTTTTCGTTTTTTACACCATTGATATACCTTATAAGAATTGATCATCACTTTTATAAATTCTCATTAAATTTTGGTGATCGCCGATTCAAATGAGGGTTTGAAACAACTTTATACAAACGTGTAAATCTCTTAAAGATAGTCCTTTCATAAAATCGAGCATTACGCAAATGTTCTTTTATTTTGTATAAGAAATACCTTATAGTTTCCTTTAATCGGAAATAAATTTTAACTATAAAAATGAATAAAAAATATCTTTAAAATTGCATATGCTTATCACGAGATCTTGCGAAAGTATCGCAAGCTAAATGCCATAATTCAACATAATATTTTTTTACATTTGAGACGGTTGTAGTCAATCGCATTTATTACTTATGTATCCAAATATTGTTCAGTACCGGATAGATCACATAATTTTTCTGTTTATCAAAATGGTATAAACATTATTTTCAAGTTCATCGATGCACCGAGACAATTAAATACTGATATAGTATTGTAACTATCTTAAATAGTTAAAGTTAAGATGTAAAATTGAAATGTTATTGTAACCAGTTTATACGATTCTAATTTATAGTACTCACTTAAAGTATTGAAAATACTTAAAAGTTAAGAACCTTATGTAAAAAAATTATGTAGATATATAATTTGTTGCTAATTTTATAAATTCAAATACGAGTAAAGGAAAGGTATGCAAATTTTTTGTATCTACTTATGCAAACGCATATAATTAATACGATCTATCCGTTACTAAACTAGAATGCCACAAAATAATCGCAAAGATTGAGCACATATACTTAACCGTCGAAAGATCGTTTAATGAATTTGTAAGAATATAATGCGCTGATATGGGTATGTGCGCGACCCGTTAATCGTATATATGGGAAAAGCGAATTTCATAAGGTGTCAAGTCACCGTGATCGCTCATGCTTTGCTCTATTTGACAGAGAACGAATCGAAGTCAGTACCCTGCATCGTCCACAATTACGAATCTCTACATTCGAGGTATATATCTTAAACAGTGCATTGAGACGATTATTCATAATTTTGGCCAAATTATAATTGATACGTATATACATGCATCAAATTTTGTATTTTACGTTTCAAGTGAATAACAGTTATAATTGGATTTATGCGTGAGATGGTGCGTTAATTAAAATATTTTTATTACTTAATCTTGTTGCAAGTGTAGCGATCGAATTAATTAATTCTATAATTCCGATTAATCGTCATTCGCACCATTGTCTTCCTCGAACAGTCGTACTGGGTATATAGACAGATAGATTGATCGTTTTTTATTAATATTAAAAGTCTAATTCACTTAAAAACTCTCGATGCGATACAAATTTTAAATAAGACGAGCAAAAGAGCAGTTGAAAATACATCCGAAACGGGCCTATTGTGGAACGGGGACGAAATACCGAAAGTAAATAGCTATAACACAGCTTATAAACGATTAATTTCTTTACGTACTAACCGACTCGTTTATTATTTGTATATAGGAAAACAATTATTTTGCTTCAATTGTATAATTGTTAAAACAAAAATAATTTTACAAATTGTACACTGAGAAAAAAATTTTTTTGATTAAAAAAAAGTTTCATTAATTCAAAGAAATGCATTTTATTTTGAAATATTTAATTGAACCAAGGAAATAGTAAGTTTGTTTTTATTAATTGTTATAAGTAAATTAGTTAATTTTTTGTCTGCTATTTTGTAGCGCGAAATTTGAATTTTTAATTGAGTACGGCACTCCCTTGAAACTTACTTGCATTTGATTGCATCATATACACTTTTCACATCCACCTTTCCAGGAGCTGTAACAGCTTCTCGTAGCCGCATTTTAAATTTATTGTCCTCTTCTAGTGTGAGTATAGGAGAATGAGTATGACGAGATTTTCCTTCCTCATACTTCCCATTCCGTATAATGCATGTACCAGAACATTTATCATCTTTTTTTGTCTGACTTTATACATATGAGGTATCTAAAGAATTTTATAAACTAACTTAAATCCGTATAGTATATTAACCTTTTAGTTAAAAAGATTTTTCACAACATAAACATTAAACATATTAAAGAGCTAATTGAAGAAATTTAACTTCTTATTTTTCAACAATATTGAAATTGTAAACATGGCAAATAATAAATTATACATACAAAATATCTCCAACTTTTCTATTCAATTTATACTGATAGCCATTAAAAGCATATCCCCTTGAAAAAGAACTTGTATTTTGATTTTCTCCATTATTTACATTTATTTAATAAACTAATTTCAATAAATTATAAATACTTTCACGAATTGCTATACGTTTACAGCAACTTATATATGCATAAATATATTTTCTTTTTTCGTTTTTTTTATATAATTACTACTACAAATTGAACAACAGAGTGTGTGTTTTTTGCGCGCACGCGTTGGCAACGAAAACAAAACAAGACTTATTATCACATCCGTACAACTTGTAGTAGTATATATATATATACACATCAAATATTTAATTCTAATTAAATGTAATTTTTTATTTAATCTATAACATATACATTGCATACTAAATTATTATTTATTTGTAAAAAAAACCATAATTATACTACTATATAAGACAGTTGATATAACTAGAATTATAAAAAAAAATTAAAAACAATTGTAATAGATATTTGTGTAATATACTTATACTGTTTATAAAAACAATTTAATACGTGTCAATATATTTAACACCCAATAACAGACGAGCATTAAAACTTTCTTACAGTGATATATTCTACATCTAAAAGAAAAGGTCCGCTTTTAATCTATGCATATACAATTTAATTTTTTGAAATTGACTCACTTTTTCAAAATAAATGTCTTAAAATAATATAAAGCAATACAATTTATTAATATGTAATTATAATATTTAGATAATCCCATTGTTTAAATCTACTGTTTATGAGAGAATTTAAAAAAAAAAACATTTTACTCGAGTTACTACGGATTAATTACTTTTTTAATTTTTAAATTGTAATCCTTTTTTGAATTTTTAGCGTTTACCTAATAAAGTTATTCGTTATTGAGTTCTTAATCAAAACAGTATTTTAATTTACACTTAAAAAATATTTTGCAGGTGGTTCGTTTACCAGTGTTTCTTATTCTTATTATAATCTATCAACTGAACATTGGTATTAGGCGTTTTATCAGTAGGCGTTTTGTCGTCGTCCCAAAAAATTTCTTAAAAACAAAAAAAAGTAGATTGAATTAAAGAAATTATGTCATTGCGGGCAATCGGTCAAATATTTTTTGCAGCATAGAAAGTAATTCTTGTAATAAAAATTATATTTCTTAACATTGATGACATGTTTAACAAATTCAATAAAATATTGTATTTAAAAAAATTAATATATCTTTTATTATATATTGCATATAATTAAGTTGTAACTACATTTTATTGGTCTAAAAAACATATTGTTTGTTTCACACATATATTTTTTAAAGTCATCAAAATTTGATCTTTAAGCAACTTAAATAATGTTTCATGTGACATTATATTTTATTAAATTATAACAATATTTCTTTAAATGGATAAGTTTAGCTATTGATTTGACTAAATAAACTTTTGGGTCAAAACATATTCATTTGAATCACACAACTGTTTATTTGGAATATAGAAATATTTGTGTAGCAGGAAGCTGAATATTTTAATTTAAAAAAATATTTTAATATGCCAAGGTTTTTCAATTTTCAATATAATTCTAAAATCTTAAAACTGAAAAAAAAATTTCTAGTCTAAGAAATATTTCATTATATTAAAAAAAGTTTACATCTATGTACAGAAAATTTTAATTTTCACAATGATAAGTCAATATGATTAAAGAAATGCTTCCTTCAACGAAGATTATTATCTTTTCAATTAATATATCGTTTTTTAATTTTTAAAACATATATTATTGTATTATTGAGTGTTTCTTTCGATAGAAAAAATAGTTTTACACACCACAATTTTTCGATTGTAAATTTAAAGAAGATTGTGTTGAAACAATCAAATATTATTTTGGAAGAATATAAGATTTGACAATTATCCTCAAAAGAAACATTTCTTTGAAGTATAAAAATATTCCTTCTACTTAAACATATATTTCCTTGGTTCAATTAAATATTTCAAAATAAAATGCATTTCTTTGAATTAATGAAACTTTTTTTTAATCAAAAAAATTTTTTTCTCAGTGTACAATTTGTAAAATTATTTTTGTTTTAACAATTATACAATTGAAGCAAAATAATTGTTTTCCTATATACAAATAATAAACGAGTCGGTTAGTACGTAAAGAAATTAATCGTTTATAAGCTGTGTTATAGCTATTTACTTTCGGTATTTCGTCCCCGTTCCACAATAGGCCCGTTTCGGATGTATTTTCAACTGCTCTTTTGCTCGTCTTATTTAAAATTTGTATCGCATCGAGAGTTTTTAAGTGAATTAGACTTTTAATATTAATAAAAAACGATCAATCTATCTGTCTATATACCCAGTACGACTGTTCGAGGAAGACAATGGTGCGAATGACGATTAATCGGAATTATAGAATTAATTAATTCGATCGCTACACTTGCAACAAGATTAAGTAATAAAAATATTTTAATTAACGCACCATCTCACGCATAAATCCAATTATAACTGTTATTCACTTGAAACGTAAAATACAAAATTTGATGCATGTATATACGTATCAATTATAATTTGGCCAAAATTATGAATAATCGTCTCAATGCACTGTTTAAGATATATACCTCGAATGTAGAGATTCGTAATTGTGGACGATGCAGGGTACTGACTTCGATTCGTTCTCTGTCAAATAGAGCAAAGCATGAGCGATCACGGTGACTTGACACCTTATGAAATTCGCTTTTCCCATATATACGATTAACGGGTCGCGCACATACCCATATCAGCGCATTATATTCTTACAAATTCATTAAACGATCTTTCGACGGTTAAGTATATGTGCTCAATCTTTGCGATTATTTTGTGGCATTCTAGTTTAGTAACGGATAGATCGTATTAATTATATGCGTTTGCATAAGTAGATACAAAAAATTTGCATACCTTTCCTTTACTCGTATTTGAATTTATAAAATTAGCAACAAATTATATATCTACATAATTTTTTTACATAAGGTTCTTAACTTTTAAGTATTTTCAATACTTTAAGTGAGTACTATAAATTAGAATCGTATAAACTGGTTACAATAACATTTCAATTTTACATCTTAACTTTAACTATTTAAGATAGTTACAATACTATATCAGTATTTAATTGTCTCGGTGCATCGATGAACTTGAAAATAATGTTTATACCATTTTGATAAACAGAAAAATTATGTGATCTATCCGGTACTGAACAATATTTGGATACATAAGTAATAAATGCGATTGACTACAACCGTCTCAAATGTAAAAAAATATTATGTTGAATTATGGCATTTAGCTTGCGATACTTTCGCAAGATCTCGTGATAAGCATATGCAATTTTAAAGATATTTTTTATTCATTTTTATAGTTAAAATTTATTTCCGATTAAAGGAAACTATAAGGTATTTCTTATACAAAATAAAAGAACATTTGCGTAATGCTCGATTTTATGAAAGGACTATCTTTAAGAGATTTACACGTTTGTATAAAGTTGTTTCAAACCCTCATTTGAATCGGCGATCACCAAAATTTAATGAGAATTTATAAAAGTGATGATCAATTCTTATAAGGTATATCAATGGTGTAAAAAACGAAAAATAAAGAAAAAAGATATAAAACTTTGGAGATCGCCGATGAGAAAAACTAATTGTATAATTTTTCGCGGTGGGAGTTTGAAAAAGCTGCGTGTCATTGTAGTAAACAAAATATGTATACTAACGCATTAGAATATTCATTTTTAATGTAAGTAATATACAATAAATTTAAAAATGAAAAGAATTATTTTTTTATTTCTTCTAGTCCAGGTGGGATTCTTAATTTAAGAAAACCATTTTTTAATGAAAACGTTAGGTTTTAATACCAATTTATTAAAAGATTAATTGTACCATCGTACTTCTTCAATTTTATATGTAAATTTTAGATTTTGGTCGTAAATCGTTGAATGTGGTAACAATTAATTTAATATGGTCTTTTTTACATAAATTATGTCATCTACATATCTGTGACAAAAAAGAGGTATACAATTAAATTCCTATTTAAGTTTATTTAAACATTATTTTTCCAAGTTATCCATTACGATATCCGAAAATAATGTGCGAACGTGGTGAAAAAGCAATTTTGTTTATTTTTGTTTTTCGTTAACCGGTATTTTTCAATTGTTTTGTATATCTTGTACGCATCTTTTTAAACTATTTAATATTAAATTACGAGCAGCATTTGTAAATAATGAATTAACATTAAGTGAAAATATATGTAATTTTCAAAAATATTAATTTTATTTCATTTGGATTTCAATTCAAAACTATTGCTATGTGATTTTGGTAACATCACACCTAACTTTCAATGTTCATAAATGTGCTTAGCTAAAGAATATATAGTTATGATTGATATTGACTGGTATAAATAGAAATAATAAGTCGAACAAATAAAGTAAGTTTGTAAAGTTTTGGTAGACCATAGCATTTTGCTAATAAAGCGTCCGTTATACTAATTTATATTTTAATTCATTATTGTATACAAAGTTTTAAAAATTTTATGCGTTTTCTTGTAATTTTTTTAATGGATTTTTATTTTCACATGCGATATATGTCTAATAATAGTTTATCCATATCTTGAATATAATTAGATTTTTTTAAACATAACCAATACTTTACCCTTATCAGCCTTTGGAAAAAATTACTCCTGAATGATTTTTAAAAAATTATTTGTTTTTCTTTAATTGTTTAGTTAAAAGTTTGTCTTGAATTTTTATATGTTTATTTTTGTTGTTTACACTATATAAGTTACTTGTAATTTCGTCTCTAATTTCACTTTCAACGTCAACATGCATATGCAGATTTTGCAGTGACACTTCAACGTTTTTAATAACATATGTAATATTTGAGATTTATAAATTTAAATGAATATTAAAATTGTAGCCTAACGAATCAATATCAATAACAATAATATAAATCAAATTTTCTTTTGTGTAATACATTATATTCCCAATGTAAGCGTCAAAACTTTATTTCTTCAAAGTTAAAAAGTCATAAATTAAATTCTTATCTTTTGGAAAATTCCAAATTACATCTTCAATTTTAATAAGAAATTATTTACACTTTTAATTCAATGTGGAACTTATATAAATAATTTGTTCTAACTAAAATTAATATGGAAAATGAAGTCCTTTTGCAGCTTACTTTGGTTTTTTAAATGAGGAGGTACAAGATCGTTGGTTCAACATCTTAATAAAAACCTTCTATTAAAGGTTGCTTGTGCTAATTGTTGATTAGGTCTTGCCCAAAACTTGATTTTGTGTGTAATATTCCTTTCATGTTGATGGCGGATGATTTGGAAATGTTATTACAATTCCTTGAAGTTGGGAAATGGGTTTCTTTATTTAAATACTTACTTTAAGTACAAGAAATTAAAAAATATTCCTTTTAGTTTTGAAATCAATAATAAAGGGTGAAAGACAATTATTATCATTAATATAGAGAGTATATTTACATTATCAATCTTATCGATTACCCGCGTAAAAATGTGAAAGTTTGTGCCAAACTTGGCCCAAGTTTATGTTTGTATAAAGTTGGCGCAACTTGGGCAATGAGACTTTCCCAAACTTGACAACTCACACATTTAAATGTGGGACAAGTTTGGAAAAGTATGTGATAAACTTACGCCAAACATTATACAAAGTTATTATAAATTAAACTTATGTTGAGAAAAATATGGGGAAAGTTCTTGAAAGTGTGGTACAAATGTAGGTTACATTTACCTACACTTTATAAAATTTCTTTAGACATTTTAATAATTTAAAGTTTCTTGTAAAAAAAACGAATTAATATTTATTTAATATCACCTTATTTATACCTGAAAAAAATTCATACATATGTTTTGCAAAAAGATCCAACGTCCAAGGTGAATTTCTTCAAGTCGTCGCATCACGACATTCCAAGTCGACGTTGAGGGTTAGACTGACAGACAACACAGAAACGTCCTATTGTTGAAAAAATTTTATCATGACAATATTCCATCAATTGAAAGATAGTTAAAAATATTTTTTAAAACTGAACATCTGTCATTCATGGATTCGATCGATATTGCACAATTACCTACAAGTTTCCTGACAACTTTTGGAGCAAACAGTATCGAACAGGCATGGAATAAATTACCTGAAAAATTGAAAAGTGATCCAGAAATTTTAAAATGTTTAAGATGTCGTGAACATTGTAGTGTAAATGCGATACCACCGTTAAAGAAAGATTGTAACACATGTACTCAAACAATAAAATAAATGTGAAATAAATTTATTTTACTCTAGTTTATTAAGAATCCTTTTCACCTATACTTATGCATGTTATATAAAATATATGTAATCTACTTTAAATTTAATTGACATAATTAGTATTGAACAATAAGTAAATATTTATTTGTTTAGAAATTGTCTCGAAAAGTACAACTATGTATTTGCACATGCATTTTATATCTTAAAATAAATTAAACAATTTTATTAATTAAAAAAGATCTAATTCTTGGAAAAGATTTTCGGAGAAATTTGACTCGCACACTTGTTAAGTAATAAGCTGATAATTTTACTGCACTTTCGAATGCAAAGGTGTGTAACTTGATCCTTAGTCGCATCGAACTATACTCGTCATCTATGCATGTCTCATTCACGTTGAGCACGATGCAATTGATAATCGTAATTCTTGGAAAAATGAAATTCTTAGAATTTTACCTGGCGTATGCACACCTGTTAATTAATTTGGAGGGGACCGTGTATTTATATGGGATTGTGGAGTGGTGGGGGGGTCCAGAAGCCCCCTTGCCTATCTACTTTATGTATTTAAAAAATGTTTATTTATTAAATATTAAAATTTTTAAAGGGGGTGTCATAGTTAAGTTTAATTCTCCCCACTTTATCATCCGAGCCGAACAAGGAAATAAATTTTAATTTATAAGATATAATAATAAAAATTTAAAAAGTTTAATTTACACAAAATACGATTTTAAAAACTACGAGAAGACCCATCTTTGTTTACAAACAATAGGATTTCTCGTATACCTGATTGATTTTTGGTCTGAAATTTGGCATAGAGGTCAATCGTTTGTAAACAAATGGACGTTTTCTTTTACTTTTTCAAATACTATTACAGTTAAACAAATTTATATAATTTCGATTTTTTTATCTCAGTTGGTAATGTAGGAAGGACAAAAGGTTAACTTTACCTCATAATATTACATTCACGTTTTTCCTAAATTTCAATCGAAAACATTAATATTCTTATAAATTCAGAACTTCTTTCTCGGTATTAAAATTATTTATCGATTTGCCGAACGCAACAACATCGCACATCGCGCGTTCTTTTACGTAATAACAACCAACAATGAAACACATATACACGCGTATACTTAATTTTGAAAAAGAAAAAAAAATACGGTCATCAAGCTGAAAATTAACTCTCTTGCGTATACCTACATATATATGTATCACAGCCGAAAATTAAAACAATATCTACATGTACACACACATACACGCACACACACACACACACCCACACACACGTAGTTAGACCAGCTCGTAAACGTGTTTTTGCACTTACACTCGCGTTAGACAGTATATATATATATATATATTTTCTTCTTCACTTCATGTACTCTTTACTTACTCCCTCTCACTTTTGCCGCATATGATTTTACGAGGAGCGGCCGCGCATGTATTTTTCAAGCGACTTGTTGACGCTACTACCCTCTTTATTGTCGCGAAAACAAATGTTCCGTTCGCCTCCCGGCGCGATATTCGAGTGTGTTTTACCACTCTTTTCTTCATCCTCGCCGGGCTTTTTTTTTCTCTCACGCACGTGCATAAGAATTTTTTTCCTTCGCCTGACCTCATTTTTTTGTATATATATTCGTTCCTCGTTTCATTCTCCTCGCTATATGTTTTGCATGGTTCGTATTTAACACGAGTAGAGACGAATGCGTGAACCTCTTGATGATCTTATGCGTGGTGAGTGTATTTTGTATGTGGGAACTGGCGTCGCATGTTTAACTTTGCCTGTAATGTGACAGATCAATTGAGAGAATTTAATTTAATTTACCAAATTGACTCGGTGTCTTTTTTACTCTTGCACACTTTTCCTAGAGAAAGAAAATAAAATGGAAGAAAACGTAGAAAACAATGTGACTGTGTGACGATATTCATTATATACATTATATATTGATCGTTTGTTTTATATTTAAGTTTCAAACGAAATTATATTAATAGATCAAGATGGTATAGAATCCTGTCAGAATAATACATTGAAAATCAGAAATAAATATATATTCGTTGAAAAAGATAATCAACATGTTGTAGACACGGTGAGAAAAGTTTCAGTAAATTTTACCAAACTTCCTGTAAATTTGACTACACATTTAAAAAAATTAGTGAACTTTTTGTCATTTTTTACTGAATTTTGCTAGCAATTTTTACTGAAAGTCTAATCATTTTTACTAAAAGTAAGTTTTGGCAGTCTCTTAACGTATTAGTCAACGTTTAGTAAAATTAACTGATATTTTCCTTTGCTAGTGATCAGAAATTGAAGTGATCAAGAATTGGTTTTGTGGAGACATTTACGTTTTTTTTACTTTCTTTAAGTTTTTCATTTACTACTTCTTATAGTTACTTACGTTTTCTTGATTTTTATTACTATATTTTTCACATTATTCTAATTTTGGCTTTATAAAAACTTTTTTTATTGGTTTTTCCAGACTTTATTAATTTGTAATTAATTAAGATAATAAAAAATACGAAAAGGTATGTAAATGCAAGAAAAAGTAATTGAATATAGTTGATCGCAAGATAATATAGTCGTATATCTTATTCATATATTTTCGTAAGTTTTCTTATAATTTTGTTTTTAAATATAAATTTTTGATGACGATGGTTATTAAAAAAAATAAGAAGTAATAACATTTAATAAATGTCATAAAACGTTGAAAAAATTATAAGAAAACGTATAAAGTGTCCAAAATCGGATGGAACCTTGAGGTTTCTAGACTTTTATTACTATTTCTTACTTTGTATAATTTTCGCTAGAATTATAATATAAATAGGCGTATTTTTTATACAAAAGTTTTAAAAGCTATGTAAGTCTAAGTTGTTCAAAATTATAAATATTATGATCGTCGTATACATTGTATCCGCTTAGGAAAATATTTAATGTAAAAATCATTGGAAAATAATTGCTTGCAAACTCGTGGTTGATAGAGCAGAATAATATCCACGGTTATTGTGAATTTGTTGAGTTACAACAAAACTTATGATCAACAAGTTTCGGACGTTTAACGAAATAAATTTTTTGACGCATAATTATTTTATTGTACAAAACTACAACAACAGCAACAACAATTATTCTCGTCTGATTTATCTGAAATTTCGCCATCAAAACTCGAAGAATTCGTATAGTAAAACTTGCAGGTTTTTGTCTATCTCAATCTGTTTGCTTAAAATCAAACAAATTCTTCTATCATCGAGCAGAGTTACTGTTTGTAAAAAATAAATCATTCAAATTCCTTTTTAACATAAAGAAATCGCATTAAAAAACCGGTTCTTGAGATATATTTAAGAAGAATTCCGTTTAGATAAAAAATATATACTTTTTTTAGTGAATATGTAATAGTTTTGTTCAAGAAATTAAGGGGTACTAGCGGTAAACGATTGACGGTAAAAAAAAAGCCTCATCGAAAATTTGACGAACTGTTCGAGTGCGAGAAAAAAGTTATAAACAATTTAATCTTTTTTATAAAAAAAAAACGCGAATTTTTCTTGATTGAATTTTGTATTATAAAATTTTCAACCATAAGTATATCGCGACGAAACAAATAAATTAATCAACGGATACATACATCTTCTTTGTGTTTTTCTTGAATTTTTCATCTTACGACGATTTTCTTATTCCAACATCTTTCATTCCTCTTCGCCGTCTTGTCGTTTTTTCTTTCATAATCGTATATATACTTTTTCCGCTATCTCCTCAACGCGGTCTTTATTCTTTCGAGTATATATATACGATACATTAATATACGATATTTATATACTCCGGGATGTAAACTGGAGCAAGTGGATTTTTTAAGTGGAATCGACTAATAGTTATCAACTTGTCTTTTTCTAAAAATGGTTTTTGGCTCGATGTATATTGCGGGTGGTTATATATTGATCGAGTTTCAAGTGAACGTTTGTCAGATGTGTTGTAACATATAAACTATCTATATACATATATATATATTGGTATACGAGAATTTTTAGTGATAGAATAGTGCTAAAGATCACCTTTATAAATATATTTCGAAAACATTGATATTATTATATTGGTGATAGTATATTTAAATTCGGTAGGAGTGATTGCCCATAAATAAATCAATTAATTATTTTATATAAACTCACAATCCTCAATTTTCACTATGGAGTTAAAGATTTTAGGTTCATATTATAAATTAAAGATTTAGGTTCATATATTAAGGGGATGTCGGAATCAGAAAATAGTCATTTTTAATATTTTTTTGTAAACAAAAGAATAAATGTTAGAAAAAATCGTGAACGCCATGTCCTTATGCATATTTTAATCAGTATACTTAAATTTTTTCAGATTTTTAAATTTGCAATTTAATTCTGATTTTTGCGTTGAATTGTTTATTCAATTATTATTTACAAATTTATTTTTTCTAAAAAAATCAAAACTTTATGCCCTCGCTTTTGTTTTACACTATCCTTATGTATTTTTTCAGATATTTAATTCAATTTTTTCAATAGAATGTTGAATCCTTATGTTGAAAGGTCTAGATCCCTGTAACTTGGATCCGACAACCCATTAATTAAATTTTTTAGGTTAATGGGTTTATTCAGTTTTAAATATTCAAAGTACTATTTGTAGAAACTTATGGATTTAACGAAAAAGTGATTAATAATATTTACAAAATTTTTTAGAATTACAATATTAATTTTTTTGTAATGTTAATATAATTTATATTATTTATAATTCTATTTTAATTTAGTAAAATATTAACGTGGAATAAAAAATCTTGTTACATTATAAAATTCAGAATTTACAATGTGAAAATATCCGATTATTTAGACCATGCCCAAAAAATGACTTCACCTAGTATCAAATTATGAGTTTTCACCAAAGAATTAATGGTTTTGTATAATCTTAAAATTAGTTACATTTTTTAGGTTAGCTTTTTAGGTTAGTCACAAATAAAAATACTCACATAATAGAATTCATGGTTTAATGATCATTAGTGAAAAATGCGTTTTAAAAATGTCTATATCTTATCGAATTTTTTCTTCTTATAATCTGTCATGTTTCCTAGTAGAAATGTAACACTTCAAGGTTAAATAGAACCCTGATTTTACCATTAACTGGTCAATTACTCGGTATGACACTTGGTAATTTTTTCACTCAAAAAAGGTTATATTGATGATCATTTTTCTAATAGGGCTATTTGTATACATTTCTACCAGAACCTGAAACTATAGTCAGATATTTTAGGTTACTCTCATTTATTTTAAGAAACACAATAATGTAACTTATATTATGGTAATATTCGTAGTTTGAATCTAAAAATACCTAATTATTGGTAATAAAATTGTGTGATTCCCTAAGAAAAACATTTTGATCCTCTTTTTTTTCTTTACCAGTCAATTGGTGCTTAAAAAAACGGTTACTAGATAAATTGCACATACTCTTTATAGTAGAAATTCAAGTCATTTTGTTGTAGGTATAAATTAGAGACATATTTAAAATAGCGATTTTTTCAATCCATTAAAAATGGCTAAATTTCTACCAGGGCTCTTTGGTAAAATTGAAAAGATATATGTATATATATATATATATATATATTAAATGTCCAAAAACTTATTTCAACTAGCCTCAAAATCCTCTACATCTACCACTGAAAAAATATATTTTTGATCCAACCGGAACATTTCTTAAAAGTGCCACAAAAAGAAAATCTGGTTACTCCAATATGATTTTTCTGTAATTACGTTATAAAAAAATAAGAAAGTACAACTCAAAAAGATCAATATTCCAAAATCAATCAATCTCCTCTTGATTTTAAATGAATCACATAAGAACAACCAGATTTTCTTTTTGAGGCATGTACATTTGAAGAGGATTCCGCTTAGATCAAACGTTTTTTTTTCTCAGTAACCAGATTTCCCGTATAAAAATTACCTCATTCTTAATTATTGAATGTCAAAAATCGAGCCGTTAACTATCCGTTTCTTAAAAAAAAATACTTCGTACAAAAAAAATCGGTTCGATTTCTAACCAGTTCGATCACCAAATATAATTCGATTCACTGTCAATTACACACTGAACTTCGAAATCGACAGTGTACTACTTCAGTACCAAAAAAAATTTAAAAAGAGTTTTGAAGCACCCTACGCGCCGAGATACCGAATCCAAAAAATATATATATATGTATATGCGTGTGTGTATTCAGCATATACAAATAGCATTCAGCTAATTACAAAAGCAAACGCGAATACATCCCCTAAATAATTAAATTAAATAAAATCTAGTAACAATTTCACCGGGCATTCCTATGTAGGGTGCGCATCAACGCACGTCGATACTGCACGCAAACGAATTTCCGCTTTGTTTCGCGCGTTTTAGGAATTCGTAAAAAGGGCGAGAGAACGCGCCGAGCGGGAAAAAAACGCCCTGCGGAAAATAGTAACCCAGTATCTTTATATATATATACATATACATATGTTGTCATTCGTTATAAAAACTGTATATATATATATATATATATACACATGCGTGTTTTATCATGTGTGGTTGGCGGGATTCCAGGGTAGCTTTCGTATTTGTTGGTTTCCGTCTCGTTAGGTGGAAAATCTATTTCTCTTCCGTCTTCGGGTCTATAAACCCCACCGTGGAAAATTGCGCGAAAAAAATTTCCTTTCTTTTTTTTCATTCTTCTTCTTCTTCTCTTTTCTGAGATTTACATGTGGGAACTTTAAAAAAAAAAGATGAATACACGCGCTTCTCGCACGGATATTTTGTTGTGGATGTGAAATCAAAACGTCTGTAAATTTTTTTGAACGTAAAACTGGATAATTGTTAATGGGTGAAAAGATCGTTTCACCTAACCTCAAAATTCGCGATATCTAGGATATAGGATATAGGATAGGATCAATCATTATACCAGCTTGTACGTACAAAAACAAAAAAAAAAGGTTACTAATGACTCCGTTACGTTTTCCCTTCTGGATAATCAATATTATATACGGCACGCATCGCGAAGAGACGGTATAATTAATGCGTTTATAAATGAGACGTTGTTTTGGTAATCTTGATGTATTGCTCCTAAATTAACTGCTGTACGCCGTAATGCTCAATGAGAGATGTATTAATGGGTTTCCTGTATATATATATATATATATGATATATATATATGTACGAAGAATTTTCAATCTACCTCTTTTTTTTTGATTTGCAAAATTTTACAATCGGATAAATTTTCGGAAATTCGACGAGAAAAAGTATGTACAGTGAATTATGAGATTTCGATAAAACGATATGTTTTTTTTTTCAAAAATGAGTAATAAATTTTGTAGTACACATTTTTAAATGGACATTTTTCACGTTGTACTTGGATATAATTTATGTGTCTGGTCGTGCAATGTTACACTCGATTTTATTATTAAGTTTAAATCGGTTGTAGTTTAAGTGAAATTTGAATGGGTTTTTAGGATTGTAAGTGAGAAATAGTTGTTTTCTAGCTTCAAACCAGATAGATTCTACTTAGTTTTTAAATAAATGTCTAAATTGCAAAAATTATTGTCAGTGTATCATTATTAAAGATTTTAATGTTTTGAGGTTAATAATATTTATTTTGTGACGTGTAACCGGCTGATTTCTATCTGTCGTTTAAAGTATGGCTAGTTTACATTTTAAACTGTTTTTTCAAAATTTTAAGAAACAGACAATTTAATTTTTATTTATTTTTGTACTACAGTCTTTAATCAGCTATTTTCTATGTATTATTAAAAATATTAATTAATTTATAGTCGAGAAAAACGTTCCAATTTGTACTAAGAGTATTATGTAATGCTTTATTATTTGAGGTTAAAAATAGTTATATAACAGATCACAAATTCAGCAAATTTTTATCAATTTCTTTAAAATTGGCTTGTTTATACCCAATAATCGTTACATTAGCTTAATTAGAATTAATTTCTATTAGTTAATTTTTATTAGAAATACTTAATGTTGTTTTAATTTTTGAGTTTTGAAAATGTTGTTTTATAGCTTAAATTAAAACTAGCAATATTGCAACTATTTTTTTAAATAGTTACTTATTCGAAGAAATTTGATTATATATAAGGCAAATAATATTATTAATAAGTTAAGATTAAAAATGTACATTTCGTAATTTAAAACTAGCCATTTCTTACTTATTATTAAAACAAAATGGTTTATGCTGTAGTATATTTCTTAACACTTTCAGGTGCACATTTTTCCTCTAAATGGACTTTAAAAACCATAGGTTTCCAAGGTCGCTTGATTACGAATCTGATGTCAAAATTCTAAAATTCAACATGGCTGATCCAATATGGCGGATATTTTTACAAAAGTTGTCATTTTACTCATTTATCAAGATGAAATTACTCCATAAGAGGGTTATCGAGGTCGTTAATTACGATTCTAACGTCAGAATTCTAAAATTCAAAAAATGGTGGATGCAACATGGCCGATATTTCAGATTAATATCTCATTTTACTCACAAACTAACAGGAAGCCCTAATTATAATTAATTGTGAGGGTTTCGAGGTCACTGATTTTGGTTCTGACTATAATTTTTATACGATGTTTTAACTAACTTAAATTTTCTAACTCGAAATATAGTTAGATTAGTCGTTATAATGACGTATACATAAAAATTCACAGTAAAAAATCCAACTTTTAGCAAACTAAAAAAAAACCAACACATGAAAAATTTGTAAACATATGTATGTTAAAATACAACTTTCAAACTCTACAAAAAAAGCTGGTCACACCTCTAGAAGTCTCTTACTTTCGAGAAACCAAATTTATTTAAAAGAATAAAGAAACACGATTTCCTTAACCACGCATTTAAGTTTTAGCAACAACTATTTTCCACGTTGCAACCATCTTTTTTCCAAAACCTAGCACTACATTGTACCGTATATATACAGTATATTTACCGAGAAACTCGTACAAATTCGAAAATGCAAAATTCAAATTAATAACGACAACATAACGCACAAATAAAAAAAAAACAGTAAAGCTAATATCGAAAGCTAACATTGATTGCGATAACAACACTTAGAAAGGCATTATTCATTTCGCTCCGAAATCTGGAGAATCCAGTGATTTATAACGCGTGACAAACGTGGGCGCGCGACGGGGGTCATTTCATAAAACGTGTGTAAATGACAGGTTATCTTTAAATTTTTTTTTCTTTACAAATTACCATGCGGCCACTAAATACAACGATTCTCCATACGTTGCCCAGTTACAGTGATTGATGACTAAATAATGTTTACGTTTTCATTATAAACAAAGACGTTATTGTATTCGAAAAAAAATAATCGGAAAAGTATGCGTTCTCCCGTATGTACTTCGAAAACCAATGTTTCGATATAGCTATATTCGTTGAAATTTATATACCGTAGCCTTTTCGTAGTTAACGAAAAAATTGAAGCATCTTTTATTTTTAAATTCTTTGAAATTTTTTCAGTTTATATTCGTACATTTTTATGTTTAAAAAAAAACAAGGGGTCCGGGGGAGGAGCGGAATTTTTCTTTAAAATTGTAATGAAGATGGAAATTATTTAAGAGAAAGTTAAATATCGTCTGGATTAAGCTTGTGTATTATATACGTTAATAGCGTTTTAATGAGCTGACGTGAAATATTTATTAAAATGAAATATTAAATGCGCGTTTTGGGTTATATATAGTTGGAATTGAAATGATATATTTATAGTAGACATTTTTTAAAACTATATAGTTTTTTAAAAAATATATAGTTGTAATATATAGAAAATAGGCGTTTTTAATATTAACATTTTAAAAAATGGTTATAATTGTTTGTGAAAATCTATAAATATTTATTCGGTATATAAAGGTACTTTTTAATCTCAATATTTAATATTTATATAGAATTATTAAATATTTTACATTTTCCTAGTAAAAATTAAAAAGGCATTTCGTATAAGTTAAAAAATGTTATAATTAGGTAAAAAAAGCTTCTACCTCTAAGATTATAACAATTTTGAGCTTCGTCACTGATTTTGAATTTTTGTAAACAATGATAAAGTTATAATTAACGATTTTGTTAAGTTACGAAAATAGCTACTTTAACCTCAAAAATTAAAATTTATTATTATTATTATTATTATTATATATATATTTAATCTAAAAAATAAATCTAATTGCAATATTAGAGACAGTTTCTACATTTTTGAAAGTTTAATATTGATTTTACAATTTTTGACTTTGTCTACCTTTAATAATACACGTATAATAACAATTCTTAAGCTCAAAATTTAGATAATGAAATGTGAAAGAATCACTATATGATCAGTCGTGATTTGTTTTCATAACCTGATGAGGTTGAGGCATCATTCCTACTTTTACTCTCCTTCAGATCGTAGAAGTTAACATTCAATGAAAACATAAATAGCGTCAACAATCAAATTACAAATCAGCGATACCCTGGTAGAAATCAACTTATTTAAAATCTGTATGTGAATTGGTAATCGTGAAACGCTTTTTTTCACTGTGTAGGTCCATTTAATAGAAAGAGCATAACCTCGAATTTATTCTCATTCAGTTTCCAATGCTTATGGTAATCTGATCTCTGAATTTCCTATCAAATGTAATCAGTTACTTGATTATTAATGTTAATTATTTATTGTTTTTGTTTTTGAAACAATTTTTCTAAAGAAACCATATCATCGTCAATTCCTGATCAGGACTCAATTGCTGATCATTTTGTTAATATAATTCATAAGGAAACTAATTTATTCAATAAAAAAATACTTTGGCAACGATATAATATAGTGATGGATTAAGTTTAAAATCCATATATTACGATATAATATGGAAAATAATGTAAAATTTTAAGGTATGATCAAGAATTGGCCTTAATTGGTCTGAAATTGATTATGTTACGGTACGTGTTTATTTCTTTAATTCTAATCACCTCTTCTTATCATGTTATCAACGTTTTTCTAATTTCGCGAACAAATTTGTCATAACCATTTTTAATGTCCTTTGAAGCGCTTCTACATTTGTTTTTGACTTGCTCGATGAAACCTGTTTTTGGTGGGTTAAAAACACAATATAAATTGACAATTATGATAGAACAGCTGATTACATCTCAACAAATCTGCGAAAACAACGAGAAAAAACGTTTCACCACTTCTAATCAAAATTTAAGAAATGAAATCCGTTTCTACCAGGATCTTACTAACTTCGAGATATTTGACTTGTTGACATGGACAAATCTTGAGATGAAAAATTTCTATAGATTTATGTCAATTCGACATTACACTTTGTTTTTTTTTCTTTAAAATAATCTAACATCATCATCCTCGTATATAAATATACACCCAAATTTGATTCACCAAAAGAGATAGAGATAGGATAGAGATAGAGATAGAGAAAGGCAACACACCATACGTCACGGTCCATTCATCTAGAATTCCACGCGGGCCATTCTTACTCGCGCACTTCTCGTCATATCCTCTCATCCCTTGGAGCTCCTAGGAGCAAGAGTCGTCGTAGTCAGAAGAGGAGGAGGAGGAGAAGGAGGAGGTGAGTTTCTCATCAGGCATTCATTTGCACAATGCCCCCGTCGCAAAGTAGGAAGTCGCGTGCAAGTGACGTAACACGTAAGCGAATTTCGCTCGGAGAAATTAGCGCAAGAGAGAGAGAGAGAGCAAAGAGAGGAGGTTTCGCTCTTGGGAGAATAGCTTGGATTCGAATAAGAGAGCGTTCCTTATATACCTACCCGCTATTCCGAGCACGTAGAAACGGCGACTGAACGGCCATAACCCCTTCTTCTTCTTCTTCTTCTTCTTCTTCTTCTTCTTCTTCTCCTTCTTCTTCTTCGTCTACGCTTAAATGAAGATCCCTCTGCTAGAGTGCGATCTTCTTCTTCTTCTTCTTCGTTTTCCTTTTTTTTTTTACTTTTCCTACCGAAAGTTCTCTCTGTCTTTCTTGGTATATGTGTATATATACATTCGTGCTAAGTCTTATTTCGGTCCTGCATATTTTTTTCTTTCTTTTTTCCTTTAGGGATGGCGCACGGGAGCTGCTATATATTTCCACCGCGTTCTCCTTTAAAACCCTCTACTTACTGATGCGAGCTTTCGTATATATATATACACTTGCATTACATTGGAAGGATAATGTCACGTTTGTTTTATGCGCTTTGATGTTCATTCTTATTTATTTATTTTTTGGTATTTTAATTTTAAGAAATTAATCGTTATGGTATTTTCTTTTTCTTGTTTCAGGTGAGTACTCAGCGTCTGGAGGTTTCGAGGATTCAGTGAGTTTGCTTGTTCTTTTTTTTATATAGTTCGAGGTTGATGAATATATATGGGCGAACTGTGCGATGTGACGCACTGTGACGTTTAAATTATCACATGATCGTATTTTTGTGACGGTCTACACATATAATTGATCGATATATTATAAATTTCTTTTCACCATTTTCTATATAATATTTTTTTCTAATTTTTTACGCACGTTTAAGAAATTTTAAGTATCTCTGTGTTAAGATAGTTTTTTTATGTCACTGTTCATAGCTTTTGCCGATTTTTCTTTTTAAAATTACTGAAACGCTGGAGATACCGGTTATACTCGATATAAAAAAAACGGCTGAATAATTGTGATAATAATTTCTCACTAAAATTATTTGATCGTGTTTATGGTTACGTAGGTTGGAAAATACATTCTTTATCATTTACAAATATCCATTTTCTATAGATTATTAGAAAAGTATTGATTTATATAGCTTACACTCAAAAACATCGTATCCATTTTCAGCTACCAGCTCTTGTCACTTGTAAATTTAAGGTTATAATTATCAATTACATAAATTAAAACTAACCATTTTCTACTTATTATTTCAAAGGTATAGATTTCACCTTACAAGAAATAAATATGATTTTATGATATATAAATCAGTAACTTGATCAAAATAGCTATTTCTAACCTCAAAAAAATAAAAAAAAAAGACAGAGAGAATGAACAAATTTTCACAAAAGTATAGTTACACCCATAAAAAGTCGTTCCAATATTTAACAACAATATTTTGTCCTATTGAATCTTTTCAGGTTAGATACATCCGCGTTACAACCCGATAAATCTAATTGTTTCATCGCAGTTCACAAGCCGTCATTTTCATACATACCTATTTAAAAAGATAAACAAAGAAAAAAAAGTTAACGACTGAAAAACAATCATTTTAATAACTACCAGTTACTGAACGAAGTTTACCCAAGTAACTTTTAAAAACGCTCTTGTACTTCGCACATGCACAACACATTTCCAGCGTGGTTTTTTTTAAATCTTCAATTCAGTCGCAAGCACCGCGCTACATATACTAATTTATACATATATAAACTAGGAATTTATATATATATATATATATATATATATATATCATTATAGAATTATGTAAACCATTTTAATTCGCGTTGTTTAAAAAACACCTCGATGCGTATTAGCATAAAATACGAATACGAAGAGAAAAAAATAAATAACGCCGTCTCGCCTCATTATAATGTACACACGAAAAAAAATCGATAAAATCAATTTATCTTAATTATCCACATAATTATACAACACAATGGGTTTGTTCCCCCGCGGTATCGTAAGAAGAAAAAAAGGGAAGAAGAAAATCAAAACTACACCTCGGAATAGTATTAATAAAAATAATATGTATATAACGACGATTCCCCAAACGCTATATGCAAAAGTGAAATCATTTTTCACCGTGCAATGTATACATATACATTAATCTTCGGTAATGCCATGCAAAAAAGAAAAGAAAGAAATAAAGAATACGAGGGGTGGGTGTATAGGGGAGCGATGAGAATCCGATTCCCCAGTCGGACAACTGACAACGTATTTTCGCTTATATATACCACGCGCGAGAGAGGCCAAACCTCTAAGAAGAGGAAGAGTTTTCCTATCTCCCTTTTTCTTGTTGTTGTGAGAGGTTTATTTTTTATCCTTCTCCATCGCGTATCGTCAGAAATATCGTTGCGGCGAAACAATATACGTTCACAGAGACGCTGAGTGAAAGACAACGTCCAATAAGCGTCCGATCCTTACCGAGGAAATATAGATCGTCTCATTTTTTTCGATCGTTTTAGTCTGGGTGTATGACTTGTTAAACTTGTTTTGTTCTTGATACTAGATTATTGTTAATGCGCTCAGTGTGTGCGTGTGTGCGTAAAAGTTGAATTTATGCGATGATCGAAGTGCGTAAAATTTATTCGTTGTAATATATAATAAGATGAAACATCTTATTATGCGGAATATGAATAACGTTTCGCTGTAACGTGCAATTTGCAAAAAAATAATGTGCGTAAAATTGAATTTTGCGCGTGATGGGTCAAAGTAATTTTGTTCTTGTTTTCTTGTTGAAGAAACGAAATTTACTACTGTAATATCTACTCTAATTTATTATTTTCAAACTAAAAGCAGATAGATAATTTATATTACACTCATACTGTGTGTAAAATAGAAATTTTAAATATAGTATGATATGATATAACATTTTACGTGCTTCTAAAAATAAAAAATCGAATTATAATGATAAATGTGTATAAAATTGAATTTTAAATATAGTATGATAGAATTCAACATTTTACGCACTCCAATCTATACATAATATGAAATTGTAATGGTAATGTATGTAGAATTAAATCTCACACTCTAAAATTGATGCGTAAACATGAATTTACCACATACACATACTCGTAAGAGCATATTACGATTCAAATGCGTAAAATGCAATTTTTTGACGCGGCTCGAATTGCCGGCGGATACACTGCATCGAAAAGTAACACTTTACGCAATAAAAAACAACGCGTAAAATTGAATTTACGTACATTGCATCTATAAATAATTTTAAACCCACAGGCCATAAAATTTGACTTGCGGGTGGAAAATTTGACTTTAGCCACATATTGAGCAGGTGTAAAATACCTGATTCTGGCTATAAGGCGCAGAGTTCCAACGGACATAAATAAATGACTTCACGCTTCAAATTTTACCCCCACTTACTTAATTTACAGTTTTCGTTGAACACAAAATTTATTTACATTATCAAATCACATATAAGTAAACAACACATCATGTTACAATTGTACACTCGATAGTTTAAAAAAGTATACGTCATACGAGTGCAAGATCCCCTACATAACACCCTTGAAATTGTAATGTACTATTTCAATAGACTTTATTGAAATACACATAATATGCGAAATTGAATATTTCAGTAGAAAATTTAAAGCTGTATACGTGAATTTTACGTTCAAATATATTATACATTGTGACATCCCAAATTTGATATACAAAATTTCAAGCTTTTATTTCAGCGAAATAGCATAAAAAAGCAATGCTACATAAGCTAATACTGTCAATTAGCTAATGTAGACATATCGGATCATCTCTCATAAGAGACTAAGATAGTCAAGCGGTAGAGTATCTGACTGATACGCGCTACGACGGGGTTCGATTCCCGGCTAGGGAAGATTTTTTTATTTTCACTTTTAATGTTTAAATAATTAATTTAAACATTGAAAAGTGTAAAATTGTAAAATTTATAATTTTATTATTTTTTTTTACATATTTGCCATTTTTGGTCAAAATATCAATGCGATACAACCAAAAATGACAAAGTTATTAATAATTAATGGTTTAAATAATTTCCATTAATTAATTAAATCAAGTTAAATATTTTAGTTATAAGTAAACTAAAATACAACATTTAAAATTATTATTTATTATAATTTACAATGAAAATTGGTATTAAACCAATTTTCAATAAAACTGTAAGTTTTACAATAATATAGCAATAGCGTAATTATATTTATGCATAAATAATGCATCTTGTAAAATATAACACTACGAGTATTATATTCAAACAATATAATAATTAATAATTAATACATTTATTATCTAATATAAGAAAATATAGACGAACAGCCAGAGTACGACGTCATGAGCGAATACACGCACATATCGACGCGTGTGCTTGATATGCCGATGGTGGGAGACTTAGATCCTGAGTAGAGTTCCCCCACCACTGCCAAGACTTGACAAAACCAGCGACTCTCGCTGTCTCAGCAGCATTTTCGTCGAGGACGACGAGCCTTTCAAGCGGCCTCTCCGCTCTGGTCGAGTCTCGCGGAATACAAATGTTAATTCGATTATAAAGTCATGTTAGGGTGTTCTTACAACATCCTACATGAACGTAAAATAAATCTTTTCTATTCGACTGTAATAATTGATCTTTTTTCTTTTGATATGTTACCAAACGACCCAAATAAGGCAACCCTTTATTAGGTCTTAGAGATCTCAATGGCTTTCTTAAGGTGACGCGTGATGGGAGAATTTGTTTTCTCTCAGACCTACGTCGCTGAATGCAATTAGATATTTCTAGACCTAGATTGCGAACACATTTCAATTCGTAAAGAAACGCGGGATAAGAGAATTTGTTTTCTCTTGGAACTACGTTACTGAATTGAAGTGGTATCGCAGTCATAAGGGGTTTCCAGTAAAATATTAACTCGACGAATCAATGCTCATTCATCGATTTGCTATTGGATGGGATAATATCTCTACCCTATACGGATCGATGGATTAAATAAGACTGAAACTCAAAAAAAGGAGATTCTATCTTATTTTTTATTATGTGAATAAACTGGACCGTCACATAATAAAAATGGCGACCGTGACAGGACCCAACAGAGGTCTAATCATCAAAGATACTAAAGTATCCAACCAAGGTTTGTGAATTGTGTTCCAAAATAAAATTTTCTTTTATATTTAATCAAACGCGCTAAAAGAGCAATATTGGTTGAATTGTAGCACATCATTTACCATAAACCTCTTAATTATAATTCAATAAAAATTTTTTTTTTCGTTCCTTTGATCACCTTTTGAGAAAGAATGAGTAATTTGTTCACAGATGAACAATCTAAGGAATTAGATTTAGATTCTATTGTAATCTCGAAGATTGTGTTACAGTACGGGAAAAATAAATAGATAATAACATACCCTATTCCGCAGAGCACGATAAAAGTATAAATTGTCGAATAACTCGAGTGGACTAGTACACTTGAATATAATAAGTAAAATTAAAAAATTTTTTTTACTATTTCTATTTTGTATTATGATTGATTACATTATAAACGATCATTTTAGCGAAATACGCTCAAACCACCTGTTCGACATAGGCGGACAAGTTACTTTGCTTAGCGAAAATTTAGAGAATAACAATGCATGTGTCTCTGATTTACAGGAAGACGTTAATGAAATACGCGATGAAATTAAAAATTTAAAGAGTTTAATAGGCGAATTAAAAACTGAAAATAAAAGTTTAAAGTTAAAGAATTCAAAACTCGAAAAACATATTAACGTACTAGAACGTGATGTATTTGATTACCAGAAAAGATTACGGTATCAAAATGTTAATTTTCATCAGCGCGTAACGTTAATTGAAGATTTCATTACAAATGTAATCATCAATAATTTTAAAAAATTAAGTATTAGCGATTAACTTCGATATTTAGTTTAAATTTTCATTAAAAATGCAAAATTGCTAAAATTAAACTAAAGCAAAAATAAAATGAAAAACTATAAAAATAAATAGTTTAAAATCATTTTTTATTTTTTTTGATGATTTCCGATAAAAGTATATCGATTCAAAAAATTTAAAAGTTTAATATCAAAAACATTTAAAACCATTGCGTTTATAGATTTCTTTTACTAAACGTAAATAAACTATTAAATCATTTATTAGGTGATATAAACCGATAAAATGGCATCTCAAACGAGAAGATCGGGTACTTTTCTACTTGAAATCGAGGAAGCAGCCCGAAACAACGAAAAAGATATCGTTGAACAAAAACGCGAAGTCTGGGAAAGAGCCGTAACCGAGGAACTTCATTTATTATTTGATCAAAATATTGAAAATGAAGCAACCATTAAACAATTAATAGAACAGTGTCACTCTTGTAATGATACAGTTCATGAACGGATTTCGTCTATCAATAAGAATTTAATAGAAAAATTAGAGGTTTTAACGTCTAAAGCACTAAAACATTCAGACGAAATCACAAAATTATCAAAACGATTAAATATTGTTGAACAAGAAAATGATCGGGTAAATGCTAATATGCATAGTTTAAATTTAGAATTGGACGAAATACAGAAAGAAATAACTGTAAATTCAAATCCAATAGATTTAAAAAACGCGTTAATTAAATTAATAAATGATAAAGATAAACAAACGCAAATTAAAATAAGTAAAATCGAGGAAGAACTAAACGTGTTTTCCGATCGAGTAAATCAAGTCAATTTAAATACAATTAATCATACAATAGGAGAATATGTACCAAAAATAAGGTTACAACTTCCCAAATTCTCAGGAGAATCGTCAGAAGAACGCCCTATGCGATTCTTAAACGAACTTGAGAAATACGTTGTAAGCACGGCTACATCACGCGATGATATGATAAGCATTTTATCCCAAGTATTTACGAAAACGGCGAAAGATTGGTGGTATTTATTAGACTCCGATATTATCGATTTTGAAGACTTTAAAAGCAAATTTAAAGACAGGTATTGGAATAATAATATGCAACGCCATGCAAGACGAAAGATCGAGTTTGGACAATATTTTCCAAATCAAGGTACTCGTGTGGAATATGCTACGAATATCCTGGGACTAGCTCGAGAAATCGATACAATGCTTACGGAAGCTGAATTAATAGAAAAAATCAGCGAGCATTTCGAGCGTGAAATTAAACATACTATAATGGGCCAACAAAACCGTGATAAACAGACTTTATTTAAAATTTTAAATGAATTCGACTCAGAACGTAATCAAAAAAGAAGTTTTGATCAATCCGTTAATAAACCGGGAATAAATCAAAGCAGTAACAAAAATTATGATTTTTCGAAAAAAGAATTCGATATAAATAAAAGCAATAATTTTAATAAAAATTATAACAGACAATCGTCTAATCAAAATACTCATTGGAATCGAAATAGTACACCCAATGTAAATTCGATTCAAATAGAGCAAAAATCAAATAAAAAAATTATTAAACCAACGTTCGCCAAAAAAGGCAATCAAGGTAATAAATCGCTAAATACCGAGAATGTAAGCGGAATCGACGAGTCATTCGAGAACATAGAAGCTCTAATTCACGCAGATCATGAGGGAAACGCGAATTAGTTGCATTTTCTAACTCGGATTCCCTAAAAACGAAAACTAATAAAGAAACCAACAAAAATGCAACTAAACGGGAAAAAATAATATCAAAACGTCACAAAAAAGCGATTAAAAATAATGCTTCTAGTAAAAAGTTAATTAATAATAGCGAAACGAACAAAATAAATGTTTTCACTATTTATTCAGATCCACGCAATGATCTAATTTTTGATATCGATCCTAAAAAAGATGATAATCAACAAATTAAAGTCGATTCGTATTCTTGTCCGGAAATAAATATAATCCTCGAAAATGTTAATGTAAATGCATTAATCGACACCGGAAGTGAAATTTCATGTATATCGGAGGAATTTTATAATAAATTTAAAGATTCATTCATTAAAAGACCGACTTTACCAATTTCAGGCAAAGTTATAAAAGGCGCCACTGGATTAAAATCTTCACATATAACTAAACAAGTTTTGTTGAATACTTATATTAACGGTTTAAAATTTCAAGTAATTTACTTAGTTATACCAAAATTGGTAAAAAATTGTATTATCGGATATAATACACAAAAAGCAGTTAAAATGTTAATTAATACAGAGAAAGAAGTAATAACTTATCAAATCGGTAACGATAATGGCAAAATAAATTATAAAACTACGTCTATCGACTCAAGCGAGTACGAGACAATGGTTATTGAATATGACGAAAACTTCATAAAAGAAGACGTTCATTTCAAAAATAATAAATCCAATTGTTTGGATTACGACTTTGATATCTCAAAAGAAGAAATTGAGTCACTAATAAAAGAGTGTAATTCGTTAAACGATACACAAAAAACGTTATTAAAAAATTTGATTTTCAAATTTAAGTCCATTTTTAAACGTACGCCGGGATTATTATTAAACTTCCAGTATCAATTAGTATTAAACGACAATTTAGCTTTCTTCAATAAACCGTACCCAATCCCGATTAATTATCGAGAAAAGGTTAAAATCGAAGTAAAACGGATGTTAGAGTTTGGGTTAATTCGCCGCTCGACAAGTAACTTCATAAATCTATGCGTGATCGTCCCCAAAAAAGACGGGTCTATTAGAATTTGTTTAGATGCGAGACAACTAAATGAAAAACTTAAAAATGATTATGAATCCCCTCCGGGTGTCGAAGAAATCTTCATGCAATGTAAGAACAGGAATTATATGTCTAATTTCGATCTTTCCAACAGCTTTTGGCAAATTGCTTTAACAGAAGATAGTAAAAAATATACGGCTTTCATTTGCGACAATAAAGTCTATGAATTTAATGTTGTGCCATTTGGTATAAAAATAAGCAGCTCTGCTTTATTAAGGGGACTGGACAAAGCAATTACGGGACTTGACGACTTTTTACTCACATTTGTCGACGATTTATTTGTCATTTCTGACAACTTTGAAAACCACATAAATCACCTCGAAAAATTATTTAAAAGATTACAAAAATGCAATCTGAGGTTAAATTTCAATAAATCAAACTTTGTTAAACAGGAGATAAAATTTCTAGGTAATATTATTACCAGCAATGGGATCAAACCTGATCCAATAAAAATAAACTCAATCCATAAATTTAAAAAACCGCGCAATGTACGTGAATTACAAGGTTTTTTAGGATTTATTAATTTTTATACGAAATTCGTTAAAAATTATGCGAAGGAGACCGTTCCTTTATTAAATTTACTTCGGAAAGATGTTAAATTTATTTGGACAAACGAACACGACGTCGCGTTTGCCAAAGTAAAAAATTTGTTCGATCAAAACGTTATACTAAATTTTGCGGATAAAGATAAAGAGTACATACTTACAACGGACGCGAGTAACTATGCAATTGCGGGAATATTGTCTCAATTAAATGAAAATAATGAAGAGCAAATCGTGACTTTTATAAGCCGCACGCTTAAAAATTCTGAAATAAATTATTTTACGACCGAAAAAGAGATGCTAGCGATAGTCTGGTCTCTCAATAAACTAGATACTTATCTACGGGGCGCAAGATCAATCATTATTAAATCAGATCACGAAGCACTTAATTTTCTGAAAAATTGTAAATTTAGCAATTCTAGACTCCGCCGATGGAATTTGTATTTACAAAATTATAACTTAAAACTGGAATATTTACCAGGAATTAAAAATTTAGCAGCAGACTATTTAAGTCGTACTGATTATAATCGAGATAATAATATCAATGATTGCGAAATTATAATTGCCACGATAATTAATAAATCGGTAAAAAATAGCAAAATATCAAAAGATTTTAAAAATTTAAAAACGTTACAAGAAAATGATGAATTCATAAGTAAAATAAAAAATAAAATGGATAGTAACGAACACTACTCCAGATACGAAATCGTAAATGGATACATTTGCAAAAACTTTAACAATTTAACTCGGATCGTGCTACCCGAATCAATGTTAAAAAATTTCATTAAAGAAATACATGAATATTATGGCCACGTAGGAGCTCGTAAAATTTATAAAATGTTAATTGAATATTTTTTTGCACCAAAATTAAGGAAAAAATGTAGTATTTATATAAAAACGTGCGATAATTGCCAAAGAAATAAATGGCTAACACACAAATATTATCCAATTTTACAGCCAATTATTGTTGATAAACCCCAACAATTATTGAGCATTGACTTTTTAGGACCGTTACCAACGTCGACAGGAAATGTTAAATATATCCTATCCACAGTCGATGTATTTAGTAAATATGTTAAATTATATGCTATCAAAAAAGCCAATACTGTTTCCGTCATAAATAAAATTAGTGATTATATTGTTAATGTTAATAACATACATGCAATCATAACAGACCACGGAACACAATTTACTTCCGATAAATGGAAAGATTATTTAGAAAAGCGAAAAATAAAAATGTTATTCTCATCGATTCGCCACCCGCAAAGCAATATTGTAGAGCGAGTACATCGAGAAATTGCTCGTATTTTTAAATCTATGTTAAAAAGTCATACAGCATGGGCGAACGAATTAAAAAATGTTGAAAATGTAATAAATTGCGTACACCACGAAACAACAGGTTTTCCTCCTGTTGAACTTCAATTCGATGAAAATTGTAAACGAATTTGGGAAAATTACATAGATTTTAATTTCACCAAAAATAATTTAACATATCCAGAAAAACTGGAAAAAGCAAAATCAAATATGCACAATTACTTAAATAATAGAGCCAAAAAGGCTAATTCAAGTAATAAACATTTTACATTCAAAATAAATGATTATGTATTAATTAAAGCTCTTAACGTTTCAAAAGAAAACGAAAAGAAAACGGCAAAATTCATGTCACCCTACGAGGGACCATATAAAATAATTGAAAAAGTCGGATTAGACACATATATGCTTTACGACGACAAAATTAATAAAGAACGAGGCAAATTTCATGTCTCTAATTTGAAAAAATATTATTGCGAAAATGATAACTAAGATACATTATTTGAAATAAAAAGTAGCAATATATATGTACAATTTATATGTGAATATGGAGTAACAGAATAAAACTTTATTTGCCCTCTATTTTTCTCACACATGTATATTTATATCTATATATAAAAGCAAAATAAATTGCGAGCTAGAGGACACAAGGGTCACTAAAATCCTAGCTCTTTGCACCCTTCCAAGCACAGGTGTAGATCATTTGCTCTTTACAACTCGCTATAGTTACATCGATAAAAACACTTTACATCAGAAGATGCCGGACTTCACGCAACAAGTCGAACATTTAAATGTGGTCGATGCACAAACGCAAACCGCGTTTTGCAGCGAAGAGGATAATGGCACTGTATGGCACTCATACAGCCGTATCTGCTTGAGAATCATGCATCCACGCAACCAGTGGATAGAAAGCAAGAAACCCGTATTAATAAACGGACGCCACACTCAGCATAACAACCCATTTAAAAAAAACGCTGTAACTCAAACTGCAAAAAGGGAAAAGCGTAAATATGAAGAGGACAACCTCAAGGAAATCGATAAACGTCTCCATGCGATACAGGCAAAAATTGAGAAAGTCCAAAACGATATAAATAACAATTTATACAACAACAACAACAACAACGCAGAAAACCCACCAGCAAATGAGGATGCCAGTGGTCTTAATGAATTATTTCATTCATTGGATAATCAAGGTGTATCGAGTAATCGCGATGACTTAAGCATGTCCATGGGGCAATTCGAGACATACTTGCGCACTGGAGAAAGACCCGAATTACGTCACAGGAATAAATAATTTAGGTAAATTAAATCATAGATTTAACTTAAAAAATATAGTTTTAATAAAAAAATTCGTAAGTTCCATATTCACATACGAATTCAATGCTACTGAATAGATTTTTTTTCACTTATGTTACAATATGCTTAAAACTTATGTGAAATTTGTAATTAAAATTTTTCTTATATATACAAAATTTGTAATAACAAATTTAAGGGGGGTAAAGCCCGCACCGAAAAATTTAAAAATTTAGATGCATCAAATTCAACAAATTGAATATTCGCAAAAATCAGTAAAATCCAGAATATTGTATATCAATTTTGTGTATAATTAGCTTGCAACAAGTTCAAGCCTAAACACTAAATTAGATAAAAAATTTTTTTTGTTTCAAATTTTATATCAAATTTAAAGGGGGGTAATGTGACATCCCAAATTTGATATACAAAATTTCAAGCTTTTATTTCAGCGAAATAGCATAAAAAAGCAATGCTACATAAGCTAATACTGTCAATTAGCTAATGTAGACATATCGGATCATCTCTCATAAGAGACTAAGATAGTCAAGCGGTAGAGTATCTGACTGATACGCGCTACGACGGGGTTCGATTCCCGGCTAGGGAAGATTTTTTTATTTTCACTTTTAATGTTTAAATAATTAATTTAAACATTGAAAAGTGTAAAATTGTAAAATTTATAATTTTATTATTTTTTTTTACATATTTGCCATTTTTGGTCAAAATATCAATGCGATACAACCAAAAATGACAAAGTTATTAATAATTAATGGTTTAAATAATTTCCATTAATTAATTAAATCAAGTTAAATATTTTAGTTATAAGTAAACTAAAATACAACATTTAAAATTATTATTTATTATAATTTACAATGAAAATTGGTATTAAACCAATTTTCAATAAAACTGTAAGTTTTACAATAATATAGCAATAGCGTAATTATATTTATGCATAAATAATGCATCTTGTAAAATATAACACTACGAGTATTATATTCAAACAATATAATAATTAATAATTAATACATTTATTATCTAATATAAGAAAATATAGACGAACAGCCAGAGTACGACGTCATGAGCGAATACACGCACATATCGACGCGTGTGCTTGATATGCCGATGGTGGGAGACTTAGATCCTGAGTAGAGTTCCCCCACCACTGCCAAGACTTGACAAAACCAGCGACTCTCGCTGTCTCAGCAGCATTTTCGTCGAGGACGACGAGCCTTTCAAGCGGCCTCTCCGCTCTGGTCGAGTCTCGCGGAATACAAATGTTAATTCGATTATAAAGTCATGTTAGGGTGTTCTTACAACATCCTACATGAACGTAAAATAAATCTTTTCTATTCGACTGTAATAATTGATCTTTTTTCTTTTGATATGTTACCAAACGACCCAAATAAGGCAACCCTTTATTAGGTCTTAGAGATCTCAATGGCTTTCTTAAGGTGACGCGTGATGGGAGAATTTGTTTTCTCTCAGACCTACGTCGCTGAATGCAATTAGATATTTCTAGACCTAGATTGCGAACACATTTCAATTCGTAAAGAAACGCGGGATAAGAGAATTTGTTTTCTCTTGGAACTACGTTACTGAATTGAAGTGGTATCGCAGTCATAAGGGGTTTCCAGTAAAATATTAACTCGACGAATCAATGCTCATTCATCGATTTGCTATTGGATGGGATAATATCTCTACCCTATACGGATCGATGGATTAAATAAGACTGAAACTCAAAAAAAGGAGATTCTATCTTATTTTTTATTATGTGAATAAACTGGACCGTCACAACATAGAAAAAACCATCTTTTACGCACTACTCGTATAATCTACTACTAGTCTTTTCCACGTAAAATATCATGAATATTAATTTTACGTTACCGTACATACATCGCAGAATTAAAACAAATTAACGATTACGCAACAACACACACATACACACACACACACACACACACACACACACACACACACACACACACACACATATATATATATGTAACAAAATTAAAACCTTTGTCACAATTCACAATTTGCGCACTTCGAAACGCGTGTAATAATTTTTCCTTATTATCTAATATAACATATATTGACATCGAATAACTACCAAAGTTGTGCGCATACATTTATACGGTCGTCGAGCGTATTCAAAATTTATAATTGATTTACGACGGATACTATTTATTTAGTATATTATTCGTAAATCATAAATGCTCGACGCGCTTGGAAATACCTAATTAATATAAACAGTGGCACGGAATTAATGTAAATAATAATATGTGTATATACAATTAATTTACGCTTGATATAACGCGCGCACTATTAATCAAATTCGATTTTACTGAAAATTAGTTTTTAGTTATCGAAAGAAAACACGACGTGTAATATCGTCGTACTCTATGTATTAAATTACAAATTTATGTGTGAATGTATATAGTTTTACTTTTGAGGTTACGATTCGATTATGCAGAGTATTGTAATAAAAATTATACGGTGACTATTTTTGGACTTAGTTATTGGCCGTTCGAGGAATATTAACCTAAAGTGTTGTAATATTTGTAAGGAGAGATAATCGCAATTTTTATCTGGATGTCACGGTAACTTTTTAACATATACTCATCACATTTACTGTATTAGTGTACGTTTTTATAAACATTGTAAGAAAATTAACTAAAATTCGGGGATGCATCAGCTTTAAGTTTTTTTATATAATAAGTTATACATATATTTATCAGTAAATTTCATTTTTCATTAGCGAAGGCTCTAAACGTTATACACTTTGTCCACTATAATAAAGTTTTTTTAATATTATACTTTTATTTTCGAGCTTATAATTCGAGTATCTAACTATATGGAGAGAATTTTCTAATATAAAAAAATTACCGAGACAAAGCGGTAAATTTAGTATGTATCACCTCTATAAGAAAAATTAACCTAAAAATTCTTAATATAAAAAAATAAAAATTATCGCTATCTCGATCATTTTTAAGTTCATATACTGTCACGATAATTTTCAATAAAAAATAATAATTGCTGATATCATGAGTACTATCGAAGCTCCCGATGGTTTAAGTACACAATCCAAATGATGTTATACTTTTTAACACAACGTTTCGCTCAGCGTGGTTTTTACCGACTTCAGGAGGTTTAATTTTAAATCGTTAAATCATGTTTCACTTGTTAAAAATAAATTAAAAACTAGATATATCGCAACGCATTGTTGATGCTGATCCGATTAGATATCGAAGCATTTATGAAACTTTTTTTTTATCCAATAACTGTTCTAATATTGTTAAATTAATGACTAAAAATGATAAAACCTAACCTCATAATCCTCAATTTCTACTATAAGAGACACACCGGCTAATTGCGATAATTATTGATCAAAGAAAAAATCGCCACAAAATTACCGTCGAGATCAAGAAGATGATTAAAACGAGGCAATTATTTAAATTGTGTACGACAATCGGGAAACATCTGGTGATTATACACAATTTCGAAATATTCTTCCCAGATGGCAAGCATCTTCAGAAAGAACTAAAAAAGAATTCACTAAATGAATTATTTCGGAATTCATTATAGGAATTAAAAATGAACTCTAAAAGAAGTAGATATATTCTATATTAATTCGGAAAATATTCATCCACGAATTCTTTGCGAATTTTAAGCAAACCTTCAAACAGTTCATAAGAAACTCCCTATGTCCGCTGATTTTAGTTCATTGCAAGTTCATAAATAGTTCGTATTAAATTATATAATGGTTTCTACAAAATTACATATATGTTAGATTAAAAATAAGTTTAAAACAACTTTTTACGATTAATTAGTCATTTCTAGTAATATTTTGTAGAATAAAATTTTTTCTGTGACTGAATTCGGAAGAATTCTTAATGGAGTTATAAAAATTATTCTATTTATAAAAAAGGTAACATAAAAAATAATTCGTGAAGAGTTCATTACATCCTTAAACTTGCATAAAGCTTGATAATTATTTTTAATTTGCTGGATATTCAATTAAACTGATCTAAAAATATATAATATTTTATGAATACTTTAAGAATACTTTAATGTCCGCAAACTTTAAAATACGCTTAAAAAATTCTTTACTACTAGTAACGTTTTATGTATCACATTTATTAATAATATTAATTATATATATAACAAAATTAATTTTCATTTCGATTTACAACGCGTATAAAAATTTATACGTTTATGTAAATTTTACGTATAATGTAATGTGGTAATAAATGACGCGTCAAAAAATAATGTCATACACGTCATATTATTGTCACATATACGTGTTAATAATGTGTATCAAGTGTAACAAACGTTATCTTCGATGGCGCAATTTTGCAAGCACACGGTGTTAACAAATTTTTTTAATCCATTTAATCCTGATATTTATTATAATAAAAATTAATATTAATCGCACGAAGACAAACGTAGGTATATATGTTTTATATATTTTTATTTATTTTTTACTTGTGAGAGTTTTTTATTAATTTACATATGTAAAGTAAAAGTGTAGGTTAGATTTTTCCAGAGAGTTGATTAGATTGATTTTAAACTATTTACAAAAAAACTTGTTATTTAAATTTTGAAATAATTAGTAGATATTTAGTAAATAAACAATAAAAACTTTTATTTTACAGATTGTATGTGAATATCATTGATTCTTGGAGATTGGAGTAATTAATTTCATTCATTATGTATACTTTATGAACACTTTTTGAGCATATATGAACTCTTTAATTTTTAATCCAATTTAAAAAACGATAATTAATTCTATATAAATTAGTTTTCCGTTCATTATGAATTAGGAACTTATATGAAAACAATTTGAAATTAATACTTTACGAATACTTTTTAAGCGTACATGAATCGTTGTTAAGTATTTCGATTATAATAAATTATAAAAATAATTTAATAAGTACTTTTTTATTATTCATTATAACCTATTGAATATTCTTAAAGAACTTTTTAAAACGTCGATATGAACAATTTTTGAATACTTTTTAAGTAACTATGAACATCTAAAATATATTATTGTTCATAAACTATACTTTTAAACAACTAAATATGAATCCTTCTAAGCGGACATAGGTCGACATCTTTAAAGATTCTTTATGAATACTTTCTGAACAAATCTGAACCGATTTACGAATTCTTCCGAACTCTTATTAATTCTTTTAGAATTCTTAAAAAATTGTCTTTGCCATCTGGGCTTGTTCGTCAGGGAAGAAAAGAGTGTAATATAGCAAAGCGAGAATCACCGGGTGGAGATTATCATGGTACCAGGAGGCGTAGAATCGTCATACGTTTCCGGTAAGTGACCACTTAGCTTCCTCGATTCAACTTGGTACGATGACGGGTGTTCTGGGTTGCGGCGGAAATAGTCGAGGAATGGATAAGCCAAATTGCAGAGTAATTACGGTTTAAACGTCAAAATAGGCCGTGTACTACATATATATATATATATGTATATATCATATATAAGTATATTCGCTTTCAAGAGGTTAGACATCTCTCTTTGTTCAATAGAAAAATCATTATTTTCTAACGATGCAACGAATCCAGTTAGACGCGTATATATACGTGAGAAAGGAGAGTAGTTAGAGAAGGATGCATTATTTTTTTTTTCGTTACTTTTTTCGCTCTCTTTGTTTTATGACGAAGCGGGTACGATCAATCTAGTTGGACTAGGTGTGACCTACAATTTCCACCTTTTTCTCATCGGATTTTCTGATCTGATTATTCTCTGATATATCGATTCGAAAGAACCGCGTGTGCGCGCGTATGTGTGTGTCCAATGTGCTTTTTTCTTCTTTTCTTTTTTAATTACCGTGATGATGAGTGTGTAGAGTGCGGTCGGTAATTTATCGGTGTTGTAGCAAATTTATTAGAATTTTGTTTACGGGTAAATTGCGATGACTGGGAAAAGAGGATGGAAATGATCTGAAATACGAGTGATATATTGTAAGTGAAACTGGCGTGTTGGAAATATTACTTTTTGACTGAAACTTGGCGAACCGTGACGTTTTTCAATCAAAAATGATCATGTAACAGTAAAATTCTGGCAATGGTTGTGTATACATATTTCAAGCTATTAAATGAAAATAATTATACTCTTATACTGAATTATACTTTTATAAAGTATTAGAATACAAAATATGAACCAACATTGAATCAATATTAAACTGGTTGACCGGCATAGCATTGCTTATAATTCATGCTCAAACTGGCAACTTAAAAAAACTAAGCAAAACACATAATATTTGGAATATAAAGATATTTTAAGTCACTTAATCGATTATGGGAGTTATTAATGTGAGGATCAAATGTCTTCCACTATACCAAAAATATATCTATGCTGAATCCTTAAGCCATTGTATACCAAGTTTCATTCAAATTGGTTCACAAACAAGAAAATTGTTCTTCAATGCTAGCCAACGAATACGTAGAACACGTTTTAACATTAAACCAATATTTAACAAATACTTAAAATATAAAACAACATTAAACCAATATATAACCGATCCTTAAAACACGACACCATTTAACCAATATTTAACCAATACTCAAAATGTAAAACAACATAAAACCAATATTTATCCAATACTTAAAATATAAAACAACATTTAATCAATGTGTAACCGATATTTAAATTACATCGACAGTTCATATTAAAAAAATGTGTCCTATATAATGCTTGACGTTCTATATTCAGTAGAATCTTTGCAACGATGATTCTAAACATGGCAAATATATTTAACAATTTGAACAGTTTCATCAAAACTTTGACATTATACGATTTTCCAGTTTCCAAGACATTTTTTCATTTCCCACGAGAGAATATTAGAATATTTGGTAATCTTCGTATTGATTAAATATTTGTAATAACCCAGGCGCTTAAAGTTGAACTAATTAATCCATCACGCCGCGATTAATCTTCTTCTCACTCAGCTTATCCATCGTTCAAGCAAGTAAACGACAAGATCCCACCCCTCTCCCGTTCAAAGATTCCCATCGGTACAATCAAGCGATAATTCAAACTTAACCTCAACTCCCTTAAATTCATAATACCGATATCACTCGAGCCCTCATAAATATTTAGAAGCACGAATCGACAACCGTCTTAAGTGAAGAACGTATAATAACAGTCTTAAAAAAAATATAAGAAAAGTGCGATGAAAAAGAAAAAAAAAGAAAAGAGAGAAAGAGAGAGAGGAGAGAAAGGCGTTAACCGGTCTCTTGATCCTATAGCGGAAAATTTGTATGCTAGAGCGAGAAGGATTCGTGGATCCGAGCCAAGAGATAGGCCGTCGTTTTCCTTTTATCGGCACCCTTCCTTCGTAAATCTAATCGCGCGTGACCTCGTGGCTTTTTCTCTTCCTCTGACTTTCCACTTCTTCTTTTCTTTTTTTTTCGAGTCAACAACCTCCGAGACACTTTGAGTTAATAAAGTTTCTTCGGGCATACCAAAAAAGTTTCTTAGGAGTGTAAGGTGCGATTCGTTTTCGCGAGTGAGAAAAACTGATTCGATCGATTGTGATTTTTCCTCTTGCGAAACGACGACGACGCGCTTTCTTCTTTCTCACTCACTCTCTCCCTTTCTCTCTTTCCCTGTAGGTTTTTCCTTGGCGCTCCTGGGAATTTCTTAAAGGCGGGAAAACTAGTTCAATTCGATCGGGGAACGACATTGTTTAACCGTATATATCAACGATTTTTAAAGAATAACGAATTTGCTGAATCGAGCGATATTTCTCGTTGTTCGCGTTCAAATTTTCCAGCGAAGGGGAAAACTTCTAAATTGCGTTATCGGGATTTTTTTTTCATCTTTTTGGAAGCGTCGTCGAGAACGAGATTATTGTTTTTTTAAGTGGATGTACAAGTGATTACGAAATGTTATTGAAATTAGTTGAAAATCTAATCTCTTTGAAATGCAGTTGAAAATTAACCATATCAAATCGTTAAGAGGATGTCAAATTACAGGAATCTATACATTTTAACCCAAAAATTTTATCGAAAGTATTGAATTATAAATTCATATGGATAGCTTAAAACATAAGAAAAAATAATATTATTATTAGTAACTAATAACTAAGAAACTTTTCATGGTCGGTGATTTTTATTTAAAAAAGACATAATTTGTCAACCCAAATAATATAATTAAATTATCGATTTCAAAATCTGGAAAGGATTGGGTATATTTTTTAAAACTTGTGTCAATCTTCTTCCCAAGAATGGATCGGGGAGAGACGACATGAATCACAAGTTGTTGAAGATCAGAAAAAAAACACTAAACTTTATTCAAATTTAGGTCAACAGCAAAATGCGGTCCGTTTCCGACATTCGGAATCTTTGCAAAAACTTATTCTTTTATTAATAAAAAAATATAACAAATGACCACTTTCTGACTACGACATCCCGTTAAACTATCGAATTATTAGTTGTTTGCAGTCGATTCGAAAAAGCGTTTGATATACATTTTAATAAATATAAATTTAGAACCATATAGCTTCAAGTTCTGCATATCAGTAAAACTTTTATAAATTTAGAAATTCTGGAATTAAGTTTTTAAATTAAATTAAATTATTGATTTTACGTTCGATCAAATATGACCAGGTTACGAACAAAAAAGTTTCATCAGTATATAATTTAACAAATTATAAATATCGATTGAATTTGAGGTTATGTCGAACCATAATTCGAACATAAACTACGGTCTAGTTGTTAGTCGAATATAACTATAGAATTTAACTAAAATCGTTTTACGAATATTTCGATAAGTGCGTATATACATAGATATGTAGTTTAAAATTTGTATATCAACCTTCCAAGACTGAAAATTCGCTGTATACATTTTAAACGAATAATTTAAATTTGACCGCTGTTCCGTATATCGCGAATCCTCCCTTGGTATAAATATAAATTAAAATATCCTAATTTTAAATTAAGGTCAATCAAATCCATTTTTATTCGGATTAATTATAGACAAATTATATACCAACGAGTCATTATCCACCTCTTAAAAAAAAGTTCCAACAATTTTACAAAAAAAAAGTAGAAAAAACATATTTAACATGCTGCAGATCAAACACAATTTATACACCGAAGAATTTGAATATTTTAACTTTTATTAAATCCCGTAAATATTATGAAACCGTTTTTTGTATAATATATTGAATAACACCGTGTCGTGATTTCCAATTTTAAAATAATCATTTAAATCACATTATACATATACATCGACATTGCAATACAATTCGCGAGAACACAACATAGTCGATACATTTTAAATTTTTATAAATTTTAATTATATGTTGTTATTTCTTTTCGTATATATATATACACACAAGGTGGAATATATATATACATATATTTCACGTTTCAAAACTTTTTTAAAAGGTTTTAACATATATACATATAAACGCGAATCCTTTTAACGAATACCCTTTCATCCAGATAATTTAACCTTAATTAAGCAAACATACATATATGTGTATGTATGAGGGTGTATATGTATGTATACATGTGCGTGTGTGTACAAAGGTCCTTGAAATTAAAAAAAAAAGGAACACAATTTTTTTTCTTACAAATTTCAAAGTCAGAAAGGTCCGGTGGAAATTATACGTATATTTGCATTATTAATTCAAAGTACAAGAGGATGAAGGATTATTTATATGAAAGTTATATATAATTTAAATTAATTTTTTTCTGGATTTTCTCATCTCGTGGTATATATGTGGAGTAATAATTTGTCACTTTGATTTTGGATACTTATTTTTTTATTTAATAATATATACTTTCCATAGTAATTTCATATGAGAAAATAATTGGGATATTTTTTCTTGACGAAATCGTACGGTTAATTATTATATAGGTTTCTGTCATAAAATTTATTTAAACTGTAGTAAAAATAAATTTGATAATTTTTCATTGCAAAAATATGGAATTTAATTTGCTTTGAATTATTTTTAAAAAAAATTATTTTATGGACATTAAGTCTCTTAATCTTTACTCCGAAATATTTATCTCTATATACCGATTGAGCTATATTTTTTATTTTTGGGTTATATTTAACCGACCTGTCAATATGTAACAGACTGTCAAAGCGCAGAACATTATTGAAATTTTAGTAAAAATTAGGGTATAAAACAAGTATCATCGTAATTAAGTTTTTTTTTTAAATTCAAGTAAATAACCTATACATTTCCGCAATGAAAAATAACAATTTTTTTTATTAAAAATTCGAATAATTTTTATAGTAAAAACGTATATGGTAAAATCATAACTTCGAAACACTATAACCGCAAAATTTATCCAAAATTAAGCAAGTCAAAAAAATAATACTTCCAATAATTTTCCCACGCAATTTCTTCGACGCGGAATTTTATCGTTTACTACTTTTTCCTTTTTATTCTTATAACAACCGCTTAACAGTATATAATATAATCCAAAATCTCACCGCTCCCTTTTATAACAAATTTTCCTTTTCTCGCTCTGAAAAAAAAATCGAGAGACCGATATAGAGAGAGAGAGAGAGATATTCAATCAGGAAAAAAGAGAAAAAGAGAAAAAGAGAAAGATGAAAAAAATAAAAATAAAAAAACTAATATTTCAATTCATCTGGGAGGAGGAGGAGGAGGAAAACCGGGGGTGGTAAATAAACACAGGAAGACAAAGCGCACTCGAATGATTGAATTAAAACGCTATTGTTTTTTGGTTTAGTTTATCTCCGCACGGACTATTTGATTGATTCCTAGTACCAAATATATATAGGAAAATTGCATATTCGTTTAGTCGTATATGTGTATGTGTTTATATATATAGATGTACAGCTCAACACGCAATGCCACAATTTTTTTTATTCCCTCCCTCTTTCTCTCTCTCTCTCCCACTGCGATATTACTATTTGGAAACGTACGTATTTTGCTTTCAGTTTGATTCGCGGTAACCATGACAAACGCTCGTTGATTCAATTTTATATACCACGGTTTCGTACACACGCGTCTGTGTATTTGCGTGGAAAACTCGTATACTAGCCTTGGTGAATTTTGACAATTTTTTTTTTCATCTTTATATTTCTTGGTTAAACGCGACGCGTGTATGGCCAATGTTTGGATGTATATATATATGTGAATTGTACTTGGCGCTTGATCGATATGTATATGAAAAGGAGAGAACCGAGAAATAAAAAAGGTGGACTGGGACCTCAGCGTGCGAATCGCGCGCTCTAACCATCGAGCTACCGTCCACCCGACGGAGCATCGATGATACAACCAACACTTCTTATCTGTCCCTTACTCTTTCTTATATATGCGTAAGTCGTGCGGCGATATCCGTGACAATACCTATGTGTGTGTGTGTATATGCATGTGTACTTAAATATGTGGATTTAGAAGGGATAGTGCAGAATGAAATTGATTACAATAAATTAAAATCATAGATGGGAATTTAATAAGGTTGAAATGCGAAATCGTACAAAGGATCTATTTTCTGAGAAAAAAAGAGTTTTTGAAAGAAAATGGATGAATTCGTTTTCAAAATATATTCGTTTAATTAGATTAGTATCTATTTACAACAAGGCTTGTTTATTAATTATCGGGAAATAATAAAAATTATTTCTTTTTTGTTGATTTAACGTTTCGTTATTTAGTTATATTTTATTATTAATTATTTAGTTATAGTTATATTTTGTGTATACAGAATTGAGAGAAATCGATTTCGAAATTTGTGTTGATGAAAGAAGTGATTTTAGATTTTGGTTGACAGATCTGTCGAATCGGGACGTTTGTGGAATATAGGTGTTGATTCAGCTCTATATACGTTCGGAAAGATTGTCAACACCGATTTGTCGTCGGATTTATATTCGGAAATATTTTTGGGATAAGGTGTTATTTAGAGACACATTTCTGAAGAGCGTTACGAATTTTCAAGTAATTTTTGAGAATAACGTTAATTGTCTCCTTTTTAGTGTAAAATCTGAAATAGATCTCTTTTTAAATAGATTGAATCCTTACTTTTTTTTGAGTTGAATATTTTTTATAAATGAATATAGTTTATTGGACACTGATTCCACTTTAAAGAAAAAGTGACTGATGTCACTTTAACATAAATCTGAATCGACATTATCAAAAGAATGTGTTTTGACATACTAATTAATAGAATTTTGACAATATCGTTAGAATATCCAGCTTGACACCATGTTCTGAAAAATCTGACGTGACAACATTTTAGAAATATTTGACTTGACACTCTTCTCTGAAAAATTTAACAAGGTAATATTTTAAAACATCAAATTTAACACCAATTTCAGAAAAATCTGAAATGACTATATTATTTAAAATATCTGACTGAACACCTTTTAAAAAGTATTTTAACACGAACATAAAAAATAAATGGAACTTAACATCATTTTAAAAATCTTGAAATCGTTTACAGTAAAATCTGCCTTGACACCAAATTTTAACATGATTGAATGACACCATTTCCAGAATAATGTGGCATGACAACATTTACAAAATATCTGACTAAACACCGTTTAAACGACCGTTTCAAAAAATCAAACTCGACACCACCTTAAAAAAATGTATATACCTATAATATATAATTTTGTAAAAAATAATGTGGCTTTTGTCACCGTTCAAAAAAATTTTGCCAATATTTTCAGAATACCCGGTACAACAACATTCTCCAAGCAATAAATCTTGCCACTATCCAATCCAATCAATAAATGATAAACCTATCACTTACCCATTACCCAATACGTAATTATTTCGTAAAACAATCCTCTCGGAAAGTAGATCCAATCGACAACACCCAAAACTGATGAGACTTACTTAAATAGACGAAACGTACATCAACGAGATCCCAACTAATTTTCCTATTATCAGTGGCACTTAAAACACAACGCTTTGTCCCTCCCGTAATTCAATAACGTTTTAACGACGAAAAGCGTGTATAATCGTTGTATACAAAGATACCCTACATCAAAAAATATATTTTGTATACATCTCTCTCTCTCTTATTATCAAATAATTCCGAAAAAGAAATACTATTTACCACTCGAAACGTTGTATAACCTCAAAAAAAATTACACAAATTTTCGCGGTATTAAATTTAACGAAAAAAAAAAATGTCGGATGGTTAAAGAACTAACAAACTGTGGACGACGAATCGGCGAACTGTAAAAAAAAGAATATATATACGCGGAGGTAAACAATTTCCTTTCATGGTGACGAATTCAAAAATCTTGTGATCACTCAACCGAGGGGTAACGAAATTACATTGCGCTGGGAAATATTATGCGAAAAAAACGTTCGTTTATTCGGTGTGTAACGCGAAGTTGAACCAGTTGGAAGGAAAATGTGTAACATTTGTTCTATGCGTGGAACAACAGAAGTGGATAAAACAAAACGAAAAATATGTGTGTGAGTGAGTGTGCGTGTATATATGTATAACACTCATGTGAAACAATGTCGTTAAACGATGTAATTGAATTGCCAAGTTTTTCCGTATATTTTTCGAGTTTTAAATAAAAAGGGAGAGTATTTTATGTTTAGTATGAGTTATATAGGTATATTTAGGCATTTTCGAGTGTTTGTCGGTTAGATAGAAAAAATTGGTTAAAGAAACGTAATTTAGTATATTTAATAAAATATTGAAATTGAGAAATATTTAAAAAGCTTTAGTTGAAACGTATAGAGATGTCGTTTTGAATACTACCAAGTATGTATTAGTTTCGAACACATGTTTGTTTGGGACAAATTCAAACGAATTCTTTTTTTTTTTTTAATTTTAAAAATTTATTTTTTTTAGTCAATATACGAGAAATAGAGCGAGAGAAAAAGTAAACGAATATATTATAACATTTTATGTAGAAATTATACTCATAAAATTTATAATAAAAGAGGTCACTATTAACATTAACAGCTTGCTGACTTTAATAACATACATTACAAAAATGTATTTTTTAATACCTTATCGATAAAATAATACTTTGTAATCTCAAAATATTTCTTCTTTTATAGTTGGATTTTTAACCTAAAATATAAGGTTTTAGTCGATATATATTTGAAAAAAGCAATATAATTTTTGCATTTCTCAATACTATTTTAGGAAGATGCTAATATACGTTTAATAGAAATATTATAGAAAAGGAAAAAGACACATTGAAATGTTAGCCTCGGACTAGAATCAAATCTGGTTAATTAATTAACAAAAAAAAATTATTTTTATTTATATAGTATATAGTATACTAAAAATATCAAAATTTCATTTTTGAAATAAAAGAGTCTGTGTGATTTTATATACAGTGGAATTATATTTGATTCTTCTTTATTACCTTATACAAAGCTTAGTAGAAATTGAGCATTTTGAGGTTAATTGAACACAATTTTTTTGTCCAGTATAATTACTGACTTACTTACTATTTTTGGTTAAACGACTGGTGTTATGTAAAGGAAAAGGTGGAAAAAAATCTAAAAATAAAATGTCACTACTTTTTAGCATACCTGATGGGTTACCGACCAAGCAAAAAAAAAATTATTATTTTTATTTGAAAAAATAATTAATTTTATGCAAAACCCAATTATACAGAAATACTGGATAATTAAATAATATAGTAAGTCATTCTACAAAGTTCCAGGTAAATACAAAAAGGACACTCTAAAAAATTGCTACACCGAAAAATCACGGAAAATCACACAAAGAAATTTTTTAGGGTACGTCATTGTTGTGTTCACCTGGAACATTGTAGCATTACTTGTTATTTAATTATCTAGTGGTTCTGTATTTTTTAAGTGAATGTAATAATTATCTTTTTTGCTGACTCGGTAACTAACCGGATATGACACCCGCTTAATAAAAAAAAACAAACTTTTAATCCAAAAATTCTAAATAAATGATCGATGTTGAAATCTAGAAATATTTGGGTATATTGTTTGAAACATGCTTAAAGTCCTAACGTTTACGAATTTATCAAAAATTTATTATTTTGTTTATGAAAAATATATAAAATGACCATTTTCTGAGTCCGACATGTCTTCAAGGGTCTAAACAAATAGAATCACGTTTATCTTTATTGATACTATAAATATAACACAAATCAGTTGTAAATCACACGGAAACTTTAAAAACCCATTCGAATCAATACGAATTTAAAAATATTACTGCTCACTGAAGACTGTAAAAAAACATTATTTGAGGTTATGCAGATCATTCTATTAAATATTAAAAAGAAGTATTGAAAATCATGGATAAAAAAATCCATACTAATTAATATATTACATTTTAAAAGATCATAATTCGAGATCATTCTACGTGAATTCTACGAGGAATCTGAATTCTGGGAATATATCACGCGTGCACCGGGAGGGGTAAATAACATTTAGCACCTAAAATTTTCTTCTCTCTTCCATAGCGCTTCGTAATGCACGAGTGTGTGTATTAGGCATGTGGTGAAAACTGTTGATAAGATCTAAGTTTCACTGCACGTAAAACTAGGGATCTCGTAAAAGCAGCTGCTTTGCGAATTTAACTCGGTCTATCTTCCTCGATTCCTTTAGTAATTCACTAGTGCTTTCAAAGTGAACGCGGGGAGAGAGAGAGAGAGAGAGAGAGAGATACGACGCTTTTCATCTTTTCACCAATGAATTTCGAATTTCCTATATATGGAATTTACTTTATTCCATTTAAGTATCAACAGTTTCGAGATTAAATGAGTGATACTTTCGAAAATTATACAAGGGTTGAATTGGTCTTTGAACTTAGATCCTGAATTTTCCTCTCTGTACATACCTATTCCGTGCTCGCATGTATTTATTTTTAAACTATTTCCAAGTGCGGATTCAAACTCCTCACCTTTATTTTATTTATGCGCTTGCAAAGTTTCGTCAATTATGGAATGAAGATTCTTTCTTTTCTTATTATTATGGTTCGATGCTGGGGTATAATCGAGTTAGTGGTGACAGGGAATCGAACTTTGGACCTTTATTTTTTATATTTTTTTTAACTTTAGTAATTTATGATTTTATTTTATGAGTAATGTAGAATTGGTAGAGAGATCAGGGATTGAACCCATTATTCTTTATATTATTTTTTATGACTTAATTTTTTGGATAATCGAATCATCGGAGATCGAGAATCGTACCCAGGACATACATTTTTTGTATGATTTAATTTCGATATATTTTATGATTTTATTTTGTGGATAATCGAATCGATAGAGATCGAGAATCGCACCCTAATCTTATATTTTTTATATTACTTAATGTCATTTTATTCTTACATTTAGAAACTAATATAATATCTTTCAAAAAACTCAATACCTGGAATCGAAACCTACCTTTGAGTTACGATCGAATCGTCTTAAATATGGCCATTCAATTGTATCATTTGAAATATACAAAAGTTTATAATTTTCTAACAATGTTGTTTCTACAAGAAATCGGATTATGTTTAAGTAATGGTAGATAAATCGTATAGAACAGAAAAGGAACTAAGATTGAATTTGAATATTTTTAGTATTAAAACGCGTGATTTGTAAACAAAAACCAGTAAAAATCTATTTCTAACCTATACAAATTCAATTAAACTTTGTCAATGTTAAAACACCAAAAAACTGATTAAGTAATTTGATACTTTTGAGGTTATGTTCGTTGCACTAAATAAGCTAAACATCATTTGTAACACAGATTATTTTCTAACAACGTTTACTGTTTAGTTATTTTACCAATAATTAAAAACTAAAATATTCTGGGAATTTTTAATCGAACCCAAAATTTTCGAATTAACTCGCATTGCACACTTCAAATGTTGATATGGTATAAACTATAACTTACAATGTTAAAAATAAGTTATAGACCCAATTGTAGCTAGCCTATGAAATTAAAATCTATTGTACCTGGAATCGAACCCAAAATTTTTGCATTTCAAAAAAATACATATAAATTCAAATAATTTTAACCTCAAAAAAAAAACTTGTTGCTAAAATCCTAACCTTTTATCACGGCTCTCTATATTAATGAATAAATACGCGTTTATACCCTGATTTCTTAATAAATATAACAGTTAATTGTATCGAGTATCACAGTGATTAGTCCACTTGACTTTGATGTAGTACCCAATAATCGCTTAATCGGATTCCGCATAAACAGGAGGGATGCCAACCGTCTAATAATGAAATAGATAGACATCCCATTGATAGACAAAGGTCGTTATATGAAATTAATATTTTTAAATACATTAATAATCTTTAATTGTTACTCGTAAAAACGTTAAGTACTAAACAAAAAGAGATTTGACTAATTATTAATATTTTAAGGTTAGGGATGTTGTTGGACGCAATTCTAAAAAAAAAATTTTTAAGCGATGTGGAACTCATATGTAATAAAACTTGATCACGGAGAATATTATGAACCTCTAAGTTTAAAGAAGATTACAATATAAGGAAATGTAAAATAAAATACAATAAAAAGTATCAATTTTCATTGAAATTTCAAAATATTTTTTAAGATTATTTTTAGATACTGTTAAACGTATTTAGAATTTATTATTGTGAATTCTTATTTATAATTTTATCACCACCATTGTTTTTAAATATAAAATTGGTTCAAGACCATCTTATTAATCTAAAAATACTGATGAAATATTTTTTTTACTATACTTTTAATAATTTACGTTAAAATTTTTTTAATACAAAATTTTTCATTTGTGTACATTACAATGTACATTAGGTTTGTAAGGGTTAATATCTAAAGTTTACGAATAAAGGAAAAATTAAGTGAAGATCGTTCTGAATCTGTGTGGTACCATTTTTATCTATATCATTATATTGACAAGCAAAAATCTAACATTTCGTATCGCATCGTCTTGAAGTGAAATGTTGTAATGACGTGTATTAAAAGCCAAAATAAACGTTACACGATTGGCTCTTGCAGTGCGCATGCGTCTAAAATATTGAAGGTTACAGTTACTGGTGTTCGACACTTTTACGCACTAAAAAAGGAACGTGATGTTCAAATTTGCATACGACAATCGATTCGACAATGATTTGAAAAATCATTGTATTGAACAAATAATAAGTTTTTTCCTCAATTTATAAACAATAAGTTATCGTTATAAAAAAAAAGTTTCTTTGTCATTTTAAAATATTCATTGCACACGCGTGACGAGTAAGTAAAAAGAAAAACGAACAATTAGATTAAACCTACATATTCACGCTTCGGAAAGTACTTTCCATAACAATATGAATAAATAATGAAATTATAATAATTAATTATCTCATAATATGTCGAGTGTTATTATAAGGTAAATTAGCTAACTATAAATGACACTTGTTTAGCGCGTTTTAATTGCCTCGACAATTTTACTCAATGGATTGTATACATACACACGTACACATTCGGCTCGATACACTATTAAGATAAAGCGTTTACGCATTACCGACATATATATATATATATATATATATTCCTGTGCGCGCAAGCGAAATTGGTTTACCAATATATACGTATATGTATAATAATTCAAATTTATTTAGACTTTTTTCTTTCAATTGAAAAGAAAAATAGAAGTGTTTAATTTTTTTAAAATTATTATTACGTCATTAGGAATGGATAATTAAATGTTGTTTACCGATTGTAATAATTTGGTTTTGTATGTGTATATAAACGATCTTTGTGCAAAAGGGAGAAAGAGGGTGATTATTATCCTCGTTTTCTAATTGTATATCTAATGCAAACGTTATTAATTTTTCATCGAGTGTATGGAGGTTAATCGTTACGTCGTGTATGTGTCCGTGTTGTACAATTATCGACGATAATTTAATTCGTATATACGTCGATAAAGTATAGAGTAATATATGTACGGAACTGTTAATTTTTCTTTGTTTGATTTTCATTGTGTGTGTGTGTGTATGTTTGAGTGCATGGATAATTATGTATAATTTTTTTTATTATCGTTATGTGTAATAATAAAAGAAAAAGTTAGCAGGGACAACCATGGGTTAAAATTGATAAAGAACTATTCAATATTAACAATTAATTATTTTTTTCATGATGATTATAAATGTTTCTGAATTTTTTAAGCAAATTGTATTATTATTAACTGTTATTCGAAAATTTTTTAACTAATTTATTTGCAACGACTTTTTTTAATTAATTATGAGTCTTTGGACTCTGTTTTTTTTTCAATAATAGATTTACACCGTTACCATTTAATAATTTTTTCTCTTAATGATTATAGGCATTTTTAATTTTTTTTGACAAATTGGATTATTATCTTTTATTTAAGAATTTTTTTAGCTTATTTACTTACCACGTAACTATTTTAATTAATTATGAATCTTTATACTTTGATTTTTCTTCGATAATAGACCCACCACAGGATATCTCAGGAACTATACTTCATTAAGTATGTCAAATTTTTAATAGTAACAATAAAACATGATTTAAGTATACTTAATTGGAACAGAATTGCAAAAAGTCTAAATGTTTATTTTTTTATTTATTTATTTTATTTAACGTCGCTCTTTTTATGCACTCAATCAGTAACGAAGGTCATACAATGTCTTTGTGAATGTTTAGTTAAAAAAATTATTCAGCTTTTTTATTACATAATTTTTTATTTTTTCCAATAATTTCTATTCCAATAAGTTTATTATAGAAGAAATATCGGAGTACGGAGTTTCAGAATTAATTGAATTAGATATGCTAGAAGGCTAAACAATTGTAAATTAAAGTTAACAATAATACAATGTGTTAAAAAACTAATAAATGTTTTTAGACATTATAAAATAATTATTAATTGTTAATGCGGTTAGGCATATTACGGAAAAAACTCAACACGTACATTTAATAAAAATAATAATTAAAAATAGTTGTGTTACAAATAAATAAACTAAAAAAATTCAAACAAAAAATTAATAGTAATATAAATTTGTTTAAAAAAATAACAAATGATTTTATGATTGTAAAAAAAAATAATTAATAAAATTGACAAGATTTAATAGTTTTTTTTTTCATTTTTAGCCCAAGCTTGTCCCTCTATAAGAGTTTTAGAGACTGGAAATTGTAAGAAGCTTAACCCATTTTTTAAATTTTTTCAAATTTCTTTTATACAGGTGTTAAATTTAACTTGATATTGATTGGGGTCGTATATACCCCAGTGTGGCAGCCAAGGGTTAAATTGTTTATTACCACGTACCTGGTGTAATTAGTAAACTATAGAACATAACCTACAAAATATCTATTTTTTATAACCTAAAAAAACATTAAATTTTGTCCAAACAGAGATTTACAAATGTTATTAGCGATGTTTCCAAACAATTACTAGTCGAAATTCAACCAATTTTTATATGGATCAGCAATATACAGTAATATCGGTAACATTGCATTAAAAAAAAAGTTTCAACCATATAAACATTAAAACTAATGAACAAAATACCATATAATAATTGCTAATCATTAAAACAAATCTACAGATGATAGCTACCCAATAGTACATTCACAACCCCGAAACATTAAAAACTGTCATAAGGTAATAATAACCCACGTCTGACCAAATCTTCTGTCAAACCACTTAATCCCCACACATCTCCTTCAACAGCTAACTAATTATGCGAACAAAAAAATCGAAAGATAATAAAAATCAACATACGTAATACCACCGATCGGTAACTCTCGATTGATAATTTACAAAAAAAGAAAAGTAGGAAAACCCTACGTCACTCTAAAGGAAGAGAAAGGACTACAAGTTGTTCAATCGAGTGGACACATAGGTTGAATGATTCAAAGAGAAAGAGACGGTAGGAAAGAATCTTGAAGGAAAGAAGGGAAAAGAAAAAGGAAAGCCGCTTACATCCGGACTGGATTTTTATCGAGACATTCTATACATTCGAACTCTTGTTAGAAAAAGAACGCTTTGTTGGGTGCATTCAGCTTGATAAGTAATATCTTTTATTGACTGTCACGAGATATACAATTTTCCTTTTTTTTCATCATCTCTCATAACCTTTCAACGTAATTATATTGCTCGGGTTTTAAAAGCTTTTAAAAAACAATTTCTCTATCTCTCTTCTCTCTCTCTCTCTCTCTCTCTCTCTCTCTCTCTCTCTCTCTCTCTCTCTCTCTCTCTCTCTCTCTCTCTCTCTCTCTCGAAACAGTGGTATCTTTAAAAAAATAGATGTTTATATATTTTAATACTAATTAATAAAATATATGTATGTATGCATTCGATAATAATAGAATATTCATGATACTAAAATGCGCTTTTATCAAAGTGCATTTCGATTTGATTTTCTCGATAATGCATGACGAAACACGTACAAGGTATTTTAGAGATTTTAACATTTTCCGCATAACGTTTTAAGTTTTGTATAATGACGCTCAAAGGACGACGCACACGTATATGTATTTTCAATACGAGAACATATATATATATATATATTACTAACTGTCGATTCGTATACTTTCGAATTTTAGCATAAATTATGAAGCGCGACGGTGTATTTTAAAAAAAAAAAGATACATATGAACGTTTTTAACCAATATTTATCTCGAGGGGATGTATGCAAATTTTAAGAATAATTTATATAAATGCGTATTACCTTTTTTTTATATACAGATGTGCATGTATGATATGTATGTAGATTGTTAGTAATGTAACATTTTTTTTATGTGGGAATTGATATTTGTTGTGGGTGTGGTTAGTACATTATTTTTCAAGAGTGAAAATTTACTCGTTGTTGCTCTATTTTCGATCGCTTGTGGGAATATGTCGAAAGAGAAGATGGCGAATTTTATATATAGGGGTAACCTTACATTTTTGTGCGCTTAAGGAGATGTGATACCCAAATTACAGGAACCTACCTATAAAATCCCAAAAATTTTAAAAACTAATGTAATTAAAAATCTGAAAAAATTTACAGATAATGTTGAAAGCAAATAGAATACCGTTACGGAGCGATTGTTCCAAATAATTAATTTAAAATGAATTATATAGAAATAACCATTTTTTTGTCGGTAATATATAGCTAAAAACAATGCTTAAAAATCTCGTTGATTGATTGATAAAAAAATTTGAAAAAATTCATAGACTATCTTTAATGTAAATACAACACCGTTACAGAGCGTTTTTTTCGATAAAGTATACTGTTCGCTTAAGAAAAATAAATAGTGATTCTGTTTTAATGGGTTTACATCTCTGGTATTTATTCGTTTTATTAATTATTCATTGTAATAAAATTTATCATTTATTATAAAATATGTTCATATTGCATGTGTGTTAAGAAAGAAGGAAGGTAAATTTAAGACGATAAACCGATAAATTATCGAGGATATTTTGTTTTTTATTATGAATTTTTGTTATTTATTCGCGAAATGTGGTAACACTTACTAGGAGAGTGTCTCACTTGCGGGAAACGGATCTTTACCAAACTCTAGGTTATGTTTACTACTACAAAGAAAGCCGTAGTTGTAGTCTCCAATGACCTTTCTTACGGAATTACAAGCAAATTATAAAAGATTTTGCCAAAAATACTCTTGACTTTGATCGCTTGTAACTCAGAAACGAGTACCGTCACATACCCAATTGTTGATCATGAACCAATTTCTGATCAGTGTATTATTTCAATAAAATAATAAGATTTACATAAATCTAAACGTTGCTACGCACAATTTGAAGGTTAAACAATCAATAATTGTTTAGTAGACTTAAATAGAAAGTGGTATATGTACCGAAAATTTACTGGTCAGAAATTGGTACTTCCCGCTTTTTTTTCTTAGATTGTTGCTTACTTTAAAAATAGCACCTATTTTATTTTTCTGAGATGGCTAAAAGGAAGTTTAATACTTATACTTTCTGTATCCGTCTAAATATATACAATTATTAGCTTTTTTAACATAAAATTATTCTATGAACGTACAGATTTACCTTAATTGATCAACAATTGGGTATGTGACGGTAAATACACACATTCAAACCTAATTTTAAAATGAAGCCGAGATCAAGAAGATATATTATGAAAAAAGCCTCAATTATCTCAATTTGGTCAAAAGTTATGGAAGAAATAAGCATTAGACGTAACGAGAATTTATGATTAAAATTTCATGATTTTTTCTGGCCAAAATTTCGACTAAAATTATTTAAAATTGTCAAAAAAATGAATTTATCCTTCGCTAAATTTAACAACACACAACAACTAATAACATTTAAAAAATACGTGAAATAATTATATACATCCTTCCTGACATCAACTGTGGTAGAATTCATCATCAGTTTCTAGGCAGTGCACAGCTAATTTTAAGGAGAAAAACCTTGAATTGTAAATATTTCATAATTTAGAAAAATTTCATTGCACGCGCATACGTAACATTATTTTTATCATTCGTTAAAAGTATTAAAACATTATATGTATACAAACATCAATCAAAAAAATCTTACCATTCGATCAACACCGTTGACGCAGCGAACCAACGGAATAATTAAATTAACAATGATAAAACGATCCATAAAAACTTTCTACCGCATTCACTCTTCTACGAAACGTCTCGAAAAAGCTAAACACCAATTTCCCAAAACATCGTAACCTAACAATCGACGTCAAAAGTAAAAAAAAACGTTCCGATAACCTCTTTGCTTTCTCATCACAGGTGTAGTAAGTTGTAGAGTCACGTATAGGAAATAAACTCGTAAAGTTAGTAGGTGTACTTTGGTTTCGTAACGTTCTAAGGAAATCCTTAAAGCAACTCATTGTTATGCTCGAAATTACACGAGGGGTGGTTTGCAAAAGCTCGAAGCTACCACGTACCGATATACATCCACGAGGTGCAACTATTTTGCCTTCTTATACCCCGAGAGCGAACAACGAGGTTCACCTGAAAACTTGTCGTAACCTCAAATTTACCTAACCCCCCTCCCCTTTTTTTTAACTTTTAAAATAAAGCAACGTCGCGTGCACATACATATATATTTTACGAATAAAACGAATCGCCTTGCATGTATATATTTATTTTTCGTTTATTTAACTAAACAGCGAGAAAAAGAGAGTAAAGAAAAAAAAAGAGGGTGTATAATGCAGAGTAATAGCAATAAAACAGTCACCGGGCTTCGACGACTAGGTTGTGAAACACATCTATATAGCTTAACTTACGTAAAATCCACTCTTTCGAGTTTGTATACTGTTAATTTACGTTTATTTCACGTGTTAAACTGCTCTTGTTGTTCTTGTTGTTCTTGTCGTTGTCGTTGGTGCGCTGTTGCTCCGACAATTTTTACACATTACATTGTACAAATAAAATTTAACGCCTTTCGTGATTAACGTGGATGTACATATATGTATATATACGCATCTACACGAGCGCGCACTTGTGAATTTTAATTACGATTCACACGAGAGCGCGATTGTATAACGGTATGACAATAATCTGTGCAATGATAATAACTAATAAAAATACGATTAATCGGTGATTCGTGTCAATAACGAGTGAACATTTGTATTAAATGAAAATAGGTCGAAGGATAATTTAACAAATATGTTAAAAGGACAATGATGAATTTGTTGTTGTATGTATACATAGCGAAATGAACGAGCTAATGAAAAATTAGATAAAAATAATTATTATTGGGTTATTCGGTTAATTGTAAAGATTAAAAATAACCGACGCGGTATAGCATTATAACAATTAATAATTTATTTCACAAAAAATATGAACATTTCTTAATTTTTTAATCAAATTGTATTATTATTCACTTTTATTTATAATTTATTTTAGCTAATTTATTTGCAACGTAACTATTTTAATTAATTATGAGACTCTGGGTGCTCTGATTTTTTGCCCATAATAGACTTACCGCATTAACAATTAATAACTTTTTTTTATAATTATTTATGACATTTCTTCATTTCATAAACAAATTGTATTATTATTCACTTTTCCATAGTAGAAATATGGCAATTTTAAATGGTTTGAGGTTAGGAATACCCATGCTATAGATCATAACTACCCATTTTTTATCCATCTTTTATAAATTGTTTTATAATTGTAATTAATCATGAGACTGTGTACTTTGTTTTTTTTTCCATAATAGACTTACCGCATTAACAAATAATAATTTTTTTCAGAATGTATAAATCATTTTATATATCTAAACAAATTGTATTGATACTATTTTTTTAAAGAGTGATACGCTCGTGAAATTTTATGTTATATTAAATTTAACGTTCTGTACGAGCCAGAATATATAAATATTCTTAATCATCAGTCAATGGTGTGCTACAATTCGTAGTCTCTACGCCAAACTGAATGAGCATAAATAATTTAATTCTGGAGACTAAGTAAGTTAAATTAAAAATATTAATGTGGAAATAAAAAATATTATTAAGGTAACTTTAAATACAAAGATAAAGAAAATGTATGACAAAATTATAAATGTAATAAATGTTTCGACCACAATTGCCAGTTGGTCTCGTCAGTAGGGACTGGCAATCTATCTTAGACATTGAATATTGAATTTATATCGAAATAGATCAAGAAAAATACTATTGAGTGGGGTATATATACCTTTAGAAGACTTTATCACTTACATACTATTTAATAATACATAATAAGGTAAAGTACCCAATACTTGGACAAAACGAAAAATTGGACCGAAACTTGGACAACGGTTAGTAACTACTAATAACTACAGACGACTACAAATATATCGTGAAGATCTATTTGTTTGCATTAATTATAATTAAAACCATCTAATTATATCAAAATTATGTTTCTTCGAGACTTTAATTTATTGTTATACGCAATAAAAGTTTTCGAGGTTATGTTTTGTCTTTAAGATTGTCCAAGTTTAGGTGTTTTTCTAATCCCCATAAGGTAGTAGTTGGACACGAGTTGAACTGAAGACGCATGTTATTTAAATGTCCAAGAATCGGGTCATTCGGCGTCCAAGTACTACTCCGCACAAAAAATTGTGTACAACTACTACGGTTTTGTGCATAACTTTTTTAACATTGCCGTCTATACTCTTTTAATCGTGTATCTATTTATTTTTCTAAAAATGAGTTAATTATACAGCGTACTAATAGTTCCATACAAAAATTTTGACATTATTCGTTAATAATATTAAAATATAACCTCTAAAAGAAAAAGATCGTAAAATCTGTCCAAGTATTGAGTACTTTACCTTGACTTAATAATATATTTTTGTTTGCACGTTAATATTTCCAATTTAACTTACTTAGTCTCCAGAATTAAATTATTTATACTCATTCAGTTGGGCGTAGAGGCTACGAATTGTAGCACACCATTGACTAATGATTAAGAATATTTATATATTCTGGCTCGTACAGACCGTTAAATTTAATACAATACTATTTTATATTTAAAATTTTTTAGCTAATTTGTATAATGGACTTACCACAGGAGATCTTGGGAATCACTTGAACGAATAGTCTGCAATTTTAACAATAGCAACAAACAACAACAATAGTAACAAAAATTATTTTACACGTATCTTTTTTAATTTTATTACCTATTACTGCCTCGTTAATAATTCCCCAATAACCGAATAATAATATTCATGATAATAACACTATCAGAATTTAGACATTTTGTAAGGTTAGATAAAACTATATATTTTTTTTAACTAGTAACTACGCACTTACTCTGCCAAATCATCATATTTTTTTTAAAAAAAGGGGGTTTTACAAATGCTTTGATTACTATACTAGAGAACATTTTATTGTACTAATCGTATATGCAGTACCTTCCGACCATAATCAAAAACAATATTTGTTATTCGATTATAATAATTTTTTTTTTTAATTAAAAAAAAACTATTACTGCGTTGAAAAAAAAAATATTTTCTTACTTTAAGCGGAATTCTTGTTAATGGCTCAAAGAGAATTCTGGTTGATATTAAATGAATCTTGTAGAATTTCGAAGAATATGCTTGATCCTGTATATTGATCTATTTAAGTCAACCTTCCTAGTTTCGAATGTATGGATCGATACAGGTTGATTATAGAAGATTCACTTAACATCAACCAGATTTCTTCTTGGGTCATATTTAACGAAAATTCAACTTGAAGTAACAAATTATTTTTTAAAGTATGTATCTTTTAATAATCAAATTATTGTCTTCCTTGGCACCTCACGTATATATCTTTAATCTTCATTAGTCAAAGTACTACACTCTCACACACACATTCACCCTTCTGCACACATAAATCTAACCTTCCCGCTTCAAATATTAGGCAATATTAATTAATCAATTATTAAGAATTCTAAGCAAATATGTATACGTATATGTTATGCTACCCTATGAATATCATAAAAAAGCAAAGAAAATACGTCAGACACGTGTACGTATATATATATATATATATATATACTATATATAACGTAATCGAGTCTATATAGTTGTGTTTATGCGTCCCACACCTTAGAGAATAACGTAATATGGAAATTGATTAGAATTTGCATTTAACTCAAAATATGACATGTCTCTGTAAATAGACAGTAGTAAATTACATACGTGTATTTATATATATACATATATACATATATACATGTATACATATATATACATACATACATATATATATAATATATATACCTATATATACATTTATATATATATATATACATATATAGATGTATATAATATAACAAGGCATTGTCAGAGTCGACGGCACATTATGAATGAAGCGTATTATTCGAGTGACGTGCGATTTAATCATGATTGACGTGTACATGTGGCGTACCTCCCGTTGTATGTGTATATATATATAATAACGAAACGCGTTGTACACCTTACTACTACTGCTATTCTCTCTCTCTCTCTCTCTCTCTCTCTCTCTCTCTCTCTCTCTATTATTCGTTGACGCTTAAGCCGAGTCGCGTTGTCTTCTTCTTCTTCTTATTCTTAAGGTTGACGTTGAGATTTCACCAAATCAAGACATTACGCGTGTACATGTACGTATATATATATATATATATATATATATATACGTATATACATATAAAATCAAATTATGCCAAAGTGGCGTGATTCAGTTTTCCACGAAATTTCACGCTGATTATCACGAAAGACTGAGAGAAGTTGTACTTGTCTTATTAATTAATTGAGTTTGCGCTTCTTTATCTTTGGATAATCGAGTTGACTTGTATATTCTTATTATCGTATTATGGGTGGTATATGTTAAAATATTTTTTTTTCTGATAACTGTCTTCTTAATTGTTATCTTTAAATATTTAAAGTAGTTAATTGTTGTTAATTCCACTTTTTTACAACTATTTTAGATTATTTTAGACGATATAATTGATAATTATTGTTGTATTACTTCTAGATCGGTGTGTTTGTACTCCACGTACCGAATGCGAATTATTAGCGTATGGTAAATTGTTGATATTAAATGTAATCTAATAACGTTATAATCTTAGATTACTGCTTTCTTTTATTTTATAATTATCTTTTGCTATTGGGTTGTTATTAAAAGTATTAATAATTATAATAAGTGGATTGATTTCACGGTTTTTTTGTTACTGTTGAAATTTCATAGTATTCGAACAAGTGGTTCCTGAAATACCCTGCGGTAAGAGTATTGTGGAAAAAGAATCAGAGTATGAAGTCTCATAATTAATGAAAATAGTTACGTTGCAAGTAAACTAGGTTATAATTTGTATAAAAAGTTAGTATTAATAGAATTTGTTAAAAATTATTTGAAAAAAATAACTGTTAATAATATTCGTACAGTTTTTTTTCCAATTATCTTCTTAAATACGAACGCACGAATGCAAAAATGCTAAGGAAATAGATCTTAAAATTATTCAGCACTAAGATTTTCACCACCTAGTTCTGAGATTAAAATTTTTAATAGTTTCTATAATATATGTAATTTCACCTATAGTTATATACTCTGTAAGAAAAAAAGAACAAAAACAACGTTTGACTAATCTTTTGATACACCGTCATAATGATCCGATCGACAGATCGATAAACCAAATCAACAGCAGCAGTAGCAGCAACAACAACCGCCGATCAAAATTCATCTAATCGATCAATCCACACACGCCTCACACATACACACACACACACACACACACACACACATGAAAGATCAAAGAGAAAACGATGATTCAGTCGTCTGTGACGGATCTCCCTCCCTCTCTCCGTCTCTCTCTCTGTTTCTCTCCCTTTATATGTATATATAGGCATACGTCGAACATCTCTTAAACAGACAATATTGTATTTGATCTAATACTCGACAGTACCCGGTGCATAGTTAAATAGAGACAACTGAAACGTACGTACAAACAGACTGCAACGACATTGCATCATTATCATCTCCCTCTCTCTCTCTCTCTCTCTCGCTTTGTGTTAATTGCACAATTAGCATTAATAGCTAAAGCGCTACCCGTAAAAAATTGTGAAACTACACTTCGCTAATTACAGCCTCATTAATTTATCCTCCCCCTCCCTTTTTTTCAAGCCTCTCTCATCTAAAAAAAAACGAGTTAAGTACGAGAGGTATATTCGGTGTGTGTGTGTATACCTAAGAAAATTTTTTTTTTTTAAATCGCTTTATTTATTATATTTACGTAATTGATTATTATCGAAGATGAAAAGAAAAAAAATAATTTCAATTCTCGTCGATATAACGACATTTGTAAAGAGTATATAAGAAAGAAATTTTTATGATGTACACAATATTTAATGTTGTGTCGACGACAAGATATATGATTTATTTATTTAATTCATTAATTACTTACACATTTACTTATTTATATATTTATATATTTATTTTTATATAATTTTATTTATTTATTTATTTATTTATGTATATTTATTTATTTATTTATTTATTTATTTATTCATTCATTCATTTATTTAATCATTTAATCATTTATTTACACAAAAATATTTTCCTTTACACATAAAATTACAATTAACACGCTTAATAAATATTAATAGTTTACGATTTTTCTTTGGCATCCAAAGGAGAGGAAAGGTTACACCGCGTCGAATATAAGCCGGACGGAAAATAAGTGAGCTCACATTTTAATTAAATATTTATTCATTTGCATTACAAAAGATCGGAATAATAAAAGTTTGTGTCGTTAAGAAATTAATAAATTAGCGAAAGCGGGGGCGGGGGGGGGGGGGGGGTAAAAAAAAGGTTGCATTTATATTTAATCGCGGAAAGAATGTCGAGAACAATGAAGTTTTTTCTTCTTCTTTTTTTTTTTTAAATATGTCTGAAGGGAATAAATTACTCTCCCGGTTCTCTCCGTTGAATTTGAAGTTAATAATTTCACTTTTCTCCGAGAGAAATTTTTCACTCTTAAAACAATAAAACTTTGAATTAATTTTACTTTTCCTAGGGACTAGTTATTATTCGCCTCCTCCTCCTTCTTTCTTTATTGCGCGAAAGCGTCAGGTCCGAAGTATATATCAGTTTTTTTTAATTAAAAAAAAATTGTTTTTTATCCAATTTTATTTTATACTGCTTATTATTGTCTTGGTATTAAAATTACGATGGTAAACAATATTTCGTTTTAATATAAATCGCGGTTTATACTTTCCGTGAGTTTGAGAGAGGTGCAAGTCTTAAGTAAGGTTTTTAAATTGTGACGGAGGATGATATTATTATTTTTTTTCTTTTTTTAATGTTGTTTATTCATAAATTGTCGAGAATTTTTGGTTGAATTATGTATTCGAAAAAAGGTATTTATTTATTGTTAATTAATTATTTGAAAAAAAATTAGGTGTGTGAGCTTCTTATAGTTTTTTTAAATATTGGATGTGAATTTGGTTCGGGTTTTTGTTCCATAATTTAGATAATATTTTTGGAGTTTTTATTGCAGATCCCTGTAATTTGTATGACACATCACCAAGAAAAGTGATTATTGATGATTCATAAAATTAACAACAAATTATCTCCAAAAATTATATTTGTTATCTTGTAATTATAAAATAAATTATACAACAATTTTTTCAGATTTTTAGTTCCATGATATAGATACAATTTTTTGGCTTCTGGACGGTTATGCAAAAAAAAAAAATTAAAAATATTTAAGCACGAGTTTACATTTTTTTCAATAATTCTTCATGTGACTCTCTCCTACTTGCTGTGATAGTATTTTAAAAAATTTTAATATTTTTTATCTTTAAACGATACAGATTTTTCCATTCGACTAACACTGACAAAAAATAATTAAATCTTATTAATTAACGTAAAATTAATATTAACGAATTAACGAATAAACGAATAAAACGTAATTCGTATGCAACCGAATCATCCTAATGAGTGAATGTGATTAGTTTTGTAATATTATCCGGACCTGCGAACAGGAAACTTTATTTTCCTCTGCAGGATTTGCTGCGTTATAGTTTTAGATATATTAAATAATATATACGTTTTTACAAATGTTATTATAACTCTGAAATATAAATAAATAAAATTATTAATTCGAAAAATTCACCTCCTTAAGCTTCTTCTAAATCATCTATCCACTATGATTTTTTATTGTGTATGATATATTATATATGAATTTTTCACACATCTTTCGATATTCCAAAAGTATGATAGGTCCCTGCGATAATTACAGAAATACAACGATACAGTGATAAAAAAAATTTATTTTTTTTCTTCACGATTTATCCACTTAATTTTGACAGCTATCGTAAGGTTGGAACATTTTAATTTGAAACTAAAAAAAAAGGAGAATTTTATTTATAATTCAATAACACTGAGGGTTTAATGGTTAAGCGTAACGTTCACGACACAGTTGTTGCGTGCGCGGATCACGCAGCACCTTTTATGCTAAGTATATGCTAAAAATTTCAATTTTAGACATGTTACATTAATGCAGCGGATACATCTTAAGTAACGCGAGGAGTGAAAGAAAAAATAAATAAATAATAACTAGATTTAAAATACGATTAAAAATTTGTCGAAAGTTTCATACTACTTTGTATAATGATGTTACGAAAGTGTATATACGAAGCTCGGTTCATGTTTGTACTTTTTTGTTTACATTGTATATATTTATTCAAACGCGGTTGCAAATTTTATTAATATTTATAAAGATTTTGAGATATTTCGAACGTCTGGTTGGGAATTATGAAAATATTAAAGTCTTGATGAAGAAAAATTAATTTTTATCTGGGTAATCGATATTTAGTTGATTAGTATCGCGGTTAGATTAATGAAATGAAAAACAAAATTTGCATATAGGTTTATCAATGTGGACGAGATTTATTGTTTATTTAGGAAAAGCTGAAGAAATCTTTTTTTTAATGTTTATTATTTTTTTTATTATAACGTTTATTGTACTGTTTGATGTTACAAATTACTTGGTGTAGAACGGACTGTAAACATTACTTGGTCAAACAACTGTTAATGACAAAATTTTGTTTTATTTTTTTAATTGCAGTTTTTAATTTAACTTTTGATTTTACTTTAATTTTCTAATTTTCGAGATATTTGTTATGTAACCCATTTCCTCAACATGTCGCATAGTAAATTTTTAGAAAGATTCAGAGAGTTTTGAAAAACTAGATATGATTGATTTAAATTTAATGGTATATTAACGTCTAAATGCACTGATTTTAAACTTGCACTGCTTGACAAAATGGAGTAAAAAAAACGTAACAAATATTTTCTACTGCTTTCAATTGTATTCTTTTAAATGTGGTCAGAAAGAAATTACTGAAAAGTGTTTATGACAGTTATAACTCAGAAAATATATTAACTTTTTCAAATAAGTTTCAATAACAAAAAGAGTTAAATTTCATCAAAGAATGCTATAATATTTTTGAATTTTTGAAAAACTTGAATCGAAAAATTCCAGTGTATTTAAGTTATTTAGAACATTTTTCAAAATATATAATTTTTCCTAAAATTTGATAATTTCCTAATTATAGCTATTTAAATGCATCCACGGAAAAGTAGTTATATAAAGATTGATATAAGATTTAAGGATATGAATTTTTGCCCTTAAGCATGTTGCAAACAATATACCCAACTTTTTCTAGATTTTTGTATTACTAATTGAATCAGGATATTTAATAAAATAATTTTACAATCAAACGGTACATGTCATTAAAAGAATCTAGTAATAATTTGTGATAGTTCTCTTTAATAGGAAATTCACCAAAATTTGGCCAATTTTTGGTGCAAAACCATATTATAACTTTTCTACGTGCATCACTGCATAAATCGATTGTCTTTGAGGTTAGACGTAACCATTGTTTTGACCATAAATTACCGACTTATTGGCCATTTTTGGTCAAAATGGCTGGTTTTTGGCTAAATTCAATACACAATTCAGCAAGATATATTAAAAAGAAAAGGAACTTGCGTTCTCCACAACGACACTGCATTAGGTGGACTACGGTACTTCGGCTCGAATCCAACGAAAATCCATAATTTTTGTTCTCCTCTATATCGTACCCATAATAATTGAATTCGCAGAAGCTCATTTAATTTGCAATTCATGCGCAACAGTATATACGTGCACAGGGTGTCCGAAAAGTACGAGTACACCTCAGCATCAAGTTTTTAGAAAACAAAGTGATAATCTGATGGTGATCTTGAATTTGATCATGGGTTTGACTTTAAAGTCTTATTTAAAGGTCAACAAGGTTTTTTTTAATAAGAACCCCTATTTTTTTCTATTGGATTCTGAAAAAAGCGGGAATTTCGGAATTCTGAAGGTGACATTCCTTGATGAACATCGTATTCCAGTAGATAAGTATTAAGTAGATTATTTGAATAGAATGGGTAGACAAATAGGAGTAAAATGTGCCTATTTTTATCCTATCGAAACGCTCTTTCTTCCATATTTTATAACCATTTATTAAACTAAAATACAAATTTTCAATTATCAATACAATTTAGTTGTAAATCAGACAAAACGTTAATAACTACTCGAACCTATAGGAATTTTGAAGTTTACTGCTCGCGTGGAAAGGTGGACATATTATTCGAAAATATTTTAAGGTTGTCGTCATTTTTTATGCTAAAACGGGTAAAAATTTCTACTAGGGATCTCATAAATTGGGAATTATCATACCGTAGCATAACCAATTTTTGATCATGTTAAACCCAATTTACTTTTGATTATACCTTAAAAATTGTAACGTAATGAAATAATCCGCGGCTATCTTAGATGACGTCTAACGTTAACGCATTGAAAAGTATATAAGTTCTAGTAATTCTAAAAGAGGAGTTTACAGTTTCACGATTGAAGATTGTAGTTGTAGTTCTTAGATTCAGAGTTCTTTAAATTGTTATTCAATAAATAGATCACACTTTACTCGACTTTTTGCTACTCAATCTTTTACCTTTCCTCATACAGAATTAGGAAATAAACCGACCTGCATATTGTCAAAATATTTTAATATTGAAAAATTAGTTTTCTTACGAATTATATTAAAAAATTATCAACAATTGGGTGCTAATCAGCAATTTGTTTTAATACGGTATTTGAACGTAATATTCCTCAATCTTTGTAAAAATCTATTTTAAAAGCAAGATCACCCTGACCTTCAACGGCTTTTAAACTGAAGATTTGAACTGAAAGTCAAATTAAAGGTTATACCGTCAGATCATCGTTCTAATTTTTCAAATATGTACTGCCTTTATATTTTCCGAGTTGTATTCGGGTGTGTCCATACTTTTGGCACACCCTGTATGTATACCTCCACATCTCCCTCCCAAATTACCGACAATAGTCATACGAAGCTTTACACCCCTGCACCCACTTGGACGAATAAACAAGATGAATCAAATATATGTATATATACACACATACGCGTTTACATCTATATATATATGTAGGTGCGAAAAATCTCATCTTCCTCAAAAATGGCTTTCTTTATTGAAATATGTTGTTTTAGCGAAGCGAACACATCAAATTTTCAATCCGTCATGTTATATCGCCGCGTCGGAGGAAAATTTAAGCGTAGCGTGCCGCCTATATAACCCACCGGAAAATTCATCGAGTTTGGCGTATAAACGTACTATATATATAGAGAGAGAGAGAGGCGTATAAGGCGAAAACGGTACGAAGAGAGAGAGAGAGAGAGAGGGAATATGGTAATTCCGAATGTAGTTTGGAACGAGCGTGAACCTCCCATATTCTCTCTTCCTCTCTCTCGACGCGGTTCGTTAGTCAAAGCGGTCGAACAAACGTCAGAGAAATAAATGGTCCGTGCTTTTTACTTTTGATCCTCGTCATCGCTTTTCTCGTATATCTATATATATACTCACCCTTCTTATATACCACGATTTCATTATCAAGGGGTTTGCTTGTCCGACACGCCGAATATTATATTTATATTATACTTTTTGCTGTTTTGTTATTATCCGATCTCTTTCTATGTGGATGTAATGCACACAACGAATCGAGTCGTGTGTTTCGGTAAAGTGCAATAGGACGTTTTCTCTGGTTTTCATTCTTTTATTACACTGGTAAATTAAGTACGTGGTAAATGTTGGCCACGTTCGCGCTGCTAGTAGAATTTGGCGAATGTTAGAAACATTTTTAATCTCACTAGGAGAATGGGAGGCACATTTGGGTGACGGATTTTAACCAAACCGTCTAGGTTATGTTTTCTGATGTACAAATAGAAATATATCCAGATTTTTAAACCCTAACGCTTATATCTATCAAAATTCTATCAAAATACATGTGTATATACAACTCACTGACGCGGTGGCGGTGTGGTGGGGACGAACCTCGGCCGATCGCGAAAGTTAAGCAGCGCTGAGCGCGGTTAGTATTTGGATGGGAGACCATTCTCGTGCGGCTTTTGTGCGGTTAGGTGTTTTTTCACATTACACAACGCGAGCGGGAGGTGTGGAACGTTCTGTTTCGGTGTCATATGGCCTACGCAATGAGACTTTGACACCCAAACAGGATATTTCGAAGACACCGGGCCATCTCTGGTGAGGTTTTCCCTGCTTCACAGGTTTCCCACTCCCACGGGCAGAATCCCAGGCAAATGCGAGATTGCCGTGGATTAAAAAAAAAGGTGGGCATAAAGCACCTACACAGAGGTGGTGGGTGAATGCCGTTGAAGTCCTCCAGGCGGGGGAGAAACGACAGGAAGTGCCAGAAAATGGCACAGGCCCAGTAAAATGAATATATATATATATACAACTAGCAAGGAGAGAACATTATGGACTTTAAGAAATTAATTTATTTGAAACTGTGGAATATGATTGTTGGGTCGAAATCAGAAGACCCGTGACTTATCCTTTTGGAAACTCTAGGAGAAAAAGACCTATACGTCATTTGACATACCTCGAGTTCTAGTTAACCTGTAGCTAAAACTCAAAAGAAAACTGGTATTAACCACTATTATTTGAATTTTGGTTTATTTAAATAGCTTACACTTGTAAAAAAAATATTTGTTTTTTTTTCTTTATTATACTAGATGGGTAAAACGGGGGGTTGAATATCTTGATTTATAAATAATTTACAATTTAAGTATAATGAATAATAAAATTTTATTTCAAAGATCACTGAATAATGTTAGCCCATCGCGTTTACACCCATACATACACTCACATACATACATACAATAATCTTGAGCGTGACGATGTACTGTGCAGACGTCAGAGACTCTTCGAGGGCTCGGTGATGGCCGGCGATCCGTCGTACCGGTATGAAGACCTCCCGGAGAACTTAGAGATGGTCGTCCGAATGCCTTTTTCGGGTGCGCACCCCCTAGTAGAATTTTAAATATGAAAAATGGGCTTAAAACTAAGAAATGGCCAGTGAAACTGGTCAGGTTCTATCTCAAAATGAAACGCTTTTTCACACCTTTCTTGACCATTTCTTAGATGGACATAACCTTCATAAAATATGAAACAACTTTTCGGGTAATCCTGTAAAGAAAACTTAAAGCGTGTTGTGAAATTTGATCGGTTTTACCATTTGTAATAGATACAGACGATTGTTTACGCTATATAAATAGTACTTTTAAAGATATTTCGACGTTTATCATTTTTGTCTCAAATTGAGCCAAATCATTTTTAGGAGCTTGTTCATGGCTATTATACCTAGCTAAAATGGCCAATTTTTCTTAGTCTACTTAAAATTCCAAAAGCATTTTTGATGGTCAGGAAAGGTTTATAAATTGGAATGAAAACTATGAAATGGGCAAAAAAGGTTCGAAAAAGCGTTTTATTCTTGTACACGACCTGGCCAAGCGTCCTAGTTAGTTTATAGATTGACATGAGAACGCTACTCAGTAAATGGCTACAAAATTTTTGTTTATTCCACCAGGGCCCCGTTCACAAAATTGAGGTTTACGGTTGATGTTATTTGTAACGGGCTCTACTCGAAATCCCGATTTTTAAGTACGCCGATAATGACTTGATAATCAATCGATCTGCAGTCTAGGACCGCTCGATAGCGAGCGTATTCCTTTCACCTTGAGCTGTTGCTCTCCAGGCCCCGAATCAAATCTCCAAGTTTCAACGGGCACTCTTTTCCGAGAAGCATGATCTCAAGCGTGACCATCGAGTAGACACAAATAGAGATATTGATTGCTTGATCGGGATTATCGGCTTATTACCATTACACACTGTTCAAAAGATACGTTTGATCAAAGAATTGTCAGAGAAATTAGATGAAAAATCAATGTAATAGAGTATGAATAAAAATTAACGTAAATTTGGAACTGTTTTTCAAATAAAGATAACTTTTGAACAGTTTAAACTATTTAGACAAACCAAAGTTCAAACAATAGCTCTTGATACCAGTTTTCTTCTTATTTTTGGATAATAGCTCTACGTTAACTATAACTTGGTTTATTTCAATTAGCGTAAATTCCTCTTTCCCCTAAATTTTTCGAAAAAATCAAATATCTTTATCCCTAGAACCTAAAACCCTAAGCTATGGATTGTGTCATTTGGGCCCAACACATTCCACTGTTTCAAATAACTTAGTTTCCCAAAAGCCATATCCTCTCATTGTCAAACTCAAAACCACAAAAAGGGTCAATACCACTAATTTGGAACATGATTATAGGAAAAATAAATAGTCAATAAAAGTTTTATCTAAAAAATCAAATAAATGTATAGTCATAAATTTTCGTCGAATAGCTTTTCACACTGCGTGCGTAATATAGGAAAATACAAATGAAATATAAATTTTTCAAATAATTAATGCCTGTTTGTTCATATTTATATTATTCTGTAATAAGGGCAGGAGGTTGAAGTCGATTATTATTAAACAAATATATAAAACAGACCATTATTTACCAGAATGAATTAGGTTAATTATGCTAAATAACGCTTTTGTTCAACAAAATCGACTTAAATCTCCTTCGTTGAGAACAAAGGTTTATTTAATTAGAAATAAACGTTCCAATGCATATAGCTGTAATTCTACTTCTATTTTTTTCTTTCAAATGTACAAGAGTTTAATCGATTATTGTTTTCCTCTTTTTCTTTTCTTACGTATTTTACAATAATTCTTCAATAATTGTATAACAACACATTGCACTCGTTTACCTGTAGTTTCAGCAACATTTTACGAACCATCCGAGCCATAATCAATAATGCTAAGAATTGGGTTGAACACCATATATATATATATATATATATCGATCGAGTTGCTAAATAATACGACGATAATGTATACGTCGTTACATCAGTTTTAAGTATGTTACGCAATTTTTGGGGTGATATATAAATTCATTATGTAAGCGGAATGATGGAAATATTTTATTTTATCAAAAGTATAAATTTAATTAAAAACAATAGATTAATAATTAAAATCGTTCTTTTACGGAAGATAACTAGGAATGTGATCGAAAATGTGAGACTAAGTCAAATATTTCTTTTACAATACCTTGATCCAATAGGAACCCGTTGTGTATCGTATATCTGATATATAAGTAGTATTCATTACGTGAAAATTGTAAGTTCCAACGAAATATAATTGATATTCACGTGTTATGTAAATTAAGAATGGTTTTTACGCATTTTAACCAACGCTAGAATAAGTGTGCGATTCATTACAATGGATTGTTAAAAAATATTTTTTTATATTTTTTAGAGAACAGATTTTAAAAATTTTAAAATTTTAAAAATATATAATCCGTATACACTACAAAAAACTGAAAAATATTTGCTTACATTTTTTACAATAGATAATAGATTTTTTTAATTTGTAAACTTATTAGGCCCCTTAATATTAATGTTGTACCCAATAAATAATTCAAATATCCCTCGGTACTTCTTTATCGACTGAAAAATACAAAATGAATACTTTTATATTAAAGTTGAAATGAAACCAAAGCAGGACATTGTCCATTATTAGGGTACGAATTATGATTATTTTGTTTTGAGATTAATATGTTTTATAATGTCACGATTAACAACACTATTATACACCAATCCCCTTGAAACTTTGAAAGATCACAGATTGTATCGTAACAAATGTACTCGTGACTTTGGTTAAATTTTAAAATCAATTTTTAATTTACTTAATTCTCAGTCAGTATAAAAGACTCGGATGGTAAGTAATATAACGTAATTTGCTTTATTTAATATATACGCACTTACCGACATTACCTAATTTTTCAAATTTATCTTCCGATTTGTATATTTTTTCTAATATACGAGTTAAGGCACCTTCTATCATGATATTGGATCATGAAAATGTAAATTAAAAACTGTATATTTAAAAAAGGAAATACAGAAATCTGTAATCTATACGGACTCTTATAAAGGAGTCAATACCATACTTCAATTCCTTGTTTCAACAATCTTTTTGTAGAAAAATTTATTTTATTAATTCAAACTTCCTGTACATAATATGTGACGTTTAAAATTAACTCAGAAGTTGCTTTTCTCGTTGAAGCTGTTTAACATGATATTTCAGCTTTGAATAAAAAAGATTGTTAACCGATTGACTGACGTATCATATGGGATCAAAAACTGGTGCTTATTTTACTTCTGCATTATATGTATTCAAATCAAATAATTTCCATGTCGCCATATACCAATGACTTTTAGTACACTAATATCAAGTTTTACAGTGATTATTTTTAGGTTATATCTATTTATAGAGGTTGAGAGTTGTTCATCTTATTAATAATCGACAAAATATATTCCAAATATTATGTGTTTCACTTTAATTTTGACTTTATCATAGTTTGAGGATGAACAATGAATAGTGTTGTCCCAATCAACCGGTTAGACAATAATTTGATGTTGGTTCAATATTGGTCAATGTTGGTTTATATTTTTAAGCATTAGTTAAATATTGATTCGTGTTCATGAATAGTGAAAAAAACAGTTAAAGAGTAAACTTGTATGTATGGTGTATATGACTATTATATAAAAAATGGAAAAATTGAAAATTTCTTAGTAAATAAACGATTTAAATATGAATCGAATTTTAATTTTAATATAAAAACCCTAGTATATAAATCAAAACAACTTTTGAGAGATAAATTAATCATTTTCACAAAACCGATGAAAAAAGAGCTATAGCAAAGCATTAAAAATTACCTCAAATTCTACCATATGGAATAATAACTTTTGTAAAAATTGTACTTCGCAGTCGATATAATATTAAGCGAGTAAAATTTGAATTATTGACTAGGTTTGACATTCCATCAACAAGTTAACTAGATACATGCGTTTTTTTTGCAGAATATCAACGCACAGCTATTTTTATACGCTAAACTCGAAAATCAAAAGCTCTGTTTCTATCAATTTGCGAGGTAAATCCATTTTTCTTTTTTTTTTTACGTAACTATCAAAAAGTTTCCTCCCTCTTTTTTCGGAACTTTTATTACTTTACTCGACATTTTCCACCCCAAAAAAGGGACTTTTCGTCAAAACTGACTTTTAAAAAAAATAAGATACGAAATATAATTTTCGTGTACATAAAAATTGTCATGGATAAAAATTATAAATTCAATTCTAAATTATATATAACACGAACTGTTCTTAAATATGATTTAAACAGAAACTCTTATCTTAGGATATTGGTCATTTTGAATTAAATTTCCCATTTTCTTTTTAAATAAAGTTATAAAAGAATCCGCTTGCTTATAAAATGAATCATTTTAAGGGGATGTCATACCGAAATTACAGAGACTTACCTAGAAAATCCCAAAAATTGTAAAACCTATAATTATAAGAAAAATCTGAAAAAAATCACAAATACTGTTCAAAATACATAGAATACCGTTGCAGAGTGAATTTTACGAAATAATTAATTACTAATTAATTGTACGTATCTAAATCTAACTATTAATTAATCGTACGTTAGGGTAAATACGCCCAAAAATATCGCAGACTTATCAACCAAAAATTTTGAAAAATTCACACACCACATTTGAAAGACGGAATTCACACACAACATCGTTACCTAACGTTTCTATTTTATTTATTTATATTTTTTAAATAAATCATTGTTCTAATTTTTAGAGTTACATCCCGTTAACAAGAATTCCTCCAAGAGTCTACATTTTTTTCAGTGCAGAATGTTCTGAACGAAAATGTCGAACAAAAAATGAAAAACGACAATCCAGCACGAATATAAATGACGCACCCTGAGCATTCGGATAATTTTTATTAAACGTATACCCTCCCATCGGTGCATCAGTACAGGATCCCCGTTGAATCGAATTAGCGAGCACCTAATTGACAATCGAACAACTGATGTACCCGTGGAAGCCTAATCAATCGAGTAGAGGAGTCGAAAGAGAACGACAATAGAGAGAGGGAGGGATGAAGTTTGGATGGACGCTAGAGTGTACGAGTGAAGCAAAGACAGTGAAGAGAATCCATTGATTGGTCGGTGTATATATATATATATATGAGAGAGAATACATTAAAGAAAGATAGACACGTTCAATGGATTTTACTGAGAAGCAATCACCTTAAAATGGATAGCTTCTGTAAAGCAAAGATGGATTTGTCCGTTCAACGAGGAGTGAGCTGCAGAATGTCTGAATGGCGACGACCCTCTCTTGATTGCAGTCCACTCTTACTCTCGCCCTAGTGTGCCAATCAGAGCCACCCCCGAAGTGTATATATATATATATTCATGGCGAATATTAGCCTTTCGCTACTTTCAAAATTTAATTTATTACCTCCAGTTATTGCCGAGAGAATATCTGCAAATTTTTCACGCCTGCGTTTCGTTTCTTCTTCTTCTTTTTTTTTTAGATATGCGCGACATCAATTTTTATTTACATTAAAGTGATTTCTTTTTTAAATATTGTTTTATACACGATGAGGAAGATTTTAATGTTTGGTTGTTCGTGAGTAAGGAATGGAAGTCAAGTGTATATGTTTCGATGGTGTGTATATTTAAAAAAATAATTTATTAGTTTTATTCGATTAGACGAATTTATTAAATTTATATGATTTTTATTAGATTATGGTGTTTCGCTTTTTGAAGTATCTTAGAGGAATATATAGGTTATTCTTCGTTGTAGGAAAATAATCATATTTTTATAATAGCGAAAATGCGAGGTGTTAACTGTAAGCAATAAAATATTTATTATAAGAAATTTATCCTCCCTACCTTACCGAAAATTAGGATAATAAGCAATAAATCTGTAAATAAAACTGTACATATAAGAAAAAATAATATTTATCAATAATAATTGGATAATCAATTTTGTTTGTTCGTTAATTATCAATCGAGTTTAAGTTCATTATCACAATACATAAATTTTCAATCCAAACATCCTAATTAAATAACCGATGTAAAAATCTGAAAGGATATATCGCCTAGAAGTCTAACGCTCAAGTTTCCTTCTAATATTCCATCTTTTGTTTCTACACTACTATAAAAAAACTATAAAAAATGACCATTTTTCTGAACGCGTCGTATCCTTTAATCATCAAAAATTGAGTACGAAAATCCTCTTAAAAAAATATATATGCATGTTCTACAAAAATGTTGCCAAGATACTTAATTGAAATCCAGAACTGAAAGTATAGCTAATGAATTCCGTCAGATGCAGAGACGGTTGCACATGCATAATCAAAAAAAAAACGAGAGAGCGAGAGATGTTTCGCGTATCTACAGTGTATAAACGTTTCACATTCGCCTTTCAAAAACACGTGCATACACACACACACACACACACACACACACACAGAGAGAGAGAGAGAGAGAGAGAGAGAGACGAATAAGATAAAATACAATGGACGCGGAGATTGAGAACGAAGGAGGATAGTGGATGCTCATATCCTAAGCCTTTACAAGAAAACTATATTTCCTGCGAGGAAAAAAAAGGTAGACTCTCACACAGACACACACACACACACTCACATACATATATACAGGAGCCAAGGCGAAGATCGAATTGTGTACACGATCAAAGGTTCGTCTTCTTATCTTGTCGGTTATGCGAAACCGTATTTCTTGGTGATTTTCCTTTGAACTTTCGTTGAAAGATCACGTGTGTGTGTGTGTCGATTTCAGGAAAGAGATCCTTCTCCGCCGAAGAAAAAAATAAAAGAAGAAAAAGTTGGTCACGCGACCGAAACGAAATTCCGTATATATATACACACGTGGTACGTCGGATGGATGCATCCAACGAGAGGGAAAAAAAAAAGATGGTAAGAAGAATAGATGGTTTTCGAGCGGGGGTGTACTGATATTACGAGATCACGGAAACGTAAAGGTGATTCGTGTTTACTCTCAAGGCTTCGAGATATATATACAAAACTTCTGTTTTTTTTTCTACCTCTTCGAGAGTGTGGAGAACAATATTTGTATAGTTACTCTTTCTTTCTTTTTTTTTACACCGAGAGGAAGAATAGTCGTTCTTTGTAAAGGAAAGTCACCGCGTGATATTGTAGATGTATCTAGTACGTGTATTTTTAGACCGACGGTCGCTTCGTTTCTATACGGCGACGATTTATTAAATATATTATATAATATAGTTTTATTATGTATTGTAATAATGAGATTATCTAATGTGCGATCAAGTTTCTAGGTCGTTCGGTAAAGAATAATTGTTTATTCTGGATATTCGAAATATTCGTGTTGACGCGTGTGTGAAATTGGGTTGAAATTGCGTGTAATCCCAAAATCTAACCTATATTTTCGTTGAATAACTTTATTGGAAATCAGGGAATTTTTAATTATAGTTTTAGGAATTATTCATATAAGAGGTTGTTAATAAAAAATAGTATTATTATATTATGTTAATCAAGAATATTAATATTATTGTATTGATAAAAAATAGATTTAGGATTGAAATTTCCAATTATATACATACCTGGTTATCGGCCATTTCATATTGTTTTTTAATTAAAATACATTTCCATATTTTCAATCATTAAAACACTTTAATAAATCCAAAATATTGTGCATTAATGATTTACTAACAGGTATGATTAGAATATTACAATGACCTGATAATCCATAATACAAGTTTACCTAAGGGGACATCGAAGCTAGCAATTTTATCGACATATCCCTAGTAGAATTTTGAGCATAATTGAAACGGTTTTTAAACCAGAAAGTGACGAATTAGCAAAAAATGCTCAAAATATGATCCTAATATGATCAAATTACAAATTTTGTCTAACCTTAAAATGTTCAATTTCTACTAGGGATAGGAGTGACCTTTTTAATTTTTATCTTTAACTAAAAAAGTTTATAAGGAATTTTGGTACCAAAGCGCCATTCTATACAATAATATAAGTAATCTGTCAAATTTTGGTGCAAATTTATTGAGTATTTACGAAGAATATTTGCGAAACTCTAATTTTTATGCAACATAACCTGATTATTTACAACAAAATTTGACGAGTTACTTGACGAGTTGTAGTACTGTGTAGAATGGCGCTCTTGTCCAGAAATTCCCCAAAAACTGGTTTAGTTAATGATACAAATTAAAAACGGCACTTCATCAGGCTTATATAGGTTATGTTGCATTGCAATGAATTTACAATACTCAATGAATTAGCAGCAAAATTTGACAGATTACTTATAAAATATATTATTATTAAAATATTAATACTTATATAATATATTGTATAAAATGGCGCTCTGTTGCCGAAATTCCTCATAAACTTGTTTAGTTATTGATAAAAATTAAAATCGCTAACAATTAATCATTTTTTTCATAATAATTGAGAACATTTCCTAATTTTTTAAACAAATTATATTATTATTAACTTTTATTTTAATTTGTTTGGCCAATTTATATGTCACATCACTATTTGAATAATGGGCTTACCGCAGGATATCTCATGAACCTTTTCATCGAATAGGCTAAAATTTTAAAAGTAAATTTTAAATATGATTTAAATCCACTTAATTATTATTTATTAATACCAATTAACATTAATAAATCAATTAGTACATTCCAACAATTTTGTCTTAATACTGGAATTTTTTGCAATTCTAATTATACTTGGGTTATATCATTGGCCACCTAAATATCGATAAAAGAAACATGGAGAGACATCAATGATGACATTACAATCAAAACTATCAAAACCTGCAATAATACCAATTAAACAAATCCTAACCTACATTCACGAAATTATTATTAAAAGTGTATAAATAATTTTTTTATGAACTTCGTCACTATTTCGCAACGTATAAAAAGAATAAAAAAAATAAAATATTTTTTTATGTCTTACACTGTATATATACCGTTACCGAGTTTTCCCGGTTCTATATTTTATTTTCTTACGGGGCACACGTGTTTTCTGCGCGCAGTTTCCGGCTTTTTATTTGCAAGCGCACGTGCTTTTTTTCAGTCTTATACCATCTTTTTTTCTCTCTCCATCGGCAACACTTTCGTACTTTTGTAGATTTGATAGTGGTATAAGAGATATACTTACGGAAAAAGGAAAACAGGTGTAATAATGTGAAATGGCAATGTTTATTTGAAGATCCTTTTGGTTTTTCGCATCGAATCATTCGATAATGATTGAAACAAATAATACTTATATATAGTGGAAAGCTCTGATTTATTTTTTTCATTTTTAATTGTTTCGGAAATCTTTTGGGATATGTTGATTTACCGACAGAATTGATAAGATTTTAACCTTAAGGTTTGTAATTTGTTTGTTTATAAGTACTAAGGAAACAATCAATTTGAAAAATCCTAATATATGAAAATGACTAACCTACCGAAACTGTACCAGCAAAACGTTGTTATTACATATTTATTAAAATAAAAACTGTTTCTTTTAAAAGAAAACTCTATCGCTTTCTTACCCACATTTCAACCTACATCTTTGTGAATTACGTTAAAAGTATTTATTATTACTTTTAGGTCAATAGAGGTAGATCCTTGTAAAAGAAAATATTTCTCAAAATAAATCTACGTTTTTTTTCATTGAAATTTCGAATATAATTTCTACCTCACACAAATAGATATTGTGTACTTCAATTTAAATTTAATACCTAAATTTACGTATAGTTATCAAATAATAATTATTACGATATAATAGATATTTATCATTAAAAATTCGATTGACACAGTCTCTTTGAAAGTGAACAATAATTCAGCGAATCAAATCAACGTTGCCGTATATGTATTTCATCGTATTCTACAATAATTATTCAAATGGAAAATTTAAAATAGAATATTCATTTTCATACATATTGAAAAATTAAAAAAAAATATTGCATCTAGAAATTGTAGGATATATGAAACACATTTTTCTGTATATAATAACTCAAAAATGTTTCTACATAACCTCAAAATAGTTATACCTATAATTATAAGTATATCCCTGATGAAAAAAAACATCGCTTGCAATAATTTATGAAAGTCTTTTTTTCTCTTCAATAATCCTGTGTTTTACGTACTAAAAAAAAGATACATAATCTCAAAATAGTTACTTTTATATACTAAAAATTTTTTTAAAATAGTTCATTTTCTCACGTACAGAAAAATTTCAAAAAATTGAATGACTCAAAATTTATTCTACATAACCTCAAAATAGTTATTTCTACTATAGGATGTGTAATTGAGAAGAAAACGCTTTAATAATTTTATAAAACACTTTTCTTTTTTCTAATTCCACATGTACAATAACTCAAAAATGCTTTTACATAACCTCAAAATGATGAATTCCCGCTAATTTATACAATTACTATATTGTCATCTCTAATTACTAAGAAAAAACATGTAAAAACGCGGGGAACAATTTAACGAACCAAACGTAAACAGCGATTTCGTTGTCCGTACGTATGTATATACATATATATGTATATACATGTATTATAAAACAAACTGCGTCATTAATTTTAAATAAAATGGAAAATATGAAAAGTTTTAATAGATTTTTAGTTGCTGAACGCGGACGCCGAGGTATATGTATATACATATATGTATATGTATATAACACGCAAGAAGATTATTTTGGAATGTAGTTTAACCGATTTATGGGTAAAAAAGGCTTTTATAAGTCGGGTGCACGGTAAATTTAACTGATGAAGAGAATTTAACTTCTGTTACGAACTTTTGTATAAATTCATTAACTTGACTGGTTTTATCTATTATTTACGAGACTCTCCTATACACTCCGTCTTTTTTTTTTTTGCTTCTTATTCTTCTTCTTCTTCTTCTATGAAGTACGTGGTTTCGCGGTACACAACTTTTTCTGGAAAACTCTGCTCATTCCCTGGAATATATTAATAACCGAATATTTAGCATTTATATTTATTTATTTATGTTAAAATATTGTAAAACGTTTGTTTTGTGATTTGGTTTTGTTTTTGTAGTTAATTGTGCATGTAAGTGATTTCATCTAACCTTACAAAATGCTCAGTTTATTGGAAATGTTATTATGAAAATTAAGAGAAATATCAAACGTATTTTTTGGCTAAAAATTGGTTGCGATAAGTTAGTATATAGTTGATGGGCAGAAGAAGATTTCATTTGATCTTAAAATTTTTAATTTCTACTAACGTTACCTATAGTAGAAATTTAAGAATTCTAATTTTTCTATTAAGGAGGTGGCGTATTCGGTGATTACCGATTGACCGGAAAAAGATATTTATTACATTTATTTTAAAAAATATGCAATTTCATGTTACACCCAAATGCAGGAGCCCTAGATAATTAAATAATAAGTCATTTGTCAAATTTTCAGATCAATACAAGGATACCTCAAAAAATTTCTGCATCAAAAATGTACGACTTTTTATGATTTTTTGGTGCAGAAATTTATTAGGGTACCTTTGTATTGACCTGGAAATTTGTAAAATGATTTATTCTTTAATTATCTAGTACTTCTGTATTCGATTCTGTAGTAAAATTGCATATTTTTTAAAATGAATGTAATAAATATCTTTTTCTGCTCTGTCGGTAATCCACTGGGTATACAACTCCCTTAAATGGTATTTGATCGGTATTTTTAAAACACTTGACCGATTTTTTGTTTAGAACACGTTATATTTATTATTAGATTTCAACTAAGGTTGAAATTAAGGGGATGTCTAAGCTAGCTGTTACCATGAGAGTCGAAATTACCGACATAGAAATATATCCTTACTAATATTTAGTATTAGTACTATTCAGTTAAGGGGATGCCGTAGTCCTATTCCTTGTATCCTTGTACCGACATTATCAATGGAGAGGTATCAATGACTATGGATATCGTTACTCGGTTAGGCGGACTGCTTAACAAGCGGATGGTGAAGACAGGATTAAATAAATACGTTGGTTTATTGTTTCAATTCTTTCGTAAGTTGATATTATGTTAAGTACAATATTAGGTCGTCTTCGTACGATCTTTATAATACTTGTTAGTGTTGGTTGCTAGTTGGTTGCTGGTTGATTGCTTCTAGGTTCCTGCTTGCTAGTTGGCGCATGAGTGATTAGATTATAAGGCTGCCTGCCTGGAGCTGATACCTGAAGAGGTCGTTCCGTCATGTTTCAATGCCGGTTGTTGTGGAGAGTCCAGTCTCAATCGGTCGTATTTTCAATATAATCTCTTCTTTTACTTTTCTACACGTACTAAATCTTGACTGGTTGTGTTTTAAACTCTACTTCTTCTTTCGTTTTCAATGACGTGAATAGTTGCTCACACATTAATCGTATCATTGCGCAATTATTCCGCCTAAATTTTTAGGTTCCGCCTAGATTGGTTTAACTTAAAAACTCATACCACGGAGAAATAATCCAAGTATTTATAAAATGTTCCTTTTTTTTTAATAAAAATTATTTAACCTAACTTCTAAATGTTTGACAACCAATAAATTTCCTACATAAATCAAAGCATCATGCAATTTCACTAAAAACGGGTTTGTCACCTATAACCTCAATACGTTTCAATGCTGATAAATAATTCTATATGGAATTTAAAGTATTTGCGAAAAGAAAAACATAGTATTGTTACGTATAACTTCTAAATTTTTAATTCCAACTCTAAGTATACATTCCCCATTATTTCATACACGCATATAAAGCGCAATACCATGCGCAATCATTTGTTTGACGGTAACAATTGCGTTACGTTCTCTTCTCTGTACAATGCATCGAATATTATTATATTGAATTCTAATTCGATCAATAATCAAAATTCAATTAAATATATATATAATTGTGATTTCTCGCGTATTATTATTGACAATGTTATTGTACATACATGAAATGTTGGTTTAGAATGATGCAAAAAGAAATTTTAATTACATATTGAGGATCATTGAAACATTAGTAACTGGCCAGTTTTTGGGTACAAAATATCGTTTTTCACTGACGATTCTTCTTTAGGGTTGGCATATTATACAGGAAACGGATGTGGTGTGTACATATATAGGAACAATTCAACAAATGGTATAGGTGTGTGCATGTACGTGCAAGTGGAAACGTCTGGAAAGAGGTTGTTCGCGAAGCATTACGGCATATATATATATATATATATATTATATATAGGTGTGCAAGTCCACTCGTCGATCATCGTTCAATTTATTCGGGTTACCCTGACAAAGCAGAGAAACATCCATCATCCAGGAGCCATCGGAAAACTGTCGTTGGATACCTGAGCCACCAACCAACTTGGCCTTCTTCAACACCTGCGCCTCTCCTTCTCTCTCTCTCTCTCTCTCTCTTTCTCTGTGTATCTGTGTGTATGTGTGTACATATTTACGAGAAATAGTTTTGACGCGTGAAAAATCCTTTTCTCCTTTTCCTCGACGAGTCGCCGTGTATTACATTACAGTTATTCCCTCATTTTTATATCATTTTCGCCTTTGGTTTTAACGTATATCTCGAGTAGGAATATGGATGTGAAGTAAAATAAAAGAAACGGTGGAACTTCGATGTTTTTTCGATCCGATAAGTTTCTCGAGTTGGTACTTTTACGTAATGTGCGCAAGATACGTTTTAAATGTATAATGAGGGTCGTGTAATTTCTATTTTGCAACGAACGTTGTAAAGTACACATTAGGAATATAGGAGAATGGTTATTTTTTATTTTTAAATACATGAAGTTTAAAGAAAGTTTATACCTTTGAGAAACGAAGTACCGAAAATAAGTACGTTGTGTATACCTCTTAAAATCATAAAAGCTTGAAGTATCTCATTCAGAAATGTACAACGATTGAAGTAATGAAATTATACAAAGTTAGTTTGTAGTTTTTACCGTACAAAATTATAGAATTGATACATTCTACTTAACGGGGTGCCGTGGTCAACATTTATCCTCCCTACCTTATCGGCAAACGATTATTGGTAATGAATTTGTAAATAAAACAGTACGCGAAAAAATAAGAGACAAAGTGCTTTTGTTTGTCAATAATCTAAGTATGTGCTGACTGCTGAATTAGAAACTGAAATATTATTGCGCTTTCAAGAAAAGTCTTGAGAACAGATGTGAACCTAACCTCAACGAGGTGAACCAATTTGATATTTTTGGTAAGACTTTTCTCGAAAACGCATTAATGTTTTAATCTGAAATTTAGCACATATTTACATTATCAATAAACATAAAGGCGCCTTTACTCTTATTTTTTCACACACTGTTTTATTTTTTTATTAATTAATAATCAAAAATTGAGTATGGAATCCTCTTAAAAAATGAAGTACACAGTAAATTTTAGCAAAATTATTAAAAAAGTACAATTTAGCAATGTTAAGATAGAGACATTTGCCTTGGAAAATTTATTTGTCTGAAATAAAATTCAAGTATACATCATCTACACGTTTATACAATGTTTTGAAAAAAAGATAAGGTTTTGGATTTGTGTATAACCATTTCACATAATCATAAAGTTCAAAATTTTGACATTACAAATAATAAATTTCACAGACTTTTATTTAAATGTTTTGGTTCCTACATTCTACAGTAGTAAAGTAATAAATTCCTCATATTGAAATTCAACGGTTCCAATTTAGTATTAATGTTTATCGGTGCTAATTTATTAATTGAAGTTTAACGGTTCCTATTTAGCAATTGAAGTTTTTTTAATGCCGATTTAGTAATTAAAGTTTAACGATACTAATTTAGTCACTGAAATTTAACTATATAAATTAAGCAACTCAAGCTTAACGTTGCTAATTTAGTATTTATTGAAATCAAGGTTAATAATTTAGTAATTGTAGTTTTCAATTATTTAATCACGAATTCTAGTTTAACGTAATTAATTTATCAATTTAAGTATAACGTTGCTATTTTTTAATTTGAAGTATAACTTTGCTGTCTTAGATATTGTGACGTTGCTGATTTAGAAATTAAAGTTTATCTTTTGATAACTAAGTTAAAAATATTTAAAATAGATAATTAGTACTAATATACTAATTTAGTGATTGACGTCTAAAAATGACATTTTAGTAATTAAAGTTGAGTTTGCTTATTCAGCAAATTATATTTAGTAATTCTATTTTAGTACTTGAAATAAGTGATTTTTTTAGTAATCGTTGTTCATAGTGTCTATTTTAGTAAGTGAAGTACATGGAATGAACTTAAATATTGAAGATAAAAGTTTCTGCTTCAGTAATGAAAGTTCAAACGTCCTACTTTTGACTCTAAATTTTTAACTTGTGGATACAATTTTTAATAAAATATTTGAACTATGATTTGCTAAATTATAATATTGTCAAGGTTTACTTAAAAAATGAAATACGAAAGGAACGTGTTCGAAAGAAATCAGCTCCAAATATTGTTAATTTAATCTCACCATTATCCTTTCGAGCGATATATTGACGGTATTCGATTCATCTACTGTACTGAATTATAAATAATTATAAAATTAAAAACTGAAGTACAAATATTGTCATTATATATGTGTACTAAAAACTTCAACTTCAATGATATCAGACATTTTTGATAAGAATAAATATGGATGTCCCTGTTTCACAAAAAAGTACACATATGTAAAATAAGAACTCAAAAATAATTAAAAAATATATTCTAAATTTCTTTTTCCCGAATTAATTCTCATAACCAAGAGGTTAAAATGCACCACGTTTGGACAAGATATTTTCATCCTGCTGTATATTTCAATTATACACACCCATACTTAATTTTCCCATTTTCCTTTTTACATTACGCGTGCAATCGACAGTTTGCTAAAATTGTTAATTCTCAAGTCTTCAACAATATTGATTTAGCACGCTTTCAACGAAAATACCGTAACATTGTTTGATATTTAAATTAACTAAATATACGCCCTATCGCCGCTTCGGCTTTAATAAAAATGTTAATAATACCGGTGGGGGGTTTTAATAATCCGACTACACGATAAACATCGAAGATGATTAAAACAACGCATTATATTTTAACCTCTTTTCCATATTCTAATAAAAACATTTGAAACACTATATACATATACGTACATTTAAAACGATCAAACTTTGAAAAAAAAATATATATATATTTATATACATTAACGTGAACGCAAAATTTAACGCAACTCGCGTTCTTCTGCAGACGTAAACAGTAAAAAAAAAAGAAAAAGCACTAAGGTAACAAAGTTATAAGTACGACAACAAAAAAAACAGCACCTGTTCCTTTACATCCGAAAGAAATAAATTTTTAAAAATTTTAATTATACACAACGTTAAACCACTTCCTTTGATAGTAGTCTAAAAAAAACAAAGTAGGACAATTTACCTTACCGAGCGACATTACTTTGAAACGCGTTTATTTATATTTTTTAACTAAATTTTTCCTTGTTTCTATATCCTTTTAAAAAAAAAGTATTATTTTTTGCTTCTTTGGGGGTTGAAGAGAGAGAGAGAGAGAGAGAGAGAGAGAGAGAGAGAGAGAGAAGAAAAAAAAACTAATTAAATTGTCCATCCTTTCCGGCTTTGTGTGCGTCTCTGTGTGAAAATCCGTCACTTGGTTACCGTGACGAGGAACAATATACACTATAGCCCTCCTCTTTCCGCTACTTACTCCAAAACAGCCAGAAAGTTTCGCTTCTTCTTCTGACGTCGTCTCGTGTAATACGACAAGTTCGTTGCACGTGTGCCATGCCGCCTCAAGACTTTTACCTACAATATTCTTTCCCTTTTTTTTTGTCAAGTTCATTTCAACCTTTTTTTTTTTTAGAAAAAAGAAGAGAGAGAGGAACTTCTACTTACTGCTCGTTTTCCGGTAGGTTGGCTATTACGCGAGCAATTCATTTGAGAGAAAATGTTGGTGGTTTTATTAAAATTGGCCACTTCGTGTATATGTATATATATGACCTCTTGGTAAATTACCTTGTACATTTTCTTTCTTTTTTTTTCCTTCTTATTCTTATTCGCGTGACGGTGGATGTGTGTATATCTTGCGTTTCTCATGGGAATTTTTGATTTTTCGATATTTAGGGAATGTTCGTGGTATGTATGTCTCTATGGTGTGGATAAATAAAATTTAGACAGCTTTTGACTTCTAATTGGACAATATTCACGTTTATAACCGTGAACCGTGTTCGACAAGAATGAGAATTTTTAATAGTATTATTTTTAATAATATTTTTGTAGTATTTTTATAAGGTAAGTGACAGTATAAGTATGTTAGGGCGTAGAAAAATATGGACTTAACACGTTTAAAACTCTTTGTTTTAGCATGCCTTTGTTTTTATTGTCATTATAGCAATTGTAAATTTTGAAATGTAAAGTTTAATGAAATATAGTAGAAACTGACGCATTAATGCAACGTTTTTTAGCCGTTTGTATAATAATTCTTTTCATAATGATTGAAAACATTTCTCAATTTTTTAAACAAATTGTATTACTACTAACTATTCTTTAAAATTTTTTGGCCAGTTTATTTGTAATATAACTATTTTAATTAATTGAGACACTCCGAACTCTGACTATTTCTATAATTGACTTAGCACATGAGTAATTATTAATTTTGTTCATAATGATTAAAAACATTTCTTAATTTTTCAAACATATTGTATTATTATTAACTTTTATTTAAAATTTTTTAGCTGATTTATGTGCAACATAACTATTTTAATTAATTATGAATTTCCGTACTCTGATTGTTTTCAGTAATATATTTACCGAAGGATATCTCAGGAACTATTTAATTGAATAGACGAAAATTTTATTATTAATAACAAAACACGATTTTAATTCACTTAAGTAAAACAAAATTGCAAAAAAATTTAAATATTTATTTTAAAAAATGATTTGTATTTCTTTGTATAGAATTTTTCAATTTTTTGCAATTATTTAAAAATTATAATTTTTTATTAGTCTATTTTAGTCTAGTATGGGAAACATTCAGAGTACCACATGTCATAAATAAATAAAAAAAATAAATTCGACAAAAAAATTGAAAATAAATATTATTAGTAATACAATTTGTTTAAAAAATTCCGAATTTATTTTAATTATTATAAAAAAAAAATATTTATTGTCAATGAATCAATCTTTTTCAAATTTAACTGCGGCCAGACTCTTTAAAAAGTCTAACAAGTTTTTCAACATAAAATTAACAACAATTACAATACATTTGTCAATATTAAATATATATCTACTGTGGCACGAATATAATACAAAAATAGGACATACACATCAAATCGAACAAATCTTATAAGACACTTTGACAAATGTACACGTTTAGTGTTGCACGTACCTATATGTTATATCCACTTCAAAAACTCCTACATTAATATAAAAAGCATATTTCCACCTGTTTTACAGAAAAATTTTCCACTTTACTAAGCCACTTTTGATAGTTTAATTTCCAGCAGCTTTCGCTCAGTATACCCTCGCATTATACACATTCTTATTTAAACAAAATAAAAATTCGTGTACACCTCGCTGTAGCTTCATAATTTTGTAAATTGTACACATACTTTCGAGTATTTTTGTTGAATCCCAATGTTTAACAATATATTTCGTATGTGTGTGTTTTCGGTTATTTAATATTTAATCTTGAATTGTAAAATCTCTCGAAGGAAAGAGAGTGAGAGAGAGAGAGGATGAAACACATAAAATAGGTGCACTCTTGGATATTTGATACTTATGTAGACTATAAGCAATAAGGTATAAAAAGAATGAGAAAAATTCTCCAATATTTATGTTCGCAAAATGTTGGTCGGATATGGTATTATAACCGTAATATATATATATATATATATATACATACACACACAAACACACACATATATATATATATATATGAGAGAGTTAAATCAAACAAAAAAAAAGAATAGGAATATTTTTATTATTATTACTTTTTCTTTTTCCGTCGTGATAATTTGCATTTTATTAATAAACAAACGTAACCTCGACGGTGTGTGTATACGAATTCGGTAACGCGCAACGTTTTCGCTTTCCTATATTATATACATACATACGAAAAATCGCGATACACCGTAAAATTCAACCTAAATTTTGTATTTAGAAAGATTTGCATAAACATAATATATACAAAGTGTTTACGTGTACATCGAGATTGTATACGTATATATACATGGAGGGAGTTAAAATACAATGGAAAAAGTTTGTCCGAGCATTTTCGGTAAGTTTATTTTGAAAACTCGGTAAGAAAAAGTATTTCCCTTCCACCCCTCTTTCTCTCTTCACGCATATATAAAACTTTTCAGTCTTATTGTTACAAACAGTTCGAATTCAATATTCCGTGCGATCATAGAGTTTATATGTATATACGCGCATTTCTAGGTTATATTTACAAACAGAAGGAGCTGTATATTGAAAATAAAAGTTTAAAGTGTCGGTAGTCGAAAATATGAAGGTTCTTCAATTTCATTTGACTTATCGTCGATAGATTCGTCATTCTTATTCAATTTTTGTTTTTTTACTTGTTTAGGGGACGAAATGGCAGTTCAATTTCTGTCGTTTCTACATTACCGACATTTAGATAGCGGTGTATGATACTGGATAGGTTTAACAAAGGTGACGTTGTTTAAAATTTTTTAATCAAGCGGTTTTTTTCTAGATTTAAGTTATATTTTAGAATGATTTTTTAATATTTCAATTAAAGGGTTTTTTCTATTATATTTAATTGTTAATCGTTATCTAAAATATCATTATCTAAAATTTAATAAATTTATTAAAAGTCATGAATGAGTGGAATTAATAAAGGTGATTGCTCTTTAAAACATTCATTATTATACTTAACACGTAATTCTATATCTAAATTTTGCCTTTCCTGCTTTACCGACTCGACTAACATTATTTAAAATCGAATGATGTCAACGATAAATCTTCAATTAAAGCAAATATAAAAATACATAATTCTTTGGTTCTTTAAAATATTTTTTAATATTTCATTCATAATAAAGGTTTTAAATTTGAACAAAATCAATGATGTATTATAACATTCGTAATTAAATATTTTACTCTCGACGAGCACGCATATCTAATTTACACCTAATTCCTGCCTTACCGACTCGACCGATATAATTGTGTAATATTGAATTGTACAGTTATACAAGATTATCAACGAAGCGTATATATCATTTATAATTCACTGATCCTCGCGTATTTACGAATAATTCTCATATCGAACATAACCTCAATTATCGTCGATGACATTAAAAAATATGTTTAAATAAACGTATATATACTTTATAAAAATTTCGTCAACAATACTAAGTCGATAACGTAGAAACCATTCAAACAAAAAAAATACATGTATATAGTGTAAATATTATTTTAACAACCATTTTTCTTCCCTCCTCAAAAAAAGTATATAAATTTCCTTAATTAATTGATATTTTTAAGTTACGTCAGTTTAAAAAAAAGGGTCGTAGGAGAATCGGAGGAGAAAGCACTAAATAAGTTAAAACATTAAAAAGTTTTGCATAAAGAAAGACAGAAACATTTTTGATTATTAAACTCCCTTCATTTTATATACTTTCGTGCTTATATTTATATATAAAATATATATACTTGCCCCTCTCTCTCTCTCTCTCTTAAATTTCTTCTATACGTCCCCGGGGGAACTCATTAATTTTTAAAGTTCATAGAAAAATTTTTCTTCTTAATAAATTTGTGACAACTTCTTAGTGATAGCATACACAGCTAAACTTCCAAACTTTAAATATATATATATATATGTATCTTTTTTTTTTCATTCTGATATCACAATTTTTACTGTGATATATACGTATGAATTATATATTCTTATATACGTTTCAAAACGTCTAAATATGCGTTGTTTTCTTCGTGTCGTTGAAATATATGTATGTTGTCCAAAAAGTAACGAAACATCTAATTTTTCAGATAAAAATATACATTGGATAATTATTTTTAGACAACCTGCATATGGAGAGAGATTGAAATTGAATATTATAAATGAAATATTTATTTTTTGAACGTACATGTATGTCTGCAGAAATGTCAATTAAATATTCATCTAGTTAATGACTCTCCGAAAATTAATACTTTTAACAAATGTGAAACAAAATATCAACTTTATCGATCGACGTTTTGTTCAACTTCATATTAAGTCCACTCTATATACGTAGTTGACTAATTGATAACTGTAATTTTTACGTAGTCGAGTAAATTATACGCCGTATATCAGTTAAATTGACAGGATGGATTCACTTATATATATATATATCGACCTATTAAAAATCTATTTTTAAAATCACGGCACACTTTCCGCATATATATTTTCACTTGATCGCTACGTAACCGAGCGTCTTGAATAAAATGAGTCAAAATTTGATGACGGTAACGTTTATCAATTTTCTTTATACACAAGATGAAGTACTTGGATAGCATTTGGACACACAATGAAAAATTGTGACTGATAGTTGGATAGTATGGAAAAAATTTTAACGTATAATAAGATTGTTTATGATTTGAACTTTAGGGATGTATTGAAATAAATTTAATTCTTATCTTTTAAATAAATAATTAAAATCACAATGTCGGTAAAGCAGTCCTCTTAACAATGAAAAATGTGGAGGTTATGTTTACCTGCTTTTTGAGTATGTCATTATCCAATACTTGAATACGTATTATATCAACATTGTTCAAGCATTGGGTCCAAGTACTGTATCCATTTTTTATACTATGCCCCACATTTTTAATATTATGAAATACGTACTTTTTAGAAAAAACTGTACGTAGGTTAGAAAAAACTGTTCATCGAACTGTGAACAATTATTAAAATGGAAAAATAGTTACACGTAACCTGATATAAAATTGCAAATTTTGAGGATAAACCAACACATCTATATATTTTTTCGGTATCTGTATTAACTCGATAATTTATCCCTTAAAAAAATGTTACATTTATATTTCACTTACAGTTTCATTTCTACTAGGGTAAACTCAAATTGATTATTTTTCTATTATTATTATTATTATTATTATTATTATTATTATATTCTGCGTTTACTCAAAAATAAATATTCCAGTCAGATTTTTAGGTTAAGTATATAGTCTTACGAGGATAGGACTTGATAATTGGGATAATAAACCTGTTTAAAAATGTATGGAATATGATTCATATAGACACAAATAAAAAAACTCGTATCTCGTCAGCCCTAGGGATATTCGAGCGTTATGAACAAATCTAGGGAAAAAAAGGAAATTTATAATTTTTAACCTACAATAATAAGCTTAATATAAAATAAAAACTATTATTTAAACTTTGATTTGTTAAAATACCCTTAACTGTTCTAAAAAGTTACTAATCTTAATTTTCATTGTATTTTTTTGTGTTAATTGTTTAACCTATATTTATATTTTTAATTTTGCGATGAAAGATTAAGAACTAAGAACATTCATTTAATTTTTCATTTGTACGTATGAATAGCTCACACTGTTAAAAAATTACAAAAGATATCTCGAAATAAAAAATAAAAAAACAAACACGATGTTTAACGAATTCTCATTTCTAGTGATATATTTTAACCTATATTATTTCGAGTGAATTTTAAAAAAGAAAGCTGATTTAGTGTAAAAAGCTTGGAAATATATTTATTTTTGTATAAAATAGGTCAAACGGTTCGAAAGTTACGTTTAATTGAAAATTAGTTACGTATTTATGTTGATGAATTATTCCTAGTGATATTTTAACCTATATGTTTCGAAAATATGTTAAATCGAACATAACTTTCGAACCGTTCGAGCTATTTTAGTAAACCAAAGTTATTATTAAATCTTTTAACTTGAATTATTTTTTTGTTTTTATATTGGAGATTAAAAATTACTTGGAATTCGAAATATTTTTATTTTCGTTAAACTTATATTTTTCCCTATAAATTTTTCGAATAGGTCAATAGAAAATAACACCCTTCTGTTTTTTTTGATTGAACCAAAATCATATGTCTAATATTTGCACTAAAGTAAATAAATTCTTTAAATATATATATACTTTTTTTTTAAAAAAATCAATATGATATCGCAGTTATTCAAAAATATATTGAGGTTAGTTTGTCTGGAGTAAAATAAAATTAATTAATTTAATATTAAAGTAATAGCTCGAATATTCGATTAAGTTGTTTGAAATAATTAATTAAAGTATAAAATCATATTTTCTTAAATGCAATATGTTCCAAATAATTATTTATGATTTTAAGGAAAATAAAAATGAAATTTCTTCATATTGAATTTTTGAATTCACATGTGTTCGAGATATAAAAATATGTTCTTAAAAGAAAACTGATTAAAATATTCAAATTTGGATGCATTCGTATATTTTTAAAATCAATATTGCAGCGTGGATTTCCGTGGTAATATTTGAGGTTAAGTTCTTTTAAGATTAAATCGAACTTATATCAAGCTATAACTTCTTTCAAAATCAATACTGTATACGTCGTCGTCTTTCAGAAATAGTGAGGTTAGGTTCTCGTGAATAACTAATGCAGCATTAAAGTGTACAAGTTGATCATTCGATTAAAGTATATACATTAATCATATGATTAATTTCTTATAATACTGTAAGATCAATATTACGCCACGGGCTTTTGCTCCGAGATTTTGAGGTTAGGGTCTCTCTTAGATCAAACTGAATTTCTATACCTGGCGTTGCATTACATTATATAAATTCAACGCGTGATTAAAATGTAAATTCGTAAATTATTAAAATAAATATTACAACGCGAACTGCGGGAATGTCATTTGGAGGTTGGGTTCTTTTATGTTGAATATATTTTCTGGATTTAATTTTAAAAATTTATAAAGCAAGAAATCCAGTAGTTGGACAGATTTTAAGCAAGTTTGTGAATAGCCAATATTTTTCGAATCAGTTATTAATATATTACGAATTTATTTATTAATATAGCAATAACTGCATTTGCATGTTTTAATTTTATGAAATAGGAAGATTAGAAAATAGACGTACGCGACTGTATAGTAGTTGGAGATAGTCAAAAGAACGTGAATGCAGTATAGATTCTCTTTTGTGCTTTTTTTTAAATGTATCTCCTCTTTATAAAAAATAATCATAAATCACGATACCAGCAACATTCGTTCATTTGTATTTCATTCATCAGGATTTAGAGATCTTTACAACATTTCGAGATCAAACAATCACAAATCACGAGTCAGCAACATTCTCTCATTTCTATTTCGTACATCAGGATCGAGATTTTCACTAAATTTCAAGATCGAGTTTCCATTTTCGAGATTCTCAAACGTTATTTTTATTACAAAATTTTAGGATCAAATTTCTACTTTTGGGATTCTCAAACGCTATTTTTATGACAAAAACTCCATAACAAACAGTCACAAATCACGATGTTAGCAACATTCTCTTATTTCTATTTCGTTCTTCAACATTGAGATTTCATGAAACTTCGAGATCGAGTTTCAATTTTCGAGATTCTCGAACGTTATTTTTATATTAGTTGATTCGCACGCGCGTTCACTGCAATTTTTCCTTTTATTCAACATCTTCGATTACCTCTTACTAAAACTCTTTCTAAAATTTCTAAAACGGTAGTTGATCAAATTAAACTTCCAGTTTAGAGATCTTCTCCCTGATCGTTCACTCAATTTAATACAAAACAAGAAACCACTCGATACCTTCACACGTTTTCTATTAACATTTACATACAACTAATTAAATTCGAGCAAACTATTCTGCACTTTGTTCGAATCTTTAACCTCTTTGAATAACATACGACTATCAATTTCGTCGACCAAATAATACGTCAAATCTCAAATATTCGCGAGATCTCGATTCCAGTTAGATTATTATCGCAGTGGATTTTTATATAAAGGATTTCATTTCCACAAAAATTTTGAGGTTATATCTCTCTCCGAGTCCCTCCAAATAAACGAACCATCCGGCACACCCGTCACAATGCCCTATAATGACCCACCGACACAGCAAAATTAAACGCCCCTTACGCAACAAAATTTTATTACGTAAAAACCATAAAAAAATAGGGAAAAAGAAAAAGAGAAAGAGAGAAGTAAAAGAAATTCGTCACCACAATTGATATACACGCAACGTGAAATCGAATGGACCGAATAGAGTCAAGTCGGCGGTTATTGTATTAGGTAGGGAACGGATAGAGGCCATAACATAATTTTACGGTCACCGGATCCTTCGGCTCACTTTACGAGAATAACAGAGAGAGAGAGAGAGAGAGAGAGAGAGAGAGAGAGAGAGAGAGAGAGAGAGAGAGAGAGAGAAGGACGATGCTTCAAGCCTTGGAAAAGCTAAATATCTTCACCTTATACATGTCCCTGTATACATCTGCAATCTAATCGAAACCTCCCTCTTTTTTAATAACATTCGATTTATAATTTTTCATTCATATTGATATTTATACATACATATATATATATATATTTTTTTTTTTGTTAAATGCGCTTATCTCTCTTTTTTCGTATTTTACAATATCTCTCTCTCTCTCTCTTTATCTATTTTACGACCGCACCTTTTTGTTTTATATATCTTTTCATTTATTTCTTTATCATATTTTTTTTCGCTTCTCCCTCTATCTGGGTTTTCGACGTTTTTTTACCATTGTTTACACCGAATGCATATTGTTTAAACCTTGTCCGGATACGTATATGTATACGATGTACGTAAAATGTATATTTATATGAAGAATATTATTTTCACCACACGTAGACCGAAAGTACCACATTCCCTCCCGGCACCGAAAAAGGAATGTGTTATTTTCGGTCTACGTGTGGTGAAAAATAGTATACATCCCACGGGAGGTAAAATGGTCACCCCATAGCACATGTTTGCCACCCTCGCCTTCGGCTCAGGTGCCAATTTACATGTGCTATGGACTGACCAATACTTTACCTCCCTAGGTGTGTAATATACTATTTATCACGGGAAATGTTTCTCTTCCTTCTTTTTTTTACGTTACACGCGTACATGTGTATGTACATACATGTACGTGAAAAATTGTATTTTAATTAACATATATCGTTCGCCGAAGGGACATTTATGCGTATAGGTTATGTACGTTACGCGTTTTTATCAAAATATCTATGTGCATATGTATATAACAAAGCGATCTACATTGAGTTTGTTAAAAAATATTCAAAAACAAGCTTAGAAGGGCTTTCTGAAAATCGCCTAATTTTAGTGATTTTTGAAACATTGAAAAATTCTAACTTGAAGGCAGAGGCCTCTAGGGGTCTAAAAATTCTGCTCAGGCATATTTTTGAAAGTTAGTTTTGTTTTGAAAGTTTTGAGAGTTTGAAGGCTATTTTCAGAAACCCCTCCTAAGCTTGCTTTTTAATATTTTTTAACAAACTCAACGTGGATCGCTTTGTTTTTCACCATCTATCAAGAAGCTTGGTTCATATTAGTATAAATATCATATAGGCCAGTCTATAACGCTAAATAAAAATTCAGAATTTTAGACTTTTACAGGTGTTTTTCAACACTCACCATTTCTTTCTGTTTAAAGATTTTGAGACTTTATAGGTGCGAAAAGTTTTCTCTTTTTAAGAGGTTTCGATTTATCGGTCGGTTTTTCAAATCGATTGATTAGATTTTAAGATATTGCTCTTAGAAGAAACTCTTTTTTTTCAAAAATCGCCAAGTTGGTACTCTATAAAAAACTATGAATTTAATGGGCTTTTAATTAGGTCATTTCAAGTTCGTGTACCAATATGTCTAATAATTTATTTAAAAACTCTCAATAGCTACATATTTTGGTACACAAATTAGAAATGAAGATTTAACTAAAAAATATAATTAATCAAAGTTTTAGTATGTGTCAACAGCTTCCTTTTGAGCCTGATTACGTTCGATTTGTTACGAAAATAAAATTTTGATAGCATAACAAAAATTTTCTTATTTTAACTCATGCCTATCCCCTTAAGTAAATACGAATAATAAATAATTACAATGTTACATATAATGTTATATAGTAAAAATTGATATTGAGTTAAATAGCGGTAAACATAGCTGGTGTTGAAAAAAGGTTGAAAAAACTCACTTTTTGAGGTTAGAATAACTTTTGAACAAATAAATTCCGGTATCTAAAAATTTTTTTCTGTTTTCTGAAAAACAAATGCAGTATGTACCCAAAAATTGGTGCATTTTAAAATTTTGATCGGACCACTTCACGTGATATGTCCTTTATATATATAAATAAATATGTGTGTGTGTGTGTGTGTGTGTGTGTGTGTGTGTGTGTGTGTGTGTGTGTGTGTGTATGTATGTATGTGCGTAATTATTCTTGATACGGAAATTATCGTTAATTAAGGAATATATTTTTTTTATTTTTGTAATATAGTGTATATATGTATATACACAGCAGGAGCCGACATTATTAGTCAAAGAGTGAACTGTAAAAAAAAAGAATGATATGCATTTTACACGAGACGGATAACGGCGAAAACGAGAGAAATATTGTAAATTATAAACAATGAAAAAAAGTTTTTTTTTGGTTCGGTGCATTCAATTTTTTTTTCATCGCATAATATGTACGAAAATGATTTAAAAAGTTTTTAAAATAATGCTTTAATCCTTTGTTTATGGATTATTAATTTACGGCAATTCGTTATGTGTTCGAGGTTTTGGTTTTAATTGGATGTCTGATGAATTGTTTAACCGTTCTAGGAAAAGTTCAGTGTGCATTTTGCAACGTGTGCAACGTTATATATATATAATGGTCATATTGTACTTTTTTTATAAACAGATGAATAAATTTTTTATAAAAAACCCGAAACTTCAGGCCTTTAGACATGTTTTAAATAATATTCTCAAATTTTTCCAAATTTTTAAATCCATAATTTGATTACGATATTTTAGTTGAAAGTTTATGACTTATTTGACTAATTATTGCCAACCAAAAATTGTTTATTCAATTATTATTTAAAATATAATTTTACTTAGAAAAATCGTAACGTCAGGCTCAATCGTATATTTCAAACTATTCCAAGATTTTTTTAAAATTTTTAATTTAATATTTTAGATATAAATTTTGGGTTACAAGGTGCAGATTCCTGTAATTTGGGTCCGACGTCCCGTTAAGAGAGGAGTAATAGGAGTAGTACTTCGATTTTTAACAGTGTATTGAAATTGATGCAAGATTATAGATGGTTTCTTTATTTTTTAGTTTCAGAATGTACTTTTTTTTTAGAGAAATCGTAATACTTTTGTAAAGGTGATCATATGAATTATTACAATTCAAGAACAGAACATTAGATTTACGTAAAGTTGACTATATTAATTGTTACAATTTAGGAAAGGAAAATTATATTTATGGTAGGAAATTTGAATTATAAAATTTCGGAAAGAATATTATTTTTCATAAAATAGAAAACTCTAATTTTTAGATTCTGAATATTATGGAATAAGTAAAGTTGACAATTTGAAGTATAAGAATATAGGAACGAAATAATATATTTTCGCAAAGTAGAAAATTTGAATTATTAGAATATCGGCACGGATTATTATATAAAAAATTAAGCGAAAAATTTGAATATTAGAATATGGAGATAGACTTGCGTATTTCATATTCCCCCATTTGCGTAGTTCATATTCCTTTGGTATCTTTAGAATAACGGAACGAAATTATATAAACGACACTATATTGTTAGAATATCGGAACAGAACTATACATTGTATAAACCGTATAATATAGAAACACTGAAGCGTGACAATCTTAAAAAATAAAAATTTATATCAATATTTTCAAAATAATATATTACCGAGAGAGAGAGAGAGAGAGAGAGAGAGAGACAGAGACAGAGAGTAAAATGTAGTTTAATTATTATTCCCAAACGGCATTTCCGCTAGTTTGTTTGTTTGTTTGTTTGTTTGTTTGTTTGTTTGTAGGTTGGTTTGTGCACTTTCTTTGTCTCTTTGTTACTTCTCGTCCTTCTGTTAAGTCTTTCCCTTTACCAAGTTTCGTTGGGCCGATATACAGTGAGCAGGGCAGAGGTCGAAAATTCTCACCTCTTCTTCGGTATTTGACGTGACGTCGTCATGTTGCATAAGTTATCCTTAACACTGGGTGTAGAAGAGGCTTTGGCTTATAGCGCGAGCCTCGACAAACAATGGACGTGCGAGCTTCGACGCCGCCAAAACCGAGTTGGACTTCCATCTCTCTCTCACACGGATTATTATATAAAAAATTAAGCGAAAAATTTGAATTATTAGAATATGGAGATAGACTTGCGTATTTCATATTCCCCCATTTGCGTAGTTCATATTCCTTTGGTATCTTTAGAATAACGGAACGAAATTATATAAACGACACTATATTGTTAGAATATCGGAACAGAACTATACATTGTATAAACCGTATAATATAGAAACACTGAAGCGTGACAATCTTAAAAAATAAAAATTTATATCAATATTTTCAAAATAATATATTACCTTCATCAAGCGTAAATAACGAAAATTCATTATTTTGATGAGCAAAAATCCAGATATCTCTAATTTATCATACCGAAAATTACAATTCTAGGTTATGGGTTAGCACTTTTAATTATAAATATTATATTGCGGCTATCGTCGTACGTTTCGAGAACGTCTGTTAAAACAACACGAGACGACTAATATACATTGAAAAGTAAATTAATATTTGCCGAGGCGAGTCGTCCTGCGATGCGTCAAAATTTAATTACGCTTGTTACTCCGAGAATCTGGTTCTTTGCGTTTCGATTTCCACGTGTTCCTCCACGGTTCGTGCTTACGTAATTATGATGCCGCGCATGCTCTCGTACACAGAAAATATAATTACAATAAGGTTAAATTAAAATAATATATTTCCCTTGACGACGATTAACCCAATTTTAAGGTTCCGACGTAAGATAACGAAGTCACCGTGTAAATTACCCCTGGACAATCCAGTGTCGAAAGAAGGATTTGCACATGCAGTGAGAGAGAGAGAGAGAGAGAGAGAGAGAGAGAGAGAGAGAGAGAGACAGAGACAGAGAGTAAAATGTAGTTTAATTATTATTCCCAAACGGCATTTCCGCTAGTTTGTTTGTTTGTTTGTTTGTTTGTAGGTTGGTTTGTGCACTTTCTTTGTCTCTTTGTTACTTCTCGTCCTTCTGTTAAGTCTTTCCCTTTACCAAGTTTCGTTGGGCCGATATACAGCGAGCAGGGCAGAGGTCGAAAATTCTCACCTCTTCTTCGGTATTTGACGTGACGTCGTCATGTTGCATAAGTTATCCTTAACACTGGGTGTAGAAGAGGCTTTGGCTTATAGCGCGAGCCTCGACAAACAATGGACGTGCGAGCTTCGACGCCGCCAAAACCGAGTTGGACTTCCATCTCTCTCTCTCGCTCTCTCTCCCTCTGTTGGAGAAACCAAGGTAGACCCTGTCTACTTATACTTTCATGAACTACATCAGCTGTGAAATCGAGTCAGTTTATGCTTTTCCGAGCGTTTCTCACCTACGCACATTTGTACATTTATATAGTGGCAAAGGAAAAAGAGAAAGCTTAGGCTATTCTTTTAGAAGCCCCGTGAATGTCACGAGAAAATTAATGAATGGAATCTTAAATTTATACTTGCAGACAGATTGAGTGCGTTTGTTAATGAGACAATGTTTGACCATGTGTTTCCGTGATTTAGTCTGCGATTCTGAAAGAGATTGGATGATTATATGATTCTGTGTGCATGATTTTTTTAGGTAGTGTATGAATTAATAATTATACGCGTGACTCTGAAACAGATAATTGTTTGATTATATATGATCGTGTACATACTGAGGTAATATATGAATTCGTGATTATGCACGTGATTGTAAGAGTGGATTGTGCGATTATGAGCTTGACTCTTTAAATCACTGTGTGACTAGACAGATTTGACTGCGTTATTCTGAGAGTTGTTATATGGGGGATAATTTAAAGAAAGAGAAAAAATTCACAAGAATTAACATGGTAATTCCCATTTAAATTTTCATAAAATTTCGTGTTTCTTTAAATTATCATAACTTTTTACAGAATTGAAGGCCATAGAAATGCTACAGACCATTTGAAAGGTATTGCTCCAAGCTTTCTTTTAGACTTTTGGATAAAAAAAATCAATTGTGGCGCACTTGCACTTTTTTCAGTTGAATATTGACATGTAGTTTATATAACGTTCACCTTGAAATTAGAAATCCTAACCCAGAAGAATAAGTTCTAGATATAATTAGCAACGAATGTTACATATAATGTTCTATAGTAAAAGTTGATAGATTTTGAGTTATATAGCGGTGAACCCAGCTGGTGTTGAAAAAAACTTGGAAAAATTCACTTTCTGAGGTTAGAATAATTTTTGAGCAAATAGATTCCAGTACCTAAAAATTTTTTTCTGTATTCTGAAAAACATTTGCAATGTGTACCCAAAATTTGGTGCATTATAAAATTTTGATCGGACTACTTCGTGTGAAACATCCCATATACATATTTATCTGATTGTGAGCGTGATTTTGTGAGGTCTATGATTACCTCATGATATGTGTAATTCTAAAAGTAATCACGTGAATACGTGATAATGAGTGTGATTTTTTACGTGTACTCACAAATACATGTTTCAGTGCGTGATTTTTATAAGTTATTGCATGTTTGCGTGATTTTGTCAGTGATCGTGTAATTACGTGATGATCAACGTGCTTATGCTCGTGATTATATTCTTAAGTCTTCGTAATGTACGTGATATTGAATTAAAATATTACACAAGTGCGAGTGAATAATAGTTGGATTATGCGATCATGTGATTGAATATAATTTTTTCTGTGGTAATACGTAATTATGTAATTGTTACTTGATTGTGACGATGATTCTATTTAGTGACTAGTGAATTTCCATTGTACCGAAAAAAACGTACCTTTAATAAGGTTAATATACTCGTGATCCTGTTGTTCTTGATTTCAAGCTCAAGTAATCCTTGACGATTGATACGAACCACTGTGGAATTTATTTCGCAAGTGCTCTGTTTACAAAACCGATTGCACAGCTGCTTACCTACCTAATCAATAGCGAAAGATCGGATAAACGAGAAAATTTGCTACACAATCGCAGTTGATTTGATAAACCGTATACACAAAATTATTTTTATCCTATCATTGAGTTTTGGATATTGCGCTTGTATATATAGTCAGACGTATACGTATAAGCATTTATGCAATTAGCAAATTGTACGTTAAATTATGTCAGACATGACATAATTTTTTTAAATATTACGTACTCTTCGTAGTAGATAAAATGTTTTCGTAAACCTATACAAATGATGTATAGCTTAGTGCAATGAAAAAAAAATAGTCCAACCGAGTGACTACCGCTATTAAATTCGCTTTATACGCGCGCACACACATACATTTTAAAAGTGTGAGATTTCTGATTTTAAAATTTTCGAATTTATCTACCGAAATGTTTTACTCCTCCTGGTTATGAAAGTCTATGAAGGAAATTTCGTAAAGTTGAAAGTTTTACATATATATGCGTGCGTTCGTGTAACCGGGTTTAAATTGGGTACTTCGGATTCCATTTAAAAAATAAAAATTACGGCAATTCGTGAATTTATCAAAAGTTTATTTCATAAAACGTTCCCATTTTTTTTCTTTATTTTTTATTTTCTTTTTTTTTTTTTTGGAAAAATTGTTAAAGTCCTTCTTTTCGAGGATCGTTAAAAATTACAGAAGTTGTTATAACTACTTTTACCCCTCTCTTTTTTGTCCTCTCTCTTTTAACGCTATTACTTCATTAATTTTTTTTTACAAGCGGAGAAAATTAACGTTTGGTATATCTTTCTTAAACGACATATCGTCCAATGGATTAAAATGAAATAGATCGTTTAAATGAATTTTTTTTTTCTTTTAAATTTCAAATTATTATACTCTTTTTTTCCGGTAGAAAATTTAACAGTTTCCGACACATAAAAGTTCTTTATTACGGTCTTCGCCTATAAAGATAAAAATTACAATTTCATTTAAATATATTTTTTTTCAATACGAGATCCTATTGAAACATTTTAAATAAAATGTAAAACCAACTATATATGTACGAGGGCAGGAAAAAAATGAATGTTTGATTAAATAAAAGTATTCATCCGAAAAAAAAGTTAACGTAGTACACGCGCATCAAAGTATTTATTAAACAAGTATATACAGAGAATTTTATTCAACGTACGTTTTTTTTCTTAATACATCGAATAAGTATGTGCGTGTGTAAAATATAAATAAGCGTGTATATCGCGTAGCTTAATTTTCACTTTTACGAATAATTAACTTTTTTTCGTACTTAGGAGCCAGAATTCCGAATTTTTAAATAATTACGAAGTAAGAATAAGAACGGAGGAATGAATATATCTTTATTAAAGAGGCTAATTAGAAATTCAAATTTCCCGCGTTTAAATTTTTTGAAATTTTAGTCGTGTAATTTATTGTATTTTTAGTTATACGCGAACATTTTTTTACTAAATAAGGTGGAACACAGTGAGACGTAATATAGCACTTTATCAAGTTCGAATTAATTATATCTTTAGTCGTTCATTAAATTTTTTAGAAAATTACAATTATTATTTTTTATTAATATTACTATACTAGAAAATAATTAGAGAGTTAATGTAATGAAAAAAAAACATACGTAAATTAATGCAAATTTTACAGAAATAAAATTTGTATATATGAATCAAAATATGATTTATATTTTTTTAAGCTAAATGGCAATTTAATAGTACTTAACGCGGGAAATTGAATTTTTTATTGACTTTAGCGTCTTTTTCATCGACTATATAACCTATAATATATGGATATGAATTTACCTATGTAATTTTCTAAAAAATATTAATATAAAAAATAAAGAATTTAAAATGTTAGTTTCTATTTAATATAATAATGAAAAATTGTTAGTTTTAATTCCAATAAAAAATATAAAAATTCTAATAAGGGCGGTAAATTTGAATTAATTATAAAATACTCTTAATATATAATTAAACCCATAAAATTATACGGCATAATTTTCAAACATATATATATACTTATAGAAGTGTAATATTACATTTTTTATATATTGAATGGAAGTAAACGTCCAAAATTTTTAAACGCGGGAAATTTGAAATACATCGATTGGCATCGACGTATCCCTTGAAAAATACACCCAACGCTAAAAGTCCCTCGTAAAAAAAAAAGTCGAAAGAGCACTTCACTCCTTTACATTACGATCAGAATAAATACCTTTGTCTATGTATATACATGTAATTACTTAAAGGATTTTTAATCTAACCAAGAGGTTTTAACGCATTCTTAATCACATTTTAATGCGTCGACACATTTTTCCTCCGCAAGAGCGTAAAATTAGTTATAAAAAAAAAAGACAGAAAGTACGACGAGGCAACCCCACCATACGCCTTTTCCTTTTTAGCTGTCGGAAACAGATTACCTTCTTTTTTACCGTGCCTCAGTCGTAAAACGTCTCGACCTACCCTCTTAGTATACACATACACACACATATATATGGAGCATTCCGTATGAGGCTAGCAGTCAAAAAGTTGAAATGACCAAAACTTTTCACGAGGAATGAAGTATTTTCACGACCTAAATATCTTGCCAAATTTTTTGGTTATGGACTATATGTGCTCTATTAGTTCCTATATCGAGCAATTTTTTTCTCCTTCGCGTTTATCTTTTTCTAAAGCTGTTATCAAATTTCGATTTGTACGTCGTAATGTTTAAAATTAATTATTTTTTGTAACAAAAGTTGCATCGCTCTTTTTTTCGGGTATCTCGATCGCAAATTAATTTGCGTTATACATGTATTTCAAAATATTTATAATAATAAAATAAAGTAGTAAAAAGTGGGATATATTAATACTCTTTTAATATGTTGAGGTTTATCCTCTCATATATTTTTTTTTTTAAATTTCATATTTTTCTATACACACACACACACACACACACACAGTTTATGCAAATATCTGCGTTATGAAACCTTACGATAAAACGTGTGTACTATATGTAATATAAATTCTTATATAGGCTCCTTTTCTCTTGCATAAAAAAACATTTTTTCCCTCCTCTCTTTTTTTTCGTTAAGGAAAAATATTTTACTTTAAACATTCTTATACAACGAGTACGAAAAACGAAACTTATAATTTTCTTTCCTAACAACGTTATATACTCCTAGGTATAACTTTCCGACAGATAGTATATATATATGTAAGCAACGAAAAAAAAATGTTTACGACACGAATCGTTTTAATATTTTTTCTTGAATAATATATAAATATATATGTGTAAATTATTAATAAATTCAATTGTTAAAAAATAATTTTTTCTTTATCCGTACTGTGCGCTCGAATATTCAAAACTTCCTACAATGAATATAAAGTATTTCAGGTATTTTCGCATTCCTTTATCTAAGCATTTCATTTATCGGAATTTTGTAGAGCTTTTTTTTGAAAAAAAAAAGAAATAGGGAAATATGGATATTGCAAAGAATATTGGTCGAATCTTTTTAATGTTGGATAATCCTTTTATATATATATATATATATATTGTATTTTATATATCGAATCACCGAGGGATATGGAAGTAATTTTGTTATTTTATGAAATCAACGTTATTAGCAACGACGGATATAATTGAATAAAGATCATGATTTTTTCTTTTTTTTTTTGGAAAAATTGTTAAAGTCCTTCTTTTCGAGGATCGTTAAAAATTACAGAAGTTGTTATAACTACTTTTACCCCTCTCTTTTTGTCCTCTCTCTTTTAACGCTATTACTTCATTAATTTTTTTTTACAAGCGGAGAAAATTAACGTTTGGTATATCTTTCTTAAACGACATATCGTCCAATGGATTAAAATGAAATAGATCGTTTAAATGAATTTTTTTTTTCTTTTAAATTTCAAATTATTATACTCTTTTTTTCCGGTAGAAAATTTAACAGTTTCCGACACATAAAAGTTCTTTATTACGGTCTTCGCCTATAAAGATAAAAATTACAATTTCATTTAAATATTTTTTTTCAATACGAGATCCTATTGAAACATTTTAAATAAAATGTAAAACCAACTATATATGTACGAGGGCAGGAAAAAAATGAATGTTTGATTAAATAAAAGTATTCATCCGAAAAAAAAGTTAACGTAGTACACGCGCATCAAAGTATTTATTAAACAAGTATATACAGAGAATTTTATTCAACGTACGTTTTTTTTCTTAATACATCGAATAAGTATGTGCGTGTGTAAAATATAAATAAGCGTGTATATCGCGTAGCTTAATTTTCACTTTTACGAATAATTAACTTTTTTTCGTACTTAGGAGCCAGAATTCCGAATTTTTAAATAATTACGAAGTAAGAATAAGAACGGAGGAATGAATATATCTTTATTAAAGAGGCTAATTAGAAATTCAAATTTCCCGCGTTTAAATTTTTTTAAGCTAAATGGCAATTTAATAGTACTTAACGCGGGAAATTTGAATTTTTTATTGACTTTCGCGTCTTTTTCATCGACTATATAACCTATAATATATGGATATGAATTTACCTATATCATGTAATTTTCTAAAAAATTTTAATATAAAAAATAAAGAATTTAAAATGTTTAGTTAGTTTTAATTCCAATAAAAAATATAAAAATTCTAATAAGGGCGGTAAATTTGAATTAATTATAAAATACTCTTAATATATAATTAAACCCATAAAATTATACGGCATAATTTTCAAACATATATATATACTTATAAAAGTGTAATATTACATTTTTTATATATTGAATGGAAGTAAACGTCCAAAATTTTTAAACGCGGGAAATTTGAAATACATCGATTGGCATCGACGTATCCCTTGAAAAATACACCCACGCTAAAAGTCCCTCGTAAAAAAAAGTCGAAAGAGCACTTCACTCCTTTACATTACGATCAGAATAAATACCTTTGTCTATGTATATACATGTAATTACTTAAAGGATTTTTAATCTAACCAAGAGGTTTTAACGCATTCTTAATCACATTTTAATGCGTCGACACATTTTTCCTCCGCAAGAGCGTAAAATTAGTTATAAAAAAAAAAGACAGAAAGTACGACGAGGCAACCCCACCATACGCCTTTTCTTTTTAGCTGTCGGAAACAGATTACCTTCTTTTGTACCGTGACTCAGTCGTAAAACGTCTCGACCTACCCTCTTAGTATACACATACACACACATAATATGGAGCATTCCGTATGAGGCTAGCAGTCAAAAGTTGAAATTGACCAAAACTTTTCACGAGGAATGAAGTATTTTCACGACCTAAATATCTTGCCAAATTTTTGGTTATGGACTATATGTGCTCTATTAGTTCCTATATCGAGCAATTTTTTCTCCTTCGCGTTTTATCTTTTCTAAAGCTGTTATCAAATTCGATTTTGTACGTCGTAATGTTTAAAATTAATTATTTTTTGTAACAAAGTTGCATCGCTCTTTTTTTCGGGTATCTCGATCGCAATAATTTGCGTATACCATGATTTCAAAATATTATAATAATAAAATAAAGTAGTAAAAAGTGGGATATATTAATACTCTTTTAATAGGTTGAGGTTATCCTCTCATATATTTTTTTTTTTAAATTTCATATTTTCTATACACACTACACACACACACACACAGTTTATGCAAATATCTGCGTTATGAAACCTTACGATAAAAACGTGTGTACTATATGTAATATAAATTCTTATATAGGCTCCTTTTCTCTTGCATAAAAACATTTTTTCCCTCCTCTCTTTTTTTTTCGTTAAGGAAAAATATTTTACTTTAAACATTCTTATACAACGAGTACGAAAAACGAACTTATAATTTTCTTTCCTAACAACGTTATATACTCCTAGGTATAACTTTCCGACAGATAGTATATATATTATGTAAGCAACGAAAAAAAAATGTTTACGACACAAATCGTTTTAATATTTTTTCTTGAATAATATATACATATTATGTGTAAATTATTAATAAATTCAATTGTTAAAAATAATTTTTCTTTATCCGTACTGTGCGCCTCGAATATTCAAACTTCCTACAATGAATATAAAGTATTTCAGGTATTTTCGCATTCCTTTATCTAAGCATTTCATTTTATCGAAATTTTGTAGTAGCTTTTTTTTTGAAAAAAAAAGAAATAGGGAAAATTGGATATTGCAAAGAATATGGTCGAATCTTTTTAATGTGGATAATCCTTTTATATATATATATATAGCTATTGTATTTTATATATCGAATCACCGAGGGATATGGAAGTAATTTTTGTTATTTTATGAAATCAACGTTATTAGCAACGACGGATATAATTGAATAAAGATCATGATTCTTTTTCTTTTTTAAATATTGCTGAGATATATTTTTGCTGTTTTGAGGTTATGAATAGATAGTTTATAGGTTTATATTAATTTTCTACCGATTTTAATCGAATCTATACGTTCACGCATAAAAACATTTATTCATTTGCCTTTAAAAAAAATAATATCCTATACTATCTAATCCTCGATCAGAGCGTAAGTAGGTTATTATTACAAAAAAACTTACATAATCATAACCTTAAAAATAACAATATATAATTACATGCAAAATTACAAAATCACCGTAAACATGACATATTTTGGTTACAAGAAGTATTACAAAATTCATATCTTTAAAATAAAAAAATTAATTACAACAAAATTACAAAATTCATAACCTCAAAAATACAAAAATTTGATTATTTTAACAAATTAATTGACTCTCCCAGAAACCAAAAGAAAAAGGAAAAGTAAAAGTAAAAGTAAATTACGATACATCATTACCCTAATACGTTACACCCAATCCTCGCAACATATTCATTCGGAAACACCCCGTCAAAAAAAAACGCCCGTGTAATACTCCCAATAGAACGGCACACCTTCTTTAACAATCATAAAAATCGTTCGCATGCACGTACACATATATGTACATACCGATGGGACGAAATCCTCTTGGCGGGTTAATTGCGGCCATTTTATTTTTTTTTTCCTCCCCGCTGTTGTATATATACCGACGGAGCATGAGTGGTATATCTTATTGGTTGTGGGCACGCAGCGAAGGCACAAGAATTACACCCTCCTAAATTCCTCGAAGCATCTGATTGCATTTAATTGCTCGGCTAATTAATTGCATTATTTATCGCCCCACGGTCTACGCGATAAACCGTTGATTTAATTCGCTCAGTTGATTCGCGCCACCACCCCCGCATATACATACTATATATATATGGTTTTTCTTCATGCACCGGAAATTGTATTCGCGTAGGCTGATTTGTGGTGTCGATCTGGATTCGTGTTTCTGAAAATGATGATTATTTTAACCACGGGATATTTTCTTTTTTTTTCAATTTCTTGTTGTTATTGGGTTCGACGGTATATTGATGTATTAAATTGTAATTGTTGAGAAAAACAAATTAATTCGAAATTTGCGGGTTTGCGTATATATTGCGATACATTGTAATAAAAATTGAAATTGATAAGTAATCATTTTATTTTTTGAAATATCGAAATTAGTCCGGGCGCTGAGGGGGGTTTCGTGGCCACTTTTTGTCCCCTCGGGAACTTTTCATATTTGTATGTTTTTTGGGTCGTAGAAACAGAATTTTGAGGTTCCCAGGCCCAAATTTGGTCCCATTTGAGATATGGCCCATTTTTAATAAAAATACCGAATTTTTCAAGCTTTTCGTAAAATTGACCTTATTTAATGCAAGAATGATTTTTTATATTATATAAGTATATTTTTTGTAATAATTACGTAAATAAATAGTTATTTTACCGTGAAACAACCCAATAAAAAACGAAACTCAATTAAAAAGGCTTAGCATGCGCGCTCTTTTCTTATGCAGTAGGCCTAATCCGCACTTTTTAAATGTAATATAAGCACACGCATACGCTCATATATATATATATATATATATATATATATATATATATATATATATATATATATATATATATATATATATATATATATATATAGGGGTATTCCACGTGAAGTGGTCCGATCAAAATTTTAAAATGCATCAAATTTTGGGTATACAATGCAAATGTTTTTCAGAACACAGAAAAAAATTTTTAGGTGCCGGACTCAATTTGCTCAAAAGTTATTCTAATCTCAAAAAGTGAAATTTCCAAGTTTTTTAAACACCAGCTGGGTTTACCACTATTTAACTCAAAATCTATCAACAAAATCTATCAATTTTACTATAAACATTCTTATACAACGAGTACGAAAAACGAAACTTATAATTTTCTTTCCTAACAACGTTATATACTCCTAGGTATAACTTTCCGACAGATAGTACATATATATATGTAAGCAACGAAAAAAAAATGTTTACGACACGAATCGTTTTAATATTTTTTCTTGAATAATATATAAATATATATGTGTAAATTATTAATAAATTCAATTGTTAAAAATAATTTTTTCTTTATCCGTACTGTACGCTCGAATATTCAAAACTTCCTACAATGAATATAAAGTATTTCAGGTATTTTCGCATTCCTTTATCTAAGCATTTCATTTATCGGAATTTTGTAGAGCTTTTTTTTGAAAAAAAAAAGAAATAGGGAAATATGGATATTGCAAAGAATATTGGTCGAATCTTTTTAATGTTGGATAATCCTTTTATATATATATATATATATATTGTATTTTATATATCGAATCACCGAGGGATATGGAAGTAATTTTGTTATTTTATGAAATCAACGTTATTAGCAACGACGGATATAATTGAATAAAGAATATGATTTTTTTCTTTTTTAAAGATTGCTGAGATATATTTTTTGCTGTTTTGAGGTTATGAATAGATAGTTTATAGGTTATAATTAATTTTCTACCGATTTTTAATCGAATCTATACGTTCACGCATAAAAACATTTATTCATTTGTCTTTAAAAAAAAAAAAAAAATAATATCCTATACTATCTAATCCTCGATCAGAGCGTAAGTAGGTTATTATTACAAAAAAACTTACATAATCATAACCTTAAAAATAACAATATATAATTACATGAAAAATTACAAAATCACCGTAAACATGACATATTTTGGTTACAAGAAGTATTACAAAATTCATATCTTTAAAAATAAAAAAATTTAATTACAACAAAAATTACAAAATTCATAACCTCAAAAATACAAAAATTTGATTATTTTAACAAATTAATTGACTCTCCCAGAAACCAAAAGAAAAAGGAAAAGTAAAAGTAAAAGTAAATTACGATACATCATTACCCTAATACGTTACACCCAATCCTCGCAACATATTCATTCGGAAACACCCGTCAAAAAAAAACGCCCGTGTAATACTCCCAATAGAACGGCACACCTTCTTTAACAATCATAAAAATCGTTCGCATGCACGTACACATATATGTACATACCGATGGGACGAAATCCTCTTGGCGGGTTAATTGCGGCCATTTTATTTTTTTTTTCCTCCCCGCTGTTGTATATATACCGACGGAGCATGAGTGGTATATCTTATTGGTTGTGGGCACGCAGCGAAGGCACAAGAATTACACCCTCCTAAATTCCTCGAAGCATCTGATTGCATTTAATTGCTCGGCTAATTAATTGCATTATTTATCGCCCCACGGTCTACGCGATAAACCGTTGATTTAATTCGCTCAGTTGATTCGCGCCACCACCACCCCCGCATATACATACTATATATATATGGTTTTTCTTCATGCACCGGAAATTGTATTCGCGTAGGCTGATTTGTGGTGTCGATCTGGATTCGTGTTTCTGAAAATGATGATTATTATTTTAACCACGGGATATTTTTCTTTTTTTTTTCAATTTCTTGTTTGTTGTTATTGGGTTCGACGGTATATTGATGTATTAAATTGTAATTGTTGAGAAAAACAAATTAATTCGAAATTTGCGGGTTTGCGTATATATTGCGATACATTGTAATAAAAATTGAAATTGATAAGTAATCATTTTATTTTTTGAAATATCGAAATTAGTCCGGGCGCTGAGGGGGGTTTCGTGGCCACTTTTTGTCCCCTCGGGAACTTTTCATATTTGTATGTTTTTTGGGTCGTAGAAACAGAATTTTGAGGTTCCCAGGCCCAAATTTGGTCCCATTTGAGATATGGCCCATTTTTAATAAAAATACCGAATTTTTCAAGCTTTTCGTAAAATTGACCTTATTTAATGCAAGAATGATTTTTTATATTATATAAGTATATATTTTTTGTAATAATTACGTAAATAAATAGTTATTTTACCGTGAAACAACCCAATAAAAAACGAAACTCAATTAAAAAGGCTTAGCATGCGCGCTCTTTTCTTATGCAGTAGGCCTAATCCGCACTTTTTAAATGTAATATAAGCACACGCATACGCTCATATATATATATATAATATATATATATATATATAATATATATATATATATATATATATATATATATATATATATATATATATATATGGGGTATTCCGTATGAGGCTAGCAGTCAAAAAGTTGAAATGACCAAAACTTTTCACGAGGAATGAAGTATTTTCACGACCTAAATATCTTGCCAAATTTTTGGTTATGGACTATATGTGCTCTATTAGTTCCTATATCGAGCAATTTTTTTCTCCTTCGCGGTTTATCTTTTTCTAAAGCTGTTATCAAATTTCGATTGTACGTCGTAATGTTAAAATTAATTATTTTTTGTAACAAAATTGCATCGCTCTTTTTTTCGGGTATCTCGATCGCAAATTATTTGCGTTATACATTATTTCAAAATATGTATAATAATAAAATAAAGTAGTAAAAAGTGGGATATATTAATACTCTTTTAATATGTTGGAGGTTATTCCTCTCATATATTGTTTTTTTAAATTTCATATTTTTCTATACACACACACACACACACACACAGTTTTATGCAAATAGCTTGCGTTATGAAACCTTACGATAAAACGTCGTGTACTATATGTAATATAATTCTTATATAGGCTCCTTTTCTCTTGCATAAAAAACATTTTTCCCTCCTCTCTTTTTTTTCGTAAGGAAAATATTTTACTTTAAACATTCTTATACAACGAGTACGAAAAACGAAACTTATAATTGTCTTTCCTAACAACGTATATACTCCTAGGTATAACTTTCCGACAGATAGTATATATATATGTAAGCAACGAAAAAAAAATGTTTACGACACGAATCGTTTTAATATTTTTTCTTGAATAATATATAAATATATATGTGTAAATATTAATAAATTCAATTGTTAAAAATAATTTTTTCTTTATCCGTACTGTGCGCTCGAATATTCAAACTTCCTACAATGAATAAAGTATTTCAGGTATTTTCGCATTCCTTTATCTAAGCATTTCATTTATCGGAATTTTGTAGAGCTTTTTTTTGAAAAAAAAAGAAATAGGGAAATATGGATATTGCAAAGAATATTGGTCGAATCTTTTTAATGTTGGATAATCCTTTTATATATATATATATATATATATATTGTATTTTATATATCGAATCACCGAGGGATATGGAAGTAATTTTGTTATTTTATGAAATCAACGTTATTAGCAACGACGGATATAATTGAATAAAGATCATGATTTTTTTCTTTTTTAAATATTGCTGAGATATATTTTTTGCTGTTTTGAGGTTATGAATAGATAGTTTATAGTTTATAATTAATTTTCTACCGATTTTTAATCGAATCTATACGTTCACGCATAAAAACATTTATTCATTTGCCTTTAAAAAAAAGTAATATCCTATACTATCTAATCCTCGATCAGAGCGTAAGTAGGTTATTATTACAAAAAAACTTACATAATCATAACCTTAAAAATAACAATATATAATTACATGCAAAATTACAAAATCACCGTAAACATGACATATTTTGGTTACAAGAACAATTACAAAATTCATATCTTTAAAAATTACAAAATTCATAACCTCAAAAATACAAAAATTTGATTATTTTAACAATTAATTGACTCTCCCAGAAACCAAAAGAAAAGTAAAAGTAAAAGTAAAAGTAAATTACGATACATCATTACCCTAATACGTTACACCCAATCCTCGCAACATATTCATTCGGAAACACCCCTCAAAAAAAAACGCCCGGTAATACTCCCAATAGAACGGCCACACCTTCTTTAACAATCATAAAAATCGTTCGCATGCACGTACACATATATGTACATACCGATGGGACGAAATCCTCTTGGCGGGTTAATGCGGCCATTTTATTTTTTTTTTCCTCCCGCTGTGTATATATACGACGGAGCATGAGTGGTATATCTTATTGGTTGTGGGCACGCGCGAAGGCACAAGAATTACACCCTCCTAAATTCCTCGAAGCATCTGATTGCATTTAATTGCCGGCTAATTAATTGCATATTTATCGCCCACGGTCTACGCGATAAACCGTTGATTTAATTCGCTCAGTTGATTCGCGCCACCACCACCCCCGCATATACATACTATATATATATGGTTTTTCTTCATGCACCGGAAATTGTATTCGCGTAGGCTGATTTGTGGTGTCGATCTGGATTCGTGTTTCTGAAAATGATGATTATTATTTTAACCACGGGATATTTTTCTTTTTTTTTCAATTTCTTGTTTGTTGTTATTGGGTTCGACGGTATATTGATGTATTAAATTGTAATTGTTGAGAAAAACAAATTAATTCGAAATTTGCGGGTTTGCGTATATATTGCGATACATTGTAATAAAAATTGAAATTGATACGTAATCATTTTATTTTTTGAAATATCGAAATTAGTCCGGGCGCTGAGGGGGGTTTCGTGGCCACTTTTTGTCCCCTCGGGAACTTTTCATATTTGTATGTTTTTTGGGTCGTAGAAACAGAATTTTGAGGTTCCCAGGCCCAAATTTGGTCCCATTTGAGATATGGCCCATTTTTAATAAAAATACCGAATTTTTCAAGCTTTTCGTAAAATTGACCTTATTTAATGCAAGAATGATTTTTTATATTAATAAGTATATATTTTTTGTAATAATTACGTAAATAAATAGTTATTTTACCGTGAAACAACCCAATAAAAAACGAAACTCAATTAAAAAGGCTTAGCATGCGCGCTCTTTTCTTATGCAGTAGGCCTAATCCGCACTTTTTAAATGTAATATAAGCACACGCATACGCTCATATATATATATATATACATATATAGGTATATAACACATGTATATATATGTGTGTATATATATATATATATATATATATATATATATATGGGGTATTCCACGTGAAGTGGTCCGATCAAAATTTTAAAATGCATCAAATTTTGGGTATACAATGCAAATGTTTTCAGAACACAGAAAAAAATTTTTAGGTGCCGGACTCAATTTGCTCAAAAGTTATTCTAATCTCAAAAAGTGAAATTTCCAAGTTTTTTAAACACCAGCTGGGTTTACCACTATTTAACTCAAAATCTATCAACAAAATCTATCAATTTTACTATAGAACATTATATGTAACATTCGTTGCTAATTATGTCTAGAATTTATCCTTCTGCGTTAGAATTTCTAATCTCAAAGTCAATGTTACATATACTACATGTCAATATTTAACTTAAAAAGTGTAAGTGCGCCACAATTGATTTTTTTATGCAAAAGTCTAAAAGAAAGCTTGGATGATGATTGGATGGATGATGAAGCTTGAACCTTTCAAATGGTTTGTAGCATTTTTATGGCCTTTAGTTCTGTAAAAAGTTAGAATAATTTAAAATTCTCAAAAAACAGAAAAAATGACAAAATTTACAAAAATTAACATAATAATTCCCATTTAAATTTAAAAAAAATTTCGTGTTTCTTTAAATTATCATAGTTTTTACAGAACTAAAGGCCATAAAAATGCTACAAACCATTTGAAAGGTATTACTCCAACTTTCTTTTAGACTTTTGCATAAAAAAATCAATTGTGGCGCACTTACACTTTTTTAAGTTAAATATTGACATGTAGTATATGTAACATTGACTTTGAGATTAGAAATTCTAACGCAGAAGGATAAATTCTAGACATAATTAGCAATGAATGTTACATATAATGTTCTATAGTAAAATTGATAGATTTTGTTGATAGATTTTGAGTTAAATAGTGGTAAACCCAGCTGGTGTTAAAAAAACTTGGAAATTTCACTTTTTGAGATTAGAATAACTTTTGAGCAAATTGAGTCCGGCACCTAAAAATTGTTTTCTGTGTTCTGAAAAACATTTGCATTGTATACCCAAAATTTGATGCATTTTAAAATTTTGATCGGATCACTTCACGTGGAATACCCCATATATATATATATATATATATATATACACACACATATATACATGTGTTATATACCTATATATGTATATATATATATATATGAGCGTATGCGTGTGCTTATATTACATTTAAAAAGTGCGGATTAGGCCTACTGCATAAGAAAAGAGCGCGCATGCTAAGCCTTTTTAATTGAGTTTCGTTTTTTATTGGGTTGTTTCACGGTAAAATAACTATTTATTTACGTAATTATTACAAAAAATATATACTTATAATATAAAAAGTCATTCTTGCATTAAATAAGGTCAATTTTACGAAAAGCTTGAAAAATTCGGTATTTTTATTAAAATGGGCCATATCTCAAAATGGGACCAAATTTGGGCCTGGGAACCTCAAAATTCTGTTTCTACGACCCAAAAAACATACAAATATGAAAAGTTCCCGAGGGGACAAAAAGTGGCCACGAAACCCCCCTCAGCGCCCGGACTAAATGTATATTTCTTTTTTCAAGCGGACATTTGGTAGTTGATAATTTTTTTTTATCGAGAAAAATAATCAGAGTCAGTTTGGCCTTACAGTCAAAATTAAATAGTTATTTTCACATGTATAAAAAACATAAAAATCGTTCGCATGCACGTACACATATATGTACATACCGATGGGACGAAATCCTCTTGGCGGGTTAATTGCGGCCATTTTATTTTTTTTTTCCTCCCCGCTGTTGTATATATACCGACGGAGCATGAGTGGTATATCTTATTGGTTGTGGGCACGCAGCGAAGGCACAAGAATTACACCCTCCTAAATTCCTCGAAGCATCTGATTGCATTTAATTGCTCGGCTAATTAATTGCATTATTTATCGCCCCACGGTCTACGCGATAAACCGTTGATTTAATTCGCTCAGTTGATTCGCGCCACCACCACCCCCGCATATACATACTATATATATATGGTTTTTCTTCATGCACCGGAAATTGTATTCGCGTAGGCTGATTTGTGGTGTCGATCTGGATTCGTGTTTCTGAAAATGATGATTATTATTTTAACCACGGGATATTTTTCTTTTTTTTCAATTTCTTGTTTGTTGTTATTGGGTTCGACGGTATATTGATGTATTAAATTGTAATTGTTGAGAAAAACAAATTAATTCGAAATTTGCGGGTTTGCGTATATATTGCGATACATTGTAATAAAAATTGAAATTGATAAGTAATCATTTTATTTTTTGAAATATCGAAATTAGTCCGGGCGCTGAGGGGGTTTCGTGGCCACTTTTTGTCCCCTCGGGAACTTTTCATATTTGTATGTTTTTTGGGTCGTAGAAACAGAATTTTGAGGTTCCCAGGCCCAAATTTGGTCCCATTTTGAGATATGGCCCATTTTTAATAAAAATACCGAATTTTTCAAGCTTTTCGTAAAATTGACCTTATTTAATGCAAGAATGATTTTTTATATTATATAAGTATATATTTTTTGTAATAATTACGTAAATAAATAGTTATTTTACCGTGAAACAACCCAATAAAAAACGAAACTCAATTAAAAGGCTTAGCATGCGCGCTCTTTTCTTATGCAGTAGGCCTAATCCGCACTTTTTAAATGTAATATAAGCACACGCATACGCTCATATATATATATATCTATATACATATATAGGTATATAACACATGTATATATATGTGTGTATATATATATATATATATATATATATATATATGGGGTATTCCACGTGAAGTGGTCCGATCAAAATTTTAAAATGCATCAAATTTTGGGTATACAATGCAAATGTTTTTCAGAACACAGAAAAAATTTTTAGGTGCCGGACTCAATTTGCTCAAAAGTTATTCTAATCTCAAAAAGTGAAATTTCCAAGTTTTTTTAAACACCAGCTGGGTTTACCACTATTTAACTCAAAATCTATCAACAAAATCTATCAATTTTACTATAGAACATTATATGTAACATTCGTTGCTAATTATGTCTAGAATTTATCCTTCTGCGTTAGAATTTCTAATCTCAAAGTCAATGTTACATATACTACATGTCAATATTTAACTTAAAAAGTGTAAGTGCGCCACAATTGATTTTTTTATGCAAAAGTCTAAAAGAAAGCTTGGATGATGATTGGATGGATGATGAAGCTTGAACCTTTCAAATGGTTTGTAGCATTTTTATGGCCTTTAGTTCTGTAAAAAGTTAGAATAATTTAAAATTCTCAAAAAACAGAAAAAATGACAAAATTTACAAAAATTAACATAATAATTCCCATTTAAATTTAAAAAAAATTTCGTGTTTCTTTAAATTATCATAGTTTTTACAGAACTAAAGGCCATAAAAATGCTACAAACCATTTGAAAGGTATTACTCCAACTTTCTTTTAGACTTTTGCATAAAAAATCAATTGTGGCGCACTTACACTTTTTTAAGTTAAATATTGACATGTAGTATATGTAACATTGACTTTGAGATTAGAAATTCTAACGCAGAAGGATAAATTCTAGACATAATTAGCAATGAATGTTACATATAATGTTCTATAGTAAAATTGATAGATTTTGTTGATAGATTTTGAGTTAAATAGTGGTAAACCCAGCTGGTGTTAAAAAAACTTGGAAATTTCACTTTTTGAGATTAGAATAACTTTTGAGCAAATTGAGTCCGGCACCCTAAAAATTGTTTTCTGTGTTCTGAAAAACATTTGCATTGTATACCCCAAAATTTGATGCATTTTAAAATTTTGATCGGATCACTTCACGTGGAATACCCCATATATATATATATATATATATATATATATACACACACATATATATACATGTGTTATATACCTATATATGTATATATATATATATATGAGCGTATGCGTGTGCTTATATTACATTTAAAAAGTGCGGATTAGGCCTACTGCATAAGAAAAGAGCGCGCATGCTAAGCCTTTTTAATTGAGTTTCGTTTTTTATTGGGTTGTTTCACGGTAAAATAACTATTTATTTACGTAATTATTACAAAAAATATATACTATATAATATAAAAAGTCATTCTTGCATTAAATAAGGTCAATTTTACGAAAAGCTTGAAAAATTCGGTATTTTTATTAAAAATGGGCCATATCTCAAAATGGGACCAAATTTGGGCCTGGGAACCTCAAAATTCTGTTTCTACGACCCAAAAAACATACAAATATGAAAAGTTCCCGAGGGGACAAAAAGTGGCCACGAAACCCCCCTCAGCGCCCGGACTAAATGTATATTTCTTTTTTCAAGCGGACATTTGGTAGTTGATAATTTTTTTTTATCGAGAAAAATAATCAGAATCAGTTTGGCCTTACAGTCAAAATTAAATAGTTATTTTCACATGTATAAAAAACAAAAAATCTGAAAAAGTACTAATATTTTTATAATATTTTTTTCATTATTTGTATTTATTGCGTTAGGTTTTTTTTATATATTTGGGAATGAGTCTTTAAGTTTGGCTGTAAGATCGAACTGAAGTTTATGACAGTCGATATTAGAATTGATTATTATATTATTGAATTAATCAAAAATGAATACCCTAAGTCATTTTTCTATCGTAAAATGATCAACTCCTTACGAATCTGATATATCAGAATCCAGGATATTTTTTCCACGGAAAATTTCAAAATTGCGTGTTGAAAAACATAGGAAATTTAGTACACACACACTGATTGGGTTTTCACTTTTAATATTTTATATTTACCGTTTTTGTCAAAAATTTCACGTCCGCCATATAGAAAAAAATTTTCAGAAACATTTGTACTACCTAGCTTTATCAAAGAAATATTTTCAACCTATATCTAGATTTTAATCCTGGTTTATGAATTTCACACAACAATTTTCTCAGAAAAAAAGTTTAATGTAATATTGAATTTCCATCAACATTCCATTTTGAAAATTTTTATGTAAAGTATCCTTTATGTAATCTTATACTTTAAGAAAGAAAAGTGACTGGGTATTCTTTTTTGATTATTTTAATGTTTTTTTCGATGACAAAAGATAATCGACAATAAAATGCCTACTTGGAAACAAAGTCTTGAGTTGGGAAAGTTAGAGTTCTATAATCTGGTTCGGAGACATGTCATTAAAGAGGTTCATATTTTCTATTAGGATATACTTTTGATGCTTACGAATATAAAAAATTGATATACAATTCAAGCACGAGAAATTTAAACCAATTTTGACATTTTTCATATTGTATAACCTAAAAATTATAACATGTAATGTATAAAAGTATGCGGAATCATGTACATTATTATAGTATATTTTTTTTTATTATTAAGCTTTATTAATCTCATACGAGATTTTTTAGTACATTATATTTCTTTCAAGAAAATCAAAAAATAATAAACCCGGTAAATTCAAATTTTTTATTAACTTCGATATATCCTCTTATTCTAACCTATAAAATTATACCACCTAATTTTAAAAAAAAAACGTTATAATACACATTTTTTTCTTTTAATTAGTCATCCAAATAACGTTAAGTCCATAAAATCAAAATTTTTTGTTGGCATTAGAATATTGTCTTAACACATTCTAACCTATAAAACTATATAACGTTATTCTCAAAAAATTAATTCAAACCTTAAAGAATCATACAATGAACACTTTTGATGCAACGTATTATTTAGGATCGTTTATCGTAATTACTCGTTATTAAATTAACAAAATATAGGTGTAATAAAGTGAGATTATGTTAAAAGAGAATTTCTTATTTGGTTCGTTTTTTTAAATTAACACGTTGTTTTTTTTTCGTTTTTTTCTTCTTCAACGTTTGGATGAATATGTTAATGAGAGAGGTTACATGGATTGGTAGGAATAAATTACTTTCTAGGACGATCCATTTACTTGCACCCTGACTAAATTTGAAATTCGAAATTACGTAAGGCTCTGTAACGATATTCATTTTTCAAAATTTGTACAAATTTTGTATACAGATTTTTACAAATTTGTGTGTATATAAATTTGATAATTATCTTTTACGAGAAATTAAAAATTTTTGAGGTTATGTAAATAATGTTCTTTTTTTGGTATTTTATACGTCGACTCGATATTTTACTAGTCTCTGAAAAATGTTACGCTTGTACCTCATTTATACCGGAATTTCCGCTGTAGGGTGATAGAAGGAGTTTGTTTGGTTAATTTTGATATCGATTGAAACGATTGATGTACCTTGAAAGAGATTATTTATACATGAGATTTAAAAAAAATAGCTAGTTTATACCGAAAAAACTGTTTCATTTTCCACTAGAATAATTGTAGGAATATGCATCTCTGACTAAAGATTTGGTTAAGTTTACTTTGTTTTATTTTATTTGTTTTGAATTCTTTTGTATAAATGAAAAATAGTGTACGTGCATGAAACTGATTTTTAGGTTAAACTTTTATTTTTTACGAGATGTCGAACGCAAATTACAGGAATCTGCACCTTTCAACCCACAAATAAATACTAAATTGTTGAATTAAAATTCTGAAAAAATTAATATGAATAGCTTAAAACATAAGGAAGGGCCTGACGTTTTGATTTTTTTAGAAAAAATCATCGTTTTTAATAATAATTATATAAAACAATTTTTGGTCAAAAAAAGGCATAAACTTTTAACTCAAAGATCGTAATCTAATTATGAATTTAAAAATCTGGAAAAATTTCGGTATATTATTTAAAACATGTCTAAAGTTTTGACGTTCACGGTTTTTTAAAAAATGTATTTATAACATTTTAACCTCAAAATCCCACTTTCATTTCAGATTTTGAGGTTCTAATGTTATAAAATATCGTATGAAACTATTGTGGAAGAAAATCATCTCACACAACAGTGTCATAATGTACTATTATTTGTTACTAAAAAAATGTAAAATGTGACCATTTGCTGAGTTTCACATCCCTTTAAATTTGGTGCTTATGAAAAATAGTTGGGTTTTTACTAGCAATTTTTTACTATCCATAATTTTAATAAGGCTATGTAATTTATTATCTTAAATACTACACCATTTTTTGGCCACCAAATGTCAGCGAAAAATGTTTCGACCACACGCCAAATATTAAAACTCCTTTGTATCGTCGTACAATCTATACGTTATGTATTGAATTTTTTCAAATACATACACTCACAAAAATGATTTCTTATTGCAAATGGAATTCTTCTCAACTGTGCGTCAAAAAGAAATCCGTTAGAAGTTAAATGATTCTTCTAAAATTTAAAGGAGTATGCTTCTTGTTTCACGAAATAATCCTAAACTTAATAAACGTAAGAGGAAATTCATGTTAATAACAGAAGAATCATTTAACATTAAGTGGATATCATTTTGGCGGATATTTGAGAAGAATTCCGCTTGCATTAAGAAACCATTTTTGTGAGTGTACATCAGTTTCTGATCACCTTTCAGTTACTAAACGTCCACACATCACGAAAAATTAACAATACGTATTGCGCTCAATTTCCACATCCGCATCAAAAACTCATCCCCATTCATCAAAATACTTCTCGCTTCTTCCTTTCCACCTGAAAACTCAACGATCACCACCCATACATATATAAATTATTAATACGCATTCTCTTTTTTTTCGTTAATTTTCGTTATATACACCTCACTTGAAGAACAGCAACGAAGCGTAAAGAAAACAAAAAAGTTGATATACAGACCAGGTGATTTTCGACTTTGAAGAGTATATAAGCTCACCAAAATTCAGAGCGTATGTACCAGATTTATAAGCGCTTGCAGTGAGTACTTTTCCTCCTCCTACTCCACCCCCCCTTCTTTTATCTATATACGACGCTTATACGTCAGCCGGATTAGAGGCTTTCCGTCTCTTCGCAAATAATCAACTGCAAAATGAAATCCACCCATTTGCATATGGGCGAAAATGTTCAGACGCGTCGAGATTACGCTTGAGTCGTCGAAAAGTATATTTCATATATACGCGTATATATACATACGTACACACATACACATACATATGCATATATATACACACGCATACGTACATACATACATATGTATACATATATATATATATATATGCATACATATGCACATACACACACATACATAGGGGGCGCGTCTCGCAGTCGTTATCGTCTAAGAGGATTTCTTCGAAAAGCCATCAGAGTTTGCAACGCGCTTTTCAAAAATATAAATTGGCTTCGAAACGAGTTTATATCCTTCTCTAACCTTCTTTTTTTTCTTCGTCTTTTTCTTCTGCTTCTTCTTCTTGTACCGTGGAAGGTTTCGATTTTCATAATGGTTGCGAGTGATATGTGCGGGTAATAACGTTAAAAACCGTTGGATCGTCGCGCAGTGGAGAGAGTAAGAAAGGAAGCGAAACGTATAATATTCAATTATCTAATACAAGATTACTCTAATTTCTTTTATTTTTTTTTATATTTTTTTCGGGAGAAAGTTGAGAAGGAGTTTTACAGTTTCCTACGAGTTTCCTCGAGGTAAATCCCGTTAAGGCCGGTTGTCGTATATTCCTTTGGATTTTCTATATACGAGACCGGAATTTTTCCCAGCCTCGCGTTAGAACTTAAAAAAAAGTTTAGGACTATGTATATAGTTTCTCGGTTTTAGATATGTATTTTTTGTAGGGGGTGGATGACTGTTTTGCAGAAAGAGGGAGACATAGGTGTACGGAGAGGATTTTCTTTTTTTTTTTATGATGATCGTATGTTGCGTAGCGAGGTTTTGGAGTTTTTATTGGATGTTCGGTGAAATGTTAAGTGAGATTGATGAATTTTTTTTTAATTTTTTGTCATGTTGGTACATAATCATTTTTTACGGTTTTAATTTTATACGGATTTTTGGTGTACGTAAATTTACTCTGAAATCACGGAAAATTTTATTGATTATCCAAATTTGACGTCTCTCGTTGAGATAACAAATTGTTTTTGTTAAATTTTCGATATTGTTTATTGCACTTTTACTTAAAATCAGGTGACGATTTTTCGTCGTTGTTGATATCTCGCTCATGTCGTAATATTAATTTGCATGAAGAAGATACATATTTCTTCATTTTTAATGGTTTGAGGTTAAAAATTGTTACTTAAGTGGATGTCGGACCCAGAAAATAGTCATTTTGTAATTTTTGTTATAAAAAAATGAATAAAGTTTTTAAAAAACGCCGAACGTCAAGCCTTTACGCATGTTTTAAATAATATACCCAAATTTTTAAATCCATAATTTAATCACGATGTTTGGGTTGAAATATTATGCTTTTTTTGTCCAATAATTACCGAACAAACATTGTTTACTCAATAAGAAATTTTTTTTCATTAAAAAATCAAAACATCAAGCTCTTCTTTATATTTTCAGTTATCCGTATAAACTTTTTCAGATTTTTAATGCAACATTTTAGATATAATTTTTTGGTTGAAATGTGCAGATTCCTGTAATTTGGGTCGGACATCCCGTTAAGGGGGCCATACACTGTTTTACCTGTAAATTTCATTAAAATTAATTTAATTTATTGTAATACAGAATACATATTTTAATATGCATAAATTCATCAGATATGATTTTTGTAAACATTTTAAAATTTTGGTTAGGAAAATTGACAATATGAAACCACCAAAATCCTTAGATCAGCGAAGGACTCAAAATGAGTATTCGTACTCACTACTTTCAAATCATTAAAAACTTCTTAATTTATTTTAAAATAATATTTTAACAAAAATTAAAAAAGAATTATACAACAATCAACGTTTTGTTTGCGAATAACATTAAATTCATGTTTTTATAATTCTGCTCCACTTACATTGTAACAATGAATTTGAAGAAGTGCTTACTGTTTATTACTGTAAATAGTTTTAAAAAATACTTAAATTGACTTTAATTTTGAATCTGTCATTTTGAATTTCATAATTCTGATTGCATATTCGTTTTCAGCAACTCCAAATCTCCCGAGTATAAGTTTTCAATTAAAAATTTTCCTTGTAAAATGAAAAGTAGATAACCAGCATTTGTATACGTCATTTTAAATTTCAAAATTCTGATTACTGATTCGTATATCCAGCGACTCTAGAAACCCTCGAGTATAAATATCTAAACTGATTTCAGCATTTTTTCTGTACATTATTGAAACTCTTTTATCTCAAAATATTCGTCAAATTCTCATAAATTTCGTCACTTTTCAAATGAAAATTAAAAAGAAAATTTAAAAGTTATCAACTTTAAACTTATTTCTTTAGTAGAGTATACTCTTAAGCTTAAATTTGCGAGGTATAACATTTCATAAAAGTGATTACATCAAACGTTATTGAGGAAAATGCCATGACTTGATATCTCATGAATTCTTAACCGTTGAACAAGATATCTCATCATTTCGCGCAAAAGGAATAATATACCCCTTTCTTCAAAAAGAGAAAAAAAAAATTTCACACAAATTACAAAATAATATTACTAACCCCAAGACATGGAAAACAGTTAACATTCCTTTACGCGAAAGCTGCAAACACTTAAAAAAAATAATTCCATCTAACCACGAAATTCTCAAATTCTAATACACTATCACACCATCATATTATAACATACACAAAATAAAAAATAAAAATTTATTCGCTTATTACATAACTGATTTAACTTCACGCGAGCCTTCTTTTTATTTTTATTTTAGCGCAGTGTGCCTTCCTAGTTAAAAGTTTCTTGAATAAAAGACTGTATATATACAACAACACAATATATATATTAGGAGAAAACCAAAAAAAAAACACCGTGCGTATTTTTTTTTTCTACACGCTAACTGCGTTCTTTCTAATTAGAATTTTAATACAAACAGTACGAACAAAAAACAAAGAAGAAGAAGAAGAACGAGATGTACTAATTGTATAGAAAAAAAAACCGAAAGAGTAAAAACATGAACTTTTGAACCTTTAAAATTATCCGATATGTGTATATATACATATAATAAAACAAACGTAATCGTCCTACAATATATATTTAAAAAAAAGGGAAATAATTGTATCTTAATCATATACACATCAGATATATATAAATAAATTCGGGTACATGAATTTTTAATTCTTCCTCGTTTCCCTTTTTTCCTTTTTTTTGTACATAATATGTAAATAAAGTTCACATTAACCATATTTAGGTCGTTCGCTCGCAACAAGCCGAATCTAAAATTCAAATTCAAAATTAAGTGACAAACTTAATTTTTCTTTTTTCGTTTACCAAGACCTTAATTGGTAATTAAATGTAGTAAAAAAAAAGAAAAACATTGAATTTCGCGTTAATTCGATCATTCGTCGGCGAATTTTCTTTTTTTAATCTAGGACACATCACGATGTGTGTACATATATACGATTTTGCAAAAAAAAAATTCGAATTTTTTTCCTTTTCAATATTTGCCGTTCCGGTGTCGTGAATAATTTAAAACTTGTTGTATTATTATAACGTACTTAACGTCATTTGAATATTAATTAATTCGAATTAATTGTTGGAGTAAACGCTTTGACCCGAAATCGCATAAATTCATTTATTCAAAACTAGTTTACCAAAGTTTAATAATGTTTTTAAAAAACGCCGAACGTCAAGCCTTTACGCATGTTTTAAATAATATACCCAAATTTTTAAATCCATAATTTAATCACGATGTTTGGGTTGAAATTATTTTTTTTGTAATAATTACCGACCAAACATTGTTTACTCAATAAGAAATTTTTTTTCATTAAAAAATCAAAACATCAAGCTCTTCTTTATATTTTCAGTTATCCGTATAAACTTTTTCAGATTTTTAATGCAACATTTTAGATATAATTTTTTGGTTGAAATGTGCAGATTCCTGTAATTTGGGTCGGACATCCCGTTAAGGGGGCCATACACTGTTTTACCTGTAAATTTCATTAAAATTAATTTAATTTATTGTAATACAGAATACATATTTTAATATGCATAAATTCATTAGATATGATTTTTGTAAACATTTTAAAATTTTGGTTAGGAAAATTGACAATATGGAACCACCAAAATCCTTAGATCAGCGAAGGACTCAAAATGAGTATTCGTACTCACTACTTTCAAATCATTAAAAACTTCTTAATTTATTTTAAAATAATATTTTAACAAAAATTAAAAAAGAATTATACAACAATCAACGTTTTGTTTGCGAATAACATTAAATTCATGTTTTTATAATTCTGCTCCACTTACATTGTAACAATGAATTTGAAGAAGTGCATACTGTTTATTACTGTAAATAGTTTTAAAAAATACTTAAATTGACTTTAATTTTGAATCTGTCATTTTGAATTTCATAATTCTGATTGCATATTCGTTTTCAGCAACTCCAAATCTCCCGAGTATAAGTTTTCAATTAAAAATTTTCCTTGTAAAATGAAAAGTAGATAACCAGCATTTTGTATACGTCATTTTAAATTTCAAAATTCTGATTACTGATTCGTATATCCAGCGACTCTAGAAACCCTCGAGTATAAATATCTAAACTGATTTCAGCATTTTTTCTGTAGATTATTGAAACTCTTTTATCTCAAAATATTCGTCAAATTCTCATAAATTTTCGTCACTTTTCAAATGAAAATTAAAAAGAAAATTTAAAAGTTATCAACTTTAAACTTATTTCTTTAGTAGAGTATACTCTTAAGCTTAAATTTGCGAGGTATAACATTTCATAAAAGTGATTACATCAAACGTTATTGAAGAAAATGTCACGACTTGATATCTCATGAATTCTTAACCGTTGAACAAGATATCTCATCATTTCGCGCAAAAGGAATAATATACCCCTTTCTTCAAAAAGAGAAAAAAAAAATTTCACACAAATTACAAAATAATATTACTAACCCCAAGACATGGAAAACAGTTAACATTCCTTTACGCGAAAGCTGCAAACACTTAAAAAAAATAATTCCATCTAACCACGAAATTCTCAAATTCTAATACACTATCACACCATCATGTTATAACATACACAAAATAAAAAATAAAAATTTATTCGCTTATTACATAACTGATTTAACTTCACGCGAGCCTTCTTTTTATTTTTATTTTAGCGCAGTGTGCCTTCCTAGTTAAAAGTTTCTTGAATAAAAGACTGTATATATACAACAACACAATATATATATTAGGAGAAAACCAAAAAAAAAACACCGTGCGTATTTTTTTTTTTTCTACACGCTAACTGCGTTCTTTCTAATTAGAATTTTAATACAAACAGTACGAACAAAAAACAAAGAAGAAGAAGAAGAACGAGATGTACTAATTGTATAGAAAAAAAAACCGAAAGAGTAAAAACATGAACTTTTGAACCTTTAAAATTATCCGATATGTGTGTATATACATATATAATAAAACAAACGTAATCGTCCTACAATATATTTAAAAAAAAGGGAAATAATTGTATCTTAATCATATACACATCAGATATATATAAATAAATTCGGGTACATGAATTTTTAATTCTTCCTCGTTTCCCTTTTTCCTTTTTTTTGTACATAATATGTAAATAAAGTTCACATTAACCATATTTAGGTCGTTCGCTCGCAACAAGCCGAATCTAAAATTCAAATTCAAAATTAAGTGACAAACTTAATTCTTCTTTTTTCGTTTACCAAGACCTTAATTGGTAATTAAATGTAGTAAAAAAAAAGAAAAACATTGAATTTCGCGTTAATTCGATCATTCGTCGGCGAATTTTCTTTTTTTAATCTAGGACACATCACGATGTGTGTACATATATACGATTTTGCAAAAAAAAAATTCGAATTTTTTTCCTTTTCAATATTTGCCGTTCCGGTGTCGTGAATAATTTAAAACTTGTTGTATTATTATAACGTACTTAACGTCATTTGAATATTAATTAATTCGAATTAATTGTTGGAGTAAACGCTTTGACCCGAAATCGCATAAATTCATTTATTCAAAACTAGTTTACCAAAGTTTAATAATGTTTTTCGATGTGTACGCGCGTGCATGTGTTTATACACGGCGAAACTCATTAAAATATGTAATTTGAAATAATAATTTAATGCGGGGAAAGTCAAAACTCTATACACACGTATATATATATATATATATATATATATATATGCACTCGAAATCAACATTCACAAAATTGTTATTTAATTTTGTGGATTTATAAAATTTTGATGTACTTATAAATATAATCGTTGCTGCTTGACGATTTTAGAGCGTAACCCGCGGAAGGATGAGGTAGCGAAAGTTTCATGTTTCAGAAATACCTACTGTTTCGGAAAAAGTTCGATATATTCCGGTTTTACGAAAGTATATGTATAGTGTTTCGTTTCGATTTTAATACGAATTTTGGTCCTATGGTCTAAAAGTATAACAAAATGGATGTTTTTTATTTCAGTTAGTAAAAAATTCTGTATATTATGCAAAAATATAATAAAATTCCGTTCCGATATTTTAAGAATGGAATAGTGGAAATTTTTCTTTTATTTTGTGAAGTAGAAAATTCATAGTTTTTATATTTGTTAAAAAACTATATTAGTTTGATGTCGTATTCTAAATGTGGAACAAGTATTAAAATTTTTATTTTTGTTAGCCGAAAGTTTCTTGTTCCTTAGTTTCATGTTTATAAAATGGTACAGTTCCGTTCCTAATTATGCAAACAAATTTTTGTTCAGTTATTCTAATAATAAAAAAATAGAAAATTTTTATTTTTGTAAGTAAAAATTTGATAAATTTTACGAAAATAAAAATTCCGTTCCGATATCCTGAGAATGGAAAAATGGAAATTTTTTATTTTCATATCTAAAAAATTCATAGTTTTTCTGGACACAATATTATAATAATTGATCCCATATTCTGAAAGTAGAGAAAATACATTTTTTTTATTCTAATTACTTTATTCGATGATTATATTTTCCAAAAAGACGCTTTTTTGTTCCAATATTCTAAGAGTAGGAAAGCGGATATTTCTTATATACAAAGAAAATAAAATTTTGTTCCATAGCCTTGTAGTGCTTAATTAAATAACTGTGCTATTCAACAATGAAGTTGCTTTTTCTACTATTAAAAAGCTCACACTTTCTACGTGACATAATTTATAATTTCGTTTCGATACTCAAAAATTAGAAACACTGAACATTACTAGTTCCAAAAAAAATTTAATTTTAAGGTTTCGATTTCATAATACTATGAAAAAATCTTAAAAATGAAAAGTCGCTGTTTAAATGCATAAATATAAATTTCGGTATTTCTACTTTACAAAAATAAAAAAATCCGTTAAAAATTGTAACTTTGAAAATAGCTTTTTCTGTAGAAAAGAGAAGTTTACATTTCTACTTTTAGAGCATAAAATTCAAAATTCCCATACTTTGGAATACCAGAAAATTCCTTTCTCAAATTTAAGAAATAGAAATATTGAAATTTTTTTTGAAAAATAAACTAAGTAATTTTTTTTAAATGGATATAGTTTGCACGTTGCTACTTTACAAACGTATGAAATTCCGTTTCGATATTCTTAAAGTACAAAACGAGAAATTTATACGTTCAAAAAATATAACCCTCGATGGTATACTTCATTCAATTATAAAATTACACAATAATAATAATGATATTTTTCCAATTATCCCATGAAAATTATAACTACACTTGTAAAATCGGAACATTGAACTTAACCGTCTTCAAAATCAAGTAATTCCCTGTTTTTTAAGGTACTCAATAAAAATGAAATAGAAACTTAAAAAAATAATATATTCTACTCTTTAAGAAGTGAATTATTTTTTATGTAATAAAATACGTAAGAAAAAAATTGTTACAAGTGATGACTTTTATGAGTCGTATTCAACTGAGAGACAATTAAAATTGTTTTTTTCGTTTCACCCTCAAAATATATCTTACCCAAGTGTTTATGTGTAATTGGATTATTAATTTAAGTATAACTTAAGAATTAAGAATATAATTTTCAACGCTAATTATGTAAAAAAATTATTTCACAAACAAAATTGTATTTATATTTACATAATAACCCAATAACCTAAATTCCATACAAATACTTGCGTGGGATGTGAAGTAAAAATGAAAAAATTAATAAAATTTAATATAAATAAATAATAATAAAAAATATTTATATAGTAAAATAAAATAAATAAAATAAAATAAAACACAATTAATAAAAATAATAAAAACAAAAATAGATAAAAATAAAAAGTATGATATTAATATGAATTATTCCTATCATATTTTGTATTTATATATTTTTATATCAGTTATTTATCATAAATTGATCGAAAAAATTAATTTATTTGTGGGTGTATAAACGGAAAAAATCCAACTGTTTCTAGCCGACCTTCTTCAAAGTAAGATTTTGATTGAGTTTTAACCTCTCGCTGAACGCGTTGAAAACGTGCGACCAAATATAAGTAAAATTATTTACACGGATCTTCACGCCTATAATCTTTGAAAAAGCCATACTCTGTGAAATTCTGCCGACCATTTTGGACAAAGATTTACATAAGCTTTCTTTATTTTAAAGTGAAGTTCTTGGTTCGGAAAGACCGATAAATACATTACACACATGAAAAAAAGAAGAAAAAGAAATACTTCGAACATCATTCCGCTCCCTCAAAACCAACCCGGCACGATCGAAATTCGATGTTGTCCTGACCCACCTACACTTGAGAATATAAAACATCACCTCCGCAGAATAATAAAAAAAGAGACCCCTCTCCCTCCTTTTCCCGTTAGAAAAATTACAATTCTCGTCCACGTATAACGTTATTTTCTTAACCCCACTCGTTAAGTTTTAACCGTTCGGTCGACGCGCCCGCGTACATTGGCTACCGTCCAAAAGCATCCGCGCTCCTCTCATTTTTTTTTTTGTTTCCTCCGCAGCATCGTACAAAGTAAAAGAGTGTAAGAAGCTTCTTCCATTTCCGTCTAAAAGAATACATTTTGTATTTTTTTTTCACCGTTCCTCTCCTTCAAGGGCTGCAAGATATATACGCTCATTGTACGCAAGGATTTCAAAGCTCTTCTTAATGCACGTGAACGCTCACGCGTTTTTATATATATATATGGCATGCATGTGTGTGTGTGTGTGTGTCTTAAATAAAAAATGAGCTCACGAGTATGTAGGTCAAGGGGTTTGTTTTCCTTTTTACTCTCATTTTTTTCTTCTTTCTTTCTTTCTCCCTTCACAGGGCTCTTTGAAAACGCCCGGGAAAAATTTTGCTATCGCTTCTTCTTCTTTTTTTTTTGAACCAACTCATCCTTTTCATCCGGTGCGCGATCGACGTGTAAACTTTCCTCGTCGAACGATGTTTGGCAAATTTATGTCAAGTTGCCTCAGTGTTGTTTATTGTTTAAGGAAAACGCGTATATTTTACGTACGCGTATTTTTTTTTTATATACACTTGGAAAAAGTTGAGCTTGCATTTTTTACTATTTTAATTTAATTTTTTTTCCAATTGCGCGTCGATTATAAAGTAAATTTTACATTGGTACATCTTCGCGGTCACGAGGATATACATATATATATTTTTTTTTTTCATCAACCGGAAATATATACGACGTTCATTGCACAAAATTCCGCGAATTAAAAATATTATTTTTGGTGTGTAATTATATATTGTATTAAACGTACATTACGACAATAACGATGTTTATATATATTTTTCATAAATTAATTTGAATAATATATGTTTTAAATATAATTTACGCAACCTTTTTTTTTCAAATGAGAATTGTAAAATGAGGAATTATACGCGCGGTTGTTTTCCGCGAATTGGAAATGAAAATTTAGGTAATTCGATTAAATTTTTTATTGAATATAACGCTTAAAATAAAATATAATTGTATTTAACGCAAGAAATATTTATTGCGGACGAACGAAAATTTTTTAATAAAAGCAACGTGTTTTAAACTATGAACATAAATATTTATTACTTTTAAATGAATACTGTCTTTTTAGGCGTATTCGATATTGGAATTGATTTTGATGTTTAAACGATGCATTTCATTTCATATTTTTTCTATTTAATTATCGATAAATTATCTTAAATTTTCTGACAATAATTTTGAAAATACATTTATAACAATTAAAAAAAAACAAAAAACTTTATAATAATTTATCTAATTGTTTTTATATCGAAAAGTAATATTATGTACAATCGCTCGTTTTATGAATTTAATTAGTATTTAATAATACGATTAAAATATATATTTGTTTGTAGCTATAAGAAATATTTAATAAAAACGAAAAAAATGTATTAATTATACAATTCTCTTTTCCACACTCGTCAGATATATCTTAAAATTAATAGTTTAAAAAAAAAATATACATTTATTGTTTGGATTGCAAATTCTCGTAAAACATATTTGTAATAACGACATTACATAAGATTCACTCAAATAAAATTTAGGAAAGGTAGAAATCGTAATTTATGTATAATAATATCGCATTCGGCACTTCTGCAACGATTTTCATACAAGTAAATCGTATAACGTTATTTCTTTATCTTATCTTTTTTCAACACGTGTCACAGGAAATTTAATTACTAAATATTTAACGCTTCTCCGCTTTACCTACGTTTCTCTTTCTCTCTTTCTCTATCTTATCGTTGCGGAATAATTCAATTGGAAAATGGATGGTTCGAAAATCCTTTTCCTCCCGAGGAATATAACCTAAAACATTTTAACTCTGAAAAGCGAGCATTAATAAAAGACGGTATATATGTTTAAATAATGATTTGAAGGTTAGGAAACCTTTTAAAACTTTTCTTAAAGCACCGTTTTATCTCTCTCGAGAAGAGTATTTTTAGTTTTAAAATAATAAAAAAAAAGAAGAGATCGTTTAATAAATATTAATTTGGTATGTGTAGGTTATGTTTGGGTTAAAAAGAAAAATAACGTCGATGTACAAAGTAGAGATAAACTTTTAATTGGGAGTATTAACGATAAGTTAATTATTAATTGGAATGTATACCTCCTAGAAAAAAAGACTATTTATATTAATAATTTTAAAGAAGATTTAAATGAATTTGTATGGCTATCTCTTCTCGTCTATTTTTTTTTTTCATCTCTCTGTGGAGAAATATATATGTATCCTCTTAAAAGATGTGCCTTTGAACTAGAAATGGAAGACAGGTGTATTTCGGTCAAACCAGCAAAGATATAGAATTACAGAAAATTCTGATGCTCTTTATGAATGAATCTTTGAGAGTATTAAGTTCCTTCGAGCCATTAAATTCCGACGATTTCCTCGATTAATAATTAAACTAATACGTTTAATTTTATTGACGATACTTTCCGTCGAATGAATATTTATACTTTGTGGAATTTGTAACGAATTTCCGAGTCGTATAGGATTAGAAAGAAAAAAACGAATGAAAACGTGTATCACGGTTTCGACGATATTTTTTACATGAATCGGTCATTTTCATTTTCTCAGAGTACCGTTCGTGACCATAGTATAAGCGGTAATGCGGTCGGGCAGTTTTCGTCAAAAAACTTGTCAGAGTACCGTTCGCAACGATTAGTAATGACGCGGTAAGGCGATCGGGCAACTTGATTGGTCCAGATTGCCAGAAAGTCGTACGCCCATATTCCGGAAGGGAACGAGAAATTGGCGCCAAAAAGCAGGGGTTATAAATCGAGAGTGCGGGATGACGACCAGTTCAGTTAGTCTTCAACGCTCACCTCAGGAGGAACCGTTATTCGCGTCCCATTAAACTTTGTAATATTGTCTTAGTTTATGTATTTCTTCTTTGTTTTAAGTGTTAAATAACGTGTACAGTGTTGGATTAATTATAAATTAAATAAAGATTGTTGTTTCTTTTTTTGACTTAAACTTGATTTCCATCCCCCTCCATTGGTCACAGATACCAACAATTCTAATTTATAAAATTTATTTTTAGGATATAACATTTGATATAAAAAAATGTTTCTCGTTAATTTTTGACATTACTAGAAACCATCTTGCGCGCACACGCGCACTTTGCATTTTTGTTAAATGTTTTAATTTTACAACAGGTTATGTACTTTTCTAAAGCACATTTTTCTTTTCAAAAACTTTTATTTTGCCCGTTTCCATAGATATATTCAATTACGACACTTCCAATCCAACCGACCAATCGTCAATCACACGTTTTAAGAGGCTTATCAACATTTTTTAATAAAAAAAAGGTTCCCTTAATGAATATTTCTATGAATCGGTGATTCATAATGAAAATGTTGCAACTTCACTTAACCAATACTTAAAATACAAACCAATACTTGATCCACATTTAACCAACACTTAAAATACAAACCAATACTTAATCTATATTTAACCAATACTGCTAACAAGTAAATTAATATTTGGTCCATACAATTATATATTGGGAAAAGTTACGTGATTTTTATGAACAAACAATAATTTAGATTATTTCTACGACGTTTCGATGAATAATTAAACTAATACGTTTAATTTTATTGACGATACTTTCCGTCGAATGAATATTTATACTTTGTGGAATTTGTAACGAATTTCCGAGTCGTATAGTACTAGAAAGAAAAAAAATGAATGAAAACGTGTATCGCGGTTTCGACGATATTTTTTTACATGAATCGGTCATTTTCATTTTCAGTGATGTCGTATAATTTGAAACCATTTTTCAAGTGCAACATATGCCATTTTTAAATTAAATCGGTAGAGTGTGTTACTAAGACAATATTAAACACTATCAAATTCTTGCTAAAATACAATTACTTATATAGATACGAAAAGTTGTAAAAATAGATACTGTCGTCAATTCAATTAATATATGTTTAATTTCATTTCAGTTAAATTCAAATTCAAATATAATTTGAAATAACAATTTCAAAGTGAATTGTTTTTGGTCCGGTAATGCGGTCGGGCAGTTTTCTCTAGAAAACCCGTCAGAGTACCGTTCGTGACCATAGTATAAGCGCAACAATTCTAATTTATAAAATTTATTTTTAGGATATAACATTTGATATAAAAAAATTTTTTGTCGTTAATTTTTGACATTACTGGAAACCATCTTGCGCGCACACGCGCACTTTGCATTTTTGTTAAATGTTTTAATTTTACAACAGGTTATGTACTTTTCTAAAGCACATTTTTCTTTTCAAAAACTTTTGTTTTGCCCATTTCCATAGATATATTCAATTACGACACTTCCAATCCAACCGACCAATCGGCAATCACACGTTTTAAGAGGCTTCTCAACATTTTTTAATAAAAAAAAGATTCCCTTAATGAATATTTCTATGAATCGGTGATTCATGATGAAAGTGTTGCAACTTCATTTAACCAACACTTAAAATACAAACCAATACTTAATCTATATTTAACCAATACTGCTAACAAGTAAATTGATATTTGGTCCATACAATTATATATTGGGAAACATTGCGTCGATTTTTATGAACAAACAATAATTTAGATTATTTCTACGACATTTCGATGAATATCCTACATCGTCATCAACCCTTACCTTTTATTAATAAGAAAAATTACGAATTGAAATATTATTATATTTTAAGAGATAACGTAAATTTTTCTGACTGTATTTTGCTTTTTATTTGTGTTATCTATTTATTTATTTATTTATTTACTTGAAAAGTTTTCTACACTATGGTCAAAGTCAAGGGTAGCAAGGTAAATTATATCACACATAACCTCAACAGCTGTGTGCAAATTGTTTATAACTTTATATTTAATTTTACTTACTCTTGTGTTTAACTATAGTGCGACATATCAAGGACGCTGTGATATATTGCAATATGCATTAATTTACGAAACAGTAACTAAATAGGCTTTAAAAGTTACATGGGAAAAATATTGTTTCAATTTGTATTTTTTTTATTTAAGCAGATTTATTATGTTATTGGTTTGTGTACCCTTTTTTAAAATATACTGATAACATTAACGAACATCGAAAAATATTCAATTAGTACTCATAATATGAACCAATACTTAACCGACACTTGAAATGCATCTACATATATCCAAAAAAATATTTCAATTTCCAGTAGAATCTTCCCCGTAATAATTTCACCATGGAAAACAATAAATAATTCATACTTATTAAGTTTTCTATCATCAAATACGATATTTACAGGTTACGTCAATTTTTCCATCAATCACCACACCCAATCGTTACCGTACTAATTCATCTAAAGTAATTGTTTGATGATATTTATAGCAACACACCACCTAGATAAGATGATATATATATATATATAACATTCGACGAATTAAACTTTCCTTGGTTCGTTCAACTCAAACCTCCATAAGATCTTGAAATTCTACGATCTTAACTACTTGCGGCCTCTCTCTCTCTCTCTCTCTTTCTTTCTCTTACAATTACTGAAGAAACTTAAGAAAGACTTCATCTCCTTGAAACGTTTCGAGAGGCGTAATACCAACCGCGATAAAAAAACGAAGAAGAAGAAGAAGACAAGAGGGTAGGGGTAAAATAAAATGGCGCAAAGTGAAGGAAGATTAAGAGCAAAGAGAAAGTGTACGCAGAATAGAAAGAGAAAGAAAAAAGGAAAGGAGCTATAATACTAGCAATAATATTAAAAGACTAGTACCTTAGTCAGATGAAAGGAGTATTCGCCGTTTATGGGGTAAGATTCGTGTTGTGAATGTATATATATATTTCACTAGGAGAGTTTCCAAGTGATGGATTTTGTTCTAGCTTTGGGTACAATTTTCTGAGTATCATATCGACAAGACCTATATATAGGTAATTGAATCTTCTAGGCCCTTCTTTTAATAATTGTACTTCGTTGAGTAAAAGATTTTTTGAAACAAAACGTTTCCACTTTGATCGTTTATATCTTTTAAGCAATTAGAGATAGCAATTTAAAGCCCAGATCAAATAGATGTGGTTTGAAAAAAAAACAAATTCAAATCCTTTAATTTGTCGCAAAGTGATATAGGAAACAAAAATTATATGATTTTTATTCTAAAAAAGTAATGCTAAACATTAAATATTTCTTATAATTCTTGTTTTCTCTATAACTATTAATAATTTAATCTAATTTATATACTAAACTTTGTTTCTACTAGATAATTTTAATTTTTTTTTCCTAGTTGAAAAATTTTGGGCGGTTTTAAAGAATCAGGGGATTCCCAGAATTAATGCTTATCACTCCTGCCTTATCGACTGACGGTACATTGCGTTGTTCATTTTTTCAGTAATAAGAACATAATAAAAAGTTACACTTAAATTTATTTTCGTTTATAAAACGTATTTTAACCGAAAACTAGACGTTCGACCAAAAATCACGATTGCCAGATAGAGGTATTTTTTCTTTGTTGCACTCGCACTGGTGTATGACTTCATTTACTTAACATAACAGTGAACAAAAAAACACTAAATGGTAACCCTGGCAAAAATGTTCCAAAATGTTATCACCTAACTTTAAAAACCTTAATGTTTATTATCGTGCCTTTACTTTAAATTAAGTATAAACTATTACAAGCAAATATAAATTATTATAAGCATAAAAGGTCAATGAACTCTTGAAATTGCATCTCAAATATATACTCCCTTTTTTACTATCAGTCGGTAAAGTAGGAAAATAGCATTTAGCTCACTAATCTAAAAAATAATATTATGTTTCAATTTACAATTTCTACTTAAAGGTGTATATACGTACAATATACATACATGTATATATATATATATATACATACTGAATAGTCAGTGCAGCTGATGGGAGTGTAAAATCGATAAACCACAAATTGCAACAGACGGGATATTTTTCATTAACAACGCGGATAACATCGGATTAGTCAAATTAACGAAACGATCTAGAACATCGCAATCTCATTTGGTTACGTGCGGGAGCGCAACCTCGAATGGAAGATAATACTATTTTATATTCATTGACACTTTTCAATTATACGGCTTTAAGACGCCCTCACACTCTCAAAATTGGTATACGACACCGAAATAACTCTCATTTTATCACACTACGATAAAACAAATTTTTCAAATAAAAATATTTAATTAATTAATTAATTCTAAATTTATATATACGTAGATTACCGTAGATATCCAAGAGGGAAAAAACATAAAAATCTCTTAATATTAGTAGAAACGAATGGAGTAATTAAATTATTAGTTTCTATATACATAAAAACAAAGTAATTGCTTTTACAAAGAATATAATATTATTACCGGGAAAATACGCATACATCCATTTTAATTAAGACGACTTTAATTATTGATCCGATACTGTATTATATATATATAATATCGCAATAAGTTAAAATACATGTCAAGAATTAAATACTGAACGAGATAAATGATATAACTGGAATTGTTTGTAATACATATTATAAAACATTATTTATAAAATTTACGATATATATGCCAATTAAAATTAAAACTATACTTTCGTCCACTTAATGTACAAAGGGATACATATACATGTATACATTTAATCAAGTTTAATGAGAAATATTCTTTGTTTTATATATACACATATTTAAGTTTTACGTTGCACCAATAATTTAGAAAAAAATCTTTTAAGGTGCCAGTAAAGCCTCTTTAGACATTTAAATTTTGTGCCAAAAATTTTATTGATTATTCCGTGTTTATTGTAAAAATACTTATTTTAAATAAAAATAAATAGGTGTCCCAGTTAGGTTTCGTAACAAGCAACATTTCTGTCAACGAAGAGTTTCGTTATTGTGAAAAGTATGACTTACTAAACGAAGAGGTTATGTTTTACGTTTTTTTGGTAAATTAAACTTTTTACAAGAACAAAACAATATTATTTATTATCTCCTTTGACAGAAATGCTGCTTGTTAGCATAGCTACCAGGGACTTCTCTTTATTTTTATTTAAAATAATTATTTTTCAATAATCGTTACAATTTTTGGCGCGAAATTTAAATTTTTAAAAAGGCCTTGCTGCCACCTTAATCCTTCACATATTTAGTATTATTTACACCATCCGTCGTATATTATATGGATATGAAGTTAGAAGAAAAATTATAAAATGTTTATTTAAATAGAAAAATAATATGAAAAAGTGTTATAATATTTTATTCTTTTATTATTGCTATTATATAAATATATTATAATTATATTATAAAATTATTATTTTATTATAATATTTTTAAATTAAAGAAATAAATAAACTTTTATTTTTCCAAACGTTCATATTTCACACCTCCAACGATATTGTCGAATATGAAAAAAAAGAAAGAAAAAAAAACGTGTTTCGTAGTTGAGCAACCTATAGAAATTTCTTTTTTAGGTTCAATAACCACCACATCGCGAGCGATAAAAACTGCACGAACCGCTCGTCATCTTGATGAAGCTGAGCATTTCGAGAACTACACTTCCTCCCTCTCTGTTACCTTTTCGCGGTTTTATTGCAAAAAGTCGTAACAAAGATTGTAAACGAGAGTGGGAAAAAAGAACATAAAGATTTCCAGTTACATTTATCAAATTTGTTACAAAAATTTAGTAATATTAATATTTGTGATAAATTCGTACAGCCCGTTAAAAAATATGCGATTAATGCGGAATGTATAGGAAATTTGAATCGTTTAAAAAATGAATTTTTTTTTCTATTTAGGTGTGTAATTAAATACTTTAAATATCTTTCACGATAATCTCTTTTTTACCTTTAAAAAAAAAGAATGAAAGTTTAATTTATCATGTAACTGCTCACTTAATTCACATTGAAAACGTGTAATCATAAAAGAATCAATAACCTTCTTTTTCCATTATAAATGGTAAACCATTTTTTTCTTAAATTAATAATTATTAAAATACAAAATTTCAACTATAGTTGCAGGACATAAAATTAATATAAAAAATGTTTATCAACGATTTAATTTATATTTTAGTTGAAAAAAACGAAGCAGTTAAACAATTTTTATTCAAGTAATATTTATCTACCATTTATATTCTGTAGTATAATATACTTATAATATAAACCAATATTTAATCAATATTAAAAATATGAACCTATACTAAACCAACACTTTAAAAATGACCCAATGTATAACCAATATTGTACCAATACTTAATTAATACTTATACATAGTACAAACCAATATTTAATCAATATTTAAAATCAGAACCGATGTACACACAAAATATAATTTTCCCTAACCCCATAATCTTCAACTTCCAGTAGAATCCTCGAGGTGATAATTACAAATAATACAGTAAAAAAATCGAGTCAACACGTCCCAATATATATACATATAACCAACAAAATTTTCTTAACTTCACCTTGTCTTTTCCTTATATAAAAAAACCATTAAAATTATAAATATCCCAATTAAACAATTATCAAAATAGAAAATCCTAATGAATCACCATTATTACCCAACAAAATTTTCTCAACCTTTTCCTCGATAAATCCGTGTAGATCGCATCAGTGTGAAAGTCGTACATATATATAGATATATCTTGTAAAAAAAAGGGGAGCAACAGCAGTAGCGCACTTTAGTTCTCGGCATGCGATTCTCAGCTTTTCGCGTCTACGTCCGCCCGCCTGCTGAGGGTAAAGCCGTTGTGACGTATGGATGTACACGAGTGTGTACACGTTTGCCGCGAGAACCTTAAAAAAAAGAGGAAGAAAAAGAGGAAGGAAAGGAAAAGAAATGGTGGGATGTCGGAGGTAAGAGATTGAGCGACGTGGAAATGGAATAGTCAGAGTTAATAGAAATACAGAGAGAAATCTATTGGGGTATTTTTATTATAAAAATTTGAATTTTATTCGATTCGATTTAACACCCTCCTAGAGAATAACGGTTAAATGTTTAGATGGCGGAACGTTAACAAAGATATACTTGATTTTGTTTTTCTTTTTGTTAGATTTATATCAACGGTAAAAGAAGAAAATGGGTAAGAAATGGTCAAAATATAGTTTATATTTTTAAAAAAGTGAACGCGTAATCTATACTGTATAAGAAACTAAACTTAATTTTTTGGATGTGGTGAACACGGTGGATTACTGACCCGAATGCAGAACTGTCATAGATAATTAAATAATAATCCACTTTGTACAAATTTTCTGCATCGATAATGTACGATTTTTCGTGGTTTCGTGGTATCTTTATTGTTGCGTATTTTTTAAAATAAATGTAATAATCATATTTTTGCTCGATGGGTAACCCTCTTGGTATGCCACCCCCTTAACGGATTGTTGGACCAAAATTACAATGATCTACGCCTTTTAACCTAAAAATTATATTTAAAAAATTCCATTAAATTTCTCAAAAAGTTTGTGAGGATATAGTTTAAAACACAAGACAAAGTGTAACATTTCACGTTTTATAAAAATATTAAAAAATATAAATTATTGTCAATAATTTTGAATGAAAAACGATGTAAATTTTAAACCCAAACATTATAAGCTGCTAAGTAATTTAAAAATCTGAATAAATTTAGGTACATTGTTTAAAGCATACGTAATGGCCTGACGCACAGGATTTTTTCAACAATTCTTTCTTTTGTTTATAAAAAAATATTAGGAATGCCTAGCAGGACGGTATCGGACTCTAAATTAGCAATTTTCTTTATTTTTTTTAACAAAAAGAAGTTTAATTTAAAAAATGGAAGACAGGCTCTTGGATTTACTTTAAAGAATATGTCTTAATTTTTTTCAAATTTTTAATTATTAATTCACTTCCACATGTGTTTTTTTTTCATATAATAATAATAATAATAATAATAATAATAATAATAAATGGCTCTTACAAAAATAATTATAAATCAATGACATTATAATAATTTTATTAGTTTACAGTAAAAATTATTAGTATTGCGATAAAAATCAGGCTCACAATGTGAATGTGGGATCAAATTACAATAGATTAAATATTACAGTTTCCAATTGAAAATTTTGAAATGGCCGACTTTAAAAACAATTACCACATTCTTTAAGAAAATCAAATGCCTGAATGAAACAATCTGTATAAAAATCAAATACCAACGAAAAAAAGAAAGATACATTTAATTGTCTTAGTGCTGAAACCACGGGGATTCCTTCGTGAATTTCCCTTGCCGCTGCTTTAAGAGTAAATATTATTTTCTTGTTAATTATGCTTTTAGATTTTACGTATGGCTTTCAAATTAGTTTAACGACGTTAAAATAGCACACTTATAGCCCATACTTACCGTGTTATATATACGTAACGCGCGTAAAAAAAGGGGGTACACCTTTCTTTCCACCCCCTTTTCTTCTTTTTTTCCCCTTCATTTTAAACTTCCTTGAAGTTGGAAATGCGTTCGTTAAAGTTATAAAAGGAAATGAGAGAAAAGGGATTTTTTTTGCCTTTTTCAGTAATAGCATTTTTATTTTACGTTTTAAAATAGCACTTCAAGAAAATAGGGTTAGGTTCGATCCACCATCGAATCTTCCCCTCTCTCTCTCTTTTTCTTAGTTGTAATACATTGGAAAAATTTGTTATTGATCGATATCGATCTTATCGAGATAAATGGTATCGTTGTACTTCAAATTTTTAGAAAATCAGATTATTTGTACACGATTTATTTTGCTATACGATACAAATTTTAAGAATTTTTTTACCAGGAATTAAATGGCTAAACTTTAATAATAAGGAAAATATTTATTTGTAACCTTAATACAGTAATGTAGGTTCTACTGAAAAACGAAAAAAAAATTTTAAGGAAAAGTATGTATCTTATAATTATTAAAATCGTAAAAAATTGAGCTTCTTAAAGTTTTAGCGTAAGTTATTATTCTTATTGTAAGTACTATATTTTCAACCTTGGGGAAATGGTTATTAACGCTATTGAAAGACATTTAGTTGGTTTTGAATCTTAAAACTTATGCACGATTTGACAATATATCCTTTCGTAGCAATCGAATTGTCGATATATGTGATCAACGTTTGACCAACACTTAAAATTTATACCAATATTTGACCAACACTTAAAATACGAACTAGTACTAAATCAAAATTTTTAACCAATATTTAACCAACATATAAAATACTCGACCAACATTAATAAAAATAAAATTCCCATCATTATTATTAAAAAAATTTCATTTATTTTATAACCAAAAATTACATCCAGTAACCTGTCCATTAATTTTCAAAAAAAATGTAAGAGCGCTATCGTTATGGTTGACCTGACGGAAAAAGCATATAAGAATTTATGTAACCCATAATCTAAAGCTACTTTTCGCGAGAAAGCTTATAAATTGTACGAAGCTTTTTTGGCGTCCAACAGTGTCTGAAAGAAGAAAAAAAGAAGGCTTATTGATCTACTTATTCTCGTGGCGGCGGACAAATTTCCAGGTATATAATTTGTGACGTTGTAAAACATACAACGTACAAGTACATGCACATGGCTTGTAGTTACAAGTCATGTGCATGCATACATTTAGCTTATGTTAGTTCGCGATCGCGTCGCAGGTAGCGAATCCCTCGCAGGCGGACCGAAGTGCACCGATGCACTTTTAAAAATAAACACTGATACCCACGGTATGGGTATGTTTTAGCACGGAGCCGACGAACGACGCGACCGATACCCGACGGTAGTACGCGGACTACGACCGAGACCACGGCCGAGAGGTATCGTGAGCCAAGGACTGAGCCCAGGTCGTCTCACGATACCTGGCGTATCCGCTGCTGATGACAACAAGACGGGAGGTTAGGCGGCGTCCTAACCTCAACCGTCACACGTGCTCAGCAGACGACGACGGCTGAGATGGCGCACGGGTGCGCGCACGCCCGAACTGCGTGCTAGTAGTCGGGAGAGCCAGGGTGCTCCCCCACCTTACACCCGTATACCGGGGAACGCGGCACCGACGGCGACGCTCGTGCGGCACTAGGCGTGGTGCGCGGGGAAGGGGGAAATCACTCGAGCAGCGAGAGTGTTGCGCGCGCGAAGACGCTCGAGTGAGCAACCGTAGTGGGATAATGGGTGGGAGCGCGCGGAGCGAGGGGAGCGCGAGTAGAGTGGGAGTCGCGGTATACCTAATGTATACGGTATACCGCGGCATATTAGAATGGATATATATAGATATATACGGTGCGCGCACACCTATGTATGCGTATATACTATAGTATATAGCGCGCACACGTATATTAGCTTAATTAATTATTTTAATCAGATAGCGTAGTTAGTCAATTAAGTAAAATTACATAGATCCGTCGGTGGAGTTTGGGGGGTGATTTCTAATAGTTTTAAAGTATGTATATAGTTGTAAATAGCGGATGGAAATTAAATTTTAATTGTGTATGAGTGTGTCGGGAATAGTTAGTATTAATTACATAGCCGGTAGGCACGGGGCGGCAGCACCGACTGGGTTACCGATATGGTAATTAAGTATTTGTAATGCGCGCCTTCCGAGTGCCAGTGGATGATTGGTTGTGTGATCGACCCAATAATGAACAGGTTGGTGGTGACGTAAACCACTATTATTGGGTAATCGGCCTTGACGGAAATAAGATCAAGGCTGACTACGCGTATCGATCACGCAATCAACCACCCTAATCAACGCCGGTAGATAAGGAGTATAGTAAGATAGAGCAGGATAGCGATAGGGTGGGGAGGAAAATCCTTAATTTTGGGGATCAAGCCACGCCGCGAGCCGGATGAAGAAGCCGGTCTCGAGGATTCGCTACCTGATCGTCCGAGGAGATAGACGTCCTTTAGTTTTGTAGAGTGGTAGTATTTTTGAGGCGAAGTAGCCATTTTGTAGAGTATAGTTGTTAGTTGAGTGAGAGTAGTAGTAGAAGAGAGTAGTACTGGAGCAGTGAGGAGATTTATTAGGCGAGTAATATTTACGGTTAGCCCGACGGGCGGCCGAATTATTAATATTTAAATATAATTTTTTATATTTGCCGGACGGACGGAATGGAGAGTGTGTGCACGTGTGTGTGAGCCGGTCGCGAGTCGCGTTCATTATTGTGTCGGTGCCGGAATTTATAATTTTCTTTGAATTTTGAATTCTTGAATAAATGAGTTGTGATTAAAGATTAAATTCGTGAGTGTTATTTTAAGTAATTTTCCTTTACTCTGAAAGCCGCCGGTTCCGAGGTGGTCAGCCGTCGGGATTCCCTCTGTGACGAGGAGTCGAGGTGAGGATTTGCCGGGTTGCCGAGTTGTTTATAAAGTAATTATTTCATTTTTATTTAAATATCGCCAGGCGCCCAACTAAATATAAATCGGCGATATATAGCCATTTTCAACGTCGCTACGACGGAACCTCCGTCGGCCTTTAATTTAATTTAATCAGATTTTTCCCGACGAAAAGTAGCGTCGCAAAATGGCGCCCAATGTGGGGCAGTAATTGACGGCAGAGTAAAGAGTGTGTTTGAGTATCCGTCCGGCATTTTTGTGTAAAATCAACACCATTTATAAGTGTTAAATTTTTTTTGGAGTAGTGGTAATTTATGGTAAATTTTTGTGTATACCTATTGCCAATTGGGCGGGCCCTCCTGTTTGTGTAAACCTCGTGCCAAATATACAATTTATTGGATTATTATTGAATATTATTAATAATTATATATTGATTGTATTTACATATATATTTACTACATATAAATATTTATATATATATATATATATACATATATTTGTGTTTTCCCGCCAGAATTGTATTTCTGTTTCAGTGATTGCTCAATTTATTATCGCCGGTATATACCGCCGGTACTTGTGAATTTTCGCCGAAACCGCCAGATTATTTCTGTTTCAGGTGTTATTCAAAATACAACGAATTGCCGGTATTAACCGCCGGTAGTAGAGCAATTACGCCGGAACCGCCAATAATATATTAACTGCCGATATTTGAACAAATTGCCAAACCGCCAGACTTTTATTCTGTTACAGGTTGCCAGTTTGTAAACCGCCAGTTATATAGTATATAGATATATTGTGCTTGAGAGTGTAAGCACGAGGTGATAATTTAATTATTTTCAATTGATTTATTTTATTGATAATTAGTACCTCACGGCACGAGGTTGTAGATAATAATTGTTGTGGTGGTGGTAGTAATAATTTGTGAATTTCGCCGTGTCGAATAACCCGTTTGAAGAATCCGGGTCGGTTTATTATAATTTTATAAATTTATTTAACCGTCGGATTACTAAATTAAAATGGCCGAACACGTCGAACAGATGCATATTTTACTCGAGGGTACCGCCGGTAGAGAGAGACGTAATATGAAGCGGACGATCGCCAAAATGGCGGATGAACATGTCGGTCGAGAGTTAGCGTCACGACGGCTGTGTGCCGCCGGATCAAGCGCTGCGTTGCGGGACAGACTATTGCGTGCCCGGTTGCGGGAAGCCGAACCGGATAATGATAATATTCCATGGTACGAGTGGGACGAAGACCATGCGGAAATACGTAAGGAGTCGGTAAGCGCAGGTGCTTATCGAGCAAAGGTGATGATGGCAGTCGATAATGCTGCCAAGCAGAGGCGAAGGTGGAAGAAGAGCGTTGTCACTACAGATAAGGGAGTAGGTGACAGAGAAACGGTAACCTCTGAAGACGGAAGTTTAGCGGACAGTGAGGCGGATAATGAATTTCGGCCAAGTGGAACGGATAGAGAGAATGCTGTCGACAAGAGAGTTCCAACGTATACGACAGTCGCCACGCAGACTACCTGCACGTATTCTAATACGTATACGACGCAGTCTGGGTTAGGCTTGCCGATTACGTCGTCGGTTGCGTTACCATCGACTAGTTATGAGCCAACGCCTCTCACAATTCCGCCGGAGTTGTGTAATTATATCCGCCAGCATCCGACCGAATGGGATAAGTTAATGACACAACTAGGTGTATTTCCCGTTAGGTCTAATCAGGTTCCGCCGGTAGAGAGTGGGAGTGATCGAGAAGCCGCATTGAGTCCAAATGGTCCCGGAAAGTCGTATAAGAAAAGGAGTATTATTCCCGCCGAATCCGATGCATTCATACCGTCAGGCCGATCCGACACTGAGTCTGGTAACTCTAGTGCGGAGGGAGCGAATCCAAAAAGGAGGAAGAGCACAAAACCGGCAAAGAAGACTGCGCAGTCGAAGAGTAAACCGCCAAAGAGTATGGCGAACTCTACGAGATGCAGTACGGCGATCAAACCGATTGATTTGAAAGACGTGGAATCAGCGTTAAATCAATGCGATTTGCCGGATTGCCATGAGGACAGTCATAAGCAGAATGCTTCCGCCGGTAGTATAGTGAGCAGTGGCTCAAAGAGACGAAAGCCCGCGCGGATTAATTCCAGCGAATCGGAGAATGATTCCGATGAAGGGTTCACGCGCGTGCAGTCTCGAAGAGAGAAGTCGTCCAGCCCAATAAGTCTGAAACCAGACGAGAGTCTTCGAAGCATGAAAGTGCTAAAGAGCTGGGGGCTGAGGTTTGCTGGTGATGAGAGAGAGATGCCCGACGAATTCCTCAGTCAGTTGAATGATTGTAGGAAGAGCGCTGGTTTGACAGATGCACAATTGCTAGGTGCATTGCCGTGCATACTGAGCAAGGACGCCAGCCGGTGGTTTAGATCGACGAAGACGCAAATAGCATCGTGGCGCGATTTTCGGCGTCAATTCCGACACCAATTCATAGGTGAATTCGACCACGAGGATTTGCTGGACGAGTTGCGCCGACGAACGCAAGGAAAGGGAGAAAAGATTACGCGGTATCTCTCTAACTTGCGAATTATAGTTGGACACTTTAAGAAACCACCGTCGGAGAAAGTGTTAGTAGAGACAGCGTACCGAAATCTTCTGCCGGAGTATAGGACTGCGATGGCAAGTAAACTCGTGGAAGATTTCAAAGACCTGGAGTACTATGGGCGGAAGTGGGAACGCCAGCAGGAGTTGAATAGCCGGTATACCCCGCCACCGCCGGTTGAGAAGTCGAGAATCCCTGGAGCAGCATACAAGGGACGATCGACAAAGCAAAAGGTCGCCGCGCTGTCGGATGTAGACATGGAGGAAGCCGCCGAAGTGAAAGGCGAGAGGAAGGTTGCTGCAAGCAAGAAGGCGAAGCAAGCAACAACAAAGGAGGTAGCTGAGAAGTCTAAACGTCAGAAGAAGGACGTTTTGTCGAGCGTGGCTGCGGAAGTGCAAGTAGCTCAGAAGCCGACTTACGCCGCAGTTGTAAATCGGGGTTTGCCGACTAGATCGACGAATTCTGCTGCCAAGTGGGAAAGTAAGCCGTACGCCCGTCAGCAGAAGGTTGCATCGCCGAATGGACCGAGCAATGCAACATTCCAGTCGAAGTCGCCAGGTAGTCGGGAATTTTATGGTCCCTGCTTCAACTGCCAGGTGGTAGGGCATAGAGCAGCGGAATGCCCGAATGCCAAGTGTTTTCTGTGTGCCAAGACGGGACATCGAGCGGCGCAATGCCCAGAGAAGGTGTTCAGACCGCAGTCACCGTCACACAGATCACAAGAGTCGTGTCAGATGTGCGGTAAACCAGGAGCGGTTTTCCGCAATTGCCCTGACTGTGCCGACGTACGTGTCAAGTTGGGAAACTTGTTGGTTGGGGGACAGTAAGTCCGCTGATCCCCCAGCAGCACTCCTTTAATCTCGCCGGAAAGGTTAACTATAATCCGCCGGTGGAGAAACAGGAGAATGCCGTAGGTGGTGAAGAGAGGCAAGCCGAGAATCACGTTACGCCGGAGGTAGACATGAAGCGGTTGAAGAAACGAGGTGTATGTTTTCTCCAGCCGGAAGCCGTTGATTATTCGCTAGGTGAAGCGGAATATTCGCGGAAAAGTCTACAAACGTTTCGTGAAAGGGTGAGGCAAAAGGAGAGTGAAGTCGCCACGCCAGTACAGCCCAATGAGGATCTCGAAGAAGAACGAGAATTCTCGAGGCTACACATAGTGCAACGCGCCGTAGAGATGCTCTCAGCCCCATCGCCGCTTGACTTGCCGGTAGAGAAGGAGGTAGATTGTATTCCGAAGCCGAATCCAAGAAGTACGGGAGCGATTCCCAAGAGGACGCGGACGGAATTATGTATTTCGCCGCCGAATAGTGAGGAGAAACAAGAAGTCCGTCGAGATGACGAGAATGTAGCAGCTACGTCGGCCGATAATAGGAATTTCCTAGAATTGAATCTCGGAGGAGAGAGTTATAGTGCTCTGTTTGATCCAGGAGCCATGATTTCGCTCGCTGGACCTAAAGTAACGGAGAGATTCAGAAGCCGGTTGGAACCATGTGAGACAGCAATTAAAAGCGTCACAGGAGATGTTCGCCGGGTAATAGGAATCCTAAACATTAGTCTGGAAATAGACGGATACGCCGAAATAATTCCACTCAAAGCCATGAATGTCCTAGACCATGATGTTATACTAGGCATGGACTTCTGCCGGATTTTCGACGTTGATACCCGCCTAGGTAGAGGAGAGTGGCGAGCACGAGAAGGAAAATGGAGAACCTTCGCCGCCACGGCGGAAGACGGAGAAGCGACTATATATGCTGAATGCGCTGGCATCCAGGAGTTACGGGATGACCAACGAGAACATGTGAGGCGTCTCGTAGAAGGCATATTGCCGGAACCGTCGGATACTTTCGGCGCAACTGACCTAACCGAACATCACATTGATGTCGGAGATGCATCACCTATAATGCATAAGGTTCGCCGGTTGTCGCCGAGGATGTTGGAGATTGCGCGAGACGAAGTAAATAAGATGTTGCGGAATGATATTATTGAGAGGTCTGCTAGCGATTGGAGCAGTGCGCCGGTGATGGTTAAGAAACCTGATGGATCGATACGGTTCTGCATCGACTACCGTGATCTCAATAAGGTTACGAGGAAGGACGGATATCCAATGGCTACAATGGATTCCATCCTTGATAAGATGAGACGGGCAAAGTGCATTACGAAAATCGACCTGAAGCAGGCGTATTTTCAAATAATGATGGAAGCAACCAGCCGGAAGTATACCGCCTTTGCCGTGCCAGGATCAGGGCAATACCAGTTTAAAAGGATGCCGTTCGGTCTTACCAATGCGCCGAAAACGTTCCAGCGTCTAGTGGATGCGTTATTCGGGCCAGAATACGAGCCGTATATCTTCTGTTACCTAGATGATATAATCATAGTAACAGAAGATTTTGACGAGCATCTGAAGTGGCTGGAGTTAGTATTGAGAAAGCTCGTGGATGCTGGACTGATGGTAAACCGGGATAAGTGCGAGTTTTGCTGTTCCAGTGTAACGTATTTAGGCTTTATACTGGACAGCCAAGGATTGCGCCCTGATCCAGAGAAAGTTTCGCCGGTAGTAGAATACCCAGAGCCCCGCAATGTCAGAGAATTGCGCCGGTTCCTGGGAATGGTCGGGTGGTACGCCAGGTTCATAGAAAAGGACTCTGAGCTGAAAGTACCTTTGGTAAAACTTCTCCGTAAAAGCCAAGAGTGGACGTGGGGACATGAGCAACAGGAGGCGTTCGACGCTCTAAAGAAAGCTCTAACCCAGGCGCCAGTGCTCGCAAGGCCGGACTTCAGTAAGCCGTTTACTATCCAGTGCGACGCCAGTAATTTCGCCTTGGGAGCCGTCCTCACGCAGGAGAAGGATGATGGAGAGCATCCGATCGTATATATCAGCCGAGTGCTGACGCCGGCTGAGAAGAATTATACGACGTCAGAGAAGGAGTGTCTCGCCATGCTGTGGGCGATTAAAAAGTTGCGGCCATACATCGAAGGTTACACCTTCACGGTCATTACCGACCATAGTGCCCTTCGATGGCTGCAGAATCTCAAGGACCCAACGGGCCGTCTTGCCAGATGGGCCTTGGAGATGCAGCAATGGGACTTCAAGGTGGTACATAGGAAGGGAGCTATGAACCACGTCCCAGACGCCTTGTCCAGGATGTTTCCGTCGGAAGAGGAAGATGTAGCCGCGTTTGAAGAGATAGCGGACCAATGGTATCTTAGGATGCTGAAAGAAGTGCCAGAACGTCCAGCTAAATTCAACGGTTGGAAGGTAGAGAACGGCCTATTGTATCGCCATAGATACGACCCATTACTCGATCCAATAACTACGCCGGAAGAAGGTTGGAGGCTAGTTGTGCCAGCAGACCATCGTCAACAAGTGTTACAAGAGTCACACTGTGTCACGTCTGCTGGGCACTTAGGGATCGAGAAGACGTACGACAAACTGGCCAGAGACTATTACTGGAAGGGCATGTGGTACGACACCCATGACTTCGTACGTAGTTGCCAGACCTGCCAGCAATACAAGGTATCGCAGACAGGACCCGTCGGATTAATGGGAAGCCGGATCGTAGAGAGACCATGGGCAGTAGTAGCCGCTGATCTCATGGAATTTCCACCAAGCAAGAGCCAGTGTCGATACTTGGTGGTATTCCAGGATCTATTCACCAGGTGGATTGAGGTGAAACCGCTGAGATCAGCAAACGGAAAGTCGGTTGCGAGGGCGTTCGAGGAATTGGTGTTATTTCGTTGGGAGACGCCAGATTACTTTCTCTCAGACAATGGTCGAGAATTCGACAATAAGTTGTTGAAAGCTACCTTGGCGGAGTACGGGGTTAAGCACGTTACGACGCCTCCGTACTTTCCCCAGGCTAATCCGGTCGAGAGAAGTAATAGAACCCTGAAGGCGATGATAGCAGCATTTGTCGGTGGAGACCATCGGAATTGGGACGTGCACGTGCACGAATTTCGCCATGCCGTGAACACCGCCGTACAGTCCTCCACTAAGGTGTCGCCTGCCTTCTTAAATTTCGGCAGACACCCTAAACCAGTAAAAAGCTTGAGGAGAGAGGTAGAAGGTCATAGACCAGTCGTTAGAATCCCGCCGGAGGTATGGGAGGAGAGGATGAAACGTCTAGATGCCCTGCGAGATTTGGAAGCTCGACACATAGATCAAGCACGTGCCAAGCAGGAGAAACAGTATAACAAGGGACGTAAAGATGTTAGTTTTTCAGTAGGAGATTTAGTACTTAGACGAGTACATACGTTATCTAACGCCGCGAATAAATATTCCGCCAAACTTGCGCCGAAATATGAAGGGCCGTTCGATATCGTAAAAGTGTTGTCCCCTACAGTGTATGTGTTGGGTAGTGGTGAAGGAAACAGTCGGAAAATCGCGAAATCGCATGTCACCGAACTAAAACGTTTCGTCCAACCCCGTAGGTGTGCGTTACAGAAGTAGAGAAGTATGTCACGTCCTTGTTATGTCCCGCCAGATTTGACGACCGCCGGTATAATGTTAACTATCTGTTTTAGGTAAAGAAGATGCCGAGTCGCCGAGTCAGCCGGAAGAGTAGAGGTAAGGAGGGAGGACATTCGCCTTACCCCGAGTTCGAATTCCAGGAGTCCTCCTGGGATCCGAAAGAAACGCCGGAGCGCACTCGACCGAGCAGAACCACCCATCGGCCTGAGGTGGGTTTCACCGAACCTGTCTGGAAAGGAGAACCCCTGCATGAGTTCATCCCATCCTCCGAGTCATCAGAGGAGGAGGATGCTAACCTCATGCAGGAAGTTGAACTGCCCTTACCAGCAGGTCGACCTGAGGAGTCAAGCCCCGCATCGGAGATCACCGCCCCACCCACCGTGGCAAGTCGGGGAGCCATCCCGCGACCGCGCTGCATGGTCCGACTTCCACTCCGCCGGATCGGAATGGTGCCGGTGGTTACGCGGTGCCCGATAGCCCTGGCGGTTAGTGGGGTTAGAACCCTGCGACTGCAGTCGCCACCCCGTCCAGTACCTAGTGTACAAAAACCGCCGGAAGAAGAAGAGGAAGCTGTTGGGGACAGCGAGGAAGCCGAGGAGAGTCGGCGAGCGGTGCACGAGCTCCAGGAGCTAGTGGGAGATAACCGCCCTAACTCCGAGGAAGCCAAGGGTGTTACTCCCGTCGTGGAACGGCCACGTACCCCCACACCGCCGCCGAGGTTACGCCTACCTCCGATGAGGGGCGAATGGTTCCCAATCCGCCGGAGAACGGGGTCCACACCGCCAGGGGAATGGGATGAGGAACGGACTCAGGTCGCGCCAGTGCCCAAGCGAAGCCGGTACAATCCTCGCCGGCAGCTAACACTGGACGACTACGAGTCCGGGATACCCTCCCCAATCCGTAGTCGGTCTCCGACCCCGCCAGGACCGCCGAATCGTCGAGGAGAGGAGCCACCACCAGCTCCATATAGGCCCGGGTTGACGCCCAAGGTTAAGACGAGGGGAGTAAAATTCAGCGGGGTGGATATTATTCCCACCAACCCCGACTTGGATCCACCCCCCTACGTCTGCCTTAATTGTTGGCAACGAGGCCATGACATGCGTCATTGTCCCCGCCCAGAGCAGTTACACTGCGAAAACTGTGGGCGGCGGCATGTGCATGCCTCCGAATGCCCCCGTTGTGCTCGAGCCTATGCGGTCTGGATCGTCCGTCAAGGCGCACGGGAACCAATTAGGCGTAACCCCACCACCGTATGCCGGCAAGGTAAGGGAGACAACCTGCCCCCGACGACCACCACAACCACGAGAGTATCTCGATGGGATGTAGGTCCGTCCGGGACATGGCTGCTTCCCGGTCGTCCGACGACCCAGGCACGGCCCACACGGTTGCCTTCACCAATTCCGCTGGCAGCAGGAGGAGATGCGGTCGAACCACCGCCCCAAGAAGTGGCGGAGAGCCCGGTAGTCGAGGAGATGGAGGGACTGGGGATAGCACCTGGCCGTCGCGAACGTGAAGCGGCAGTTACCCCCGCACCGCCTGCAGCAGTATCCCCCGCCGAGCTATTACGAGCGATTGAGGGCACTCGTCACCTGCCCGCGGATCTGCAGGAGTCGATCCTCCGCCGACTACTCGGCAATCAATAAGTCGAGGAAGACAGGAGAATAATCCCCGCCGGTGGTAGAGTAGAGGAATAGGGTAGGCCCTACGGCAAGAGTACCCGTCAGGGAGCCCTAAGAAGAGTAGAAGAAGAAGAAAAGAAGAAGAAGAAACCGCCGGTAGTCGTGAAGAAGAGTTAAGATGTATATAAGAAGAAAACCGTCGGTAGTAGAGGAGAATGCGCCGGAAGAGAGAGGGAATAGGTATAATAATATAAATTTTTGTTTTAATTATTCTATTTTCTATTTTTATTATTTATTTTATATTTTATAATGGTGGTGGTTATTGATAAATAAATAAAAATTGAAGTGTGCAATTCGGTCCGACGCCCGTGCGAGGGAAGAAGTAGTATCGCGAACGAATCGTTGTTAGGAGAACAGTAGTAGTTGTATGAGTCATTTTAAAATTATAGAATCTATAATTGAGGGTAATAAGCAGTTGTTTAATGAGTAAAAGTAGTTGCAGTAAGAAGTTGTAGTAAACCGAAGGACACCGGGGGTGTTTCGGTTTAGGAGGGGGCTGTTTGTGACGTTGTAAAACATACAACGTACAAGTACATGCACATGGCTTGTAGTTACAAGTCATGTGCATGCATACATTTAGCTTATGTTAGTTCGCGATCGCGTCGCAGGTAGCGAATCCCTCGCAGGCGGACCGAAGTGCACCGATGCACTTTTAAAAATAAACACTGATACCCACGGTATGGGTATGTTTTAGCACGGAGCCGACGAACGACGCGACCGATACCCGACGGTAGTACGCGGACTACGACCGAGACCACGGCCGAGAGGTATCGTGAGCCAAGGACTGAGCCCAGGTCGTCTCACGATACCTGGCGTATCCGCTGCTGATGACAACAAGACGGGAGGTTAGGCGGCGTCCTAACCTCAACCGTCACACGTGCTCAGCAGACGACGACGGCTGAGATGGCGCACGGGTGCGCGCACGCCCGAACTGCGTGCTAGTAGTCGGGAGAGCCAGGGTGCTCCCCCACCTTACACCCGTATACCGGGGAACGCGGCACCGACGGCGACGCTCGTGCGGCACTAGGCGTGGTGCGCGGGGAAGGGGGAAATCACTCGAGCAGCGAGAGTGTTGCGCGCGCGAAGACGCTCGAGTGAGCAACCGTAGTGGGATAATGGGTGGGAGCGCGCGGAGCGAGGGGAGCGCGAGTAGAGTGGGAGTCGCGGTATACCTAATGTATACGGTATACCGCGGCATATTAGAATGGATATATATAGATATATACGGTGCGCGCACACCTATGTATGCGTATATACTATAGTATATAGCGCGCACACGTATATTAGCTTAATTAATTATTTTAATCAGATAGCGTAGTTAGTCAATTAAGTAAAATTACATAGATCCGTCGGTGGAGTTTGGGGGGTGATTTCTAATAGTTTTAAAGTATGTATATAGTTGTAAATAGCGGATGGAAATTAAATTTTAATTGTGTATGAGTGTGTCGGGAATAGTTAGTATTAATTACATAGCCGGTAGGCACGGGGCGGCAGCACCGACTGGGTTACCGATATGGTAATTAAGTATTTGTAATGCGCGCCTTCCGAGTGCCAGTGGATGATTGGTTGTGTGATCGACCCAATAATGAACAGGTTGGTGGTGACGTAAACCACTATTATTGGGTAATCGGCCTTGACGGAAATAAGATCAAGGCTGACTACGCGTATCGATCACGCAATCAACCACCCTAATCAACGCCGGTAGATAAGGAGTATAGTAAGATAGAGCAGGATAGCGATAGGGTGGGGAGGAAAATCCTTAATTTTGGGGATCAAGCCACGCCGCGAGCCGGATGAAGAAGCCGGTCTCGAGGATTCGCTACCTGATCGTCCGAGGAGATAGACGTCCTTTAGTTTTGTAGAGTGGTAGTATTTTTGAGGCGAAGTAGCCATTTTGTAGAGTATAGTTGTTAGTTGAGTGAGAGTAGTAGTAGAAGAGAGTAGTACTGGAGCAGTGAGGAGATTTATTAGGCGAGTAATATTTACGGTTAGCCCGACGGGCGGCCGAATTATTAATATTTAAATATAATTTTTTATATTTGCCGGACGGACGGAATGGAGAGTGTGTGCACGTGTGTGTGAGCCGGTCGCGAGTCGCGTTCATTATTGTGTCGGTGCCGGAATTTATAATTTTCTTTGAATTTTGAATTCTTGAATAAATGAGTTGTGATTAAAGATTAAATTCGTGAGTGTTATTTTAAGTAATTTTCCTTTACTCTGAAAGCCGCCGGTTCCGAGGTGGTCAGCCGTCGGGATTCCCTCTGTGACGAGGAGTCGAGGTGAGGATTTGCCGGGTTGCCGAGTTGTTTATAAAGTAATTATTTCATTTTTATTTAAATATCGCCAGGCGCCCAACTAAATATAAATCGGCGATATATAGCCATTTTCAACGTCGCTACGACGGAACCTCCGTCGGCCTTTAATTTAATTTAATCAGATTTTTCCCGACGAAAAGTAGCGTCGCAAATTGAGCGCATAGATATAAAGAAAAAGTAAATCTTATTTTTTTTACATTCCTCCTCCAAGAAAAAAGTGACAAATGTCCATTTAAATTACGCGATATACATACGTATATATAAATAAAAAAATCTAGCAGCTCTTTTATTTCAAGTTTCCTGGAAAAATCGTATAGATAGTAAATGGGCACTTCGTTTCTTAAAGGATACTTTATATATCTTCGCTGGAAAGAAATTAAACTTTATACTTTTGTTTTCGAGGTAAAACTTTAAAATGGCAAAGTTTTGTTTAGCCGGTAAAGCTCCTCCTCCTCGTATTTAAAAAAAAGAAGAAGAAGCAGCGAATGAGGATGTGTGATTTAATTTTCCGAATTATGAAATATTACTCGGTGATATTTATCGGTTTAATTAACGTCGAAGTGATGTTCTATTCTTACACAATTTTCGCGATTAGGATTGTTTAACCATGCATTACGCGAGCTCACCGTTTGTAATACTCTTGAAGAATTTCCCGCGTTTAGTTTGCAAACATTTATCATTTAAATGAAATTCCTTGGGAATTGTTATTGCTCTCACTCTCCTCTGTCTGAATCTTGAGTAAAGGAGTTATTTTGGCTTAATTAACTCGTTGGTTAAACATTTGTTATTACGAATTTCTTATTAGTTGATGATTACGGGCTGACTGAACGCTGATCGCGTCTACTTGTAACGCGGTAAGTTATCGAAATTTTTTTTTTCTTTGCATTTTCTTTATTACTTTGGATAAGGCAATAAAACTATAATGTGACGTGCGTGAAATAACTGATTTTTTTAAATTATGAGATGATATCAAAAGTGTACAACTGACAAGAAAAAAAAGATTTTTCGAAAAAAAAAAGATTTTTCGAAAAAAAAAATTTGAGAATTTGTTTTAATAAATGGGGAGTAGAAAAATTGATGACATTTTCGGAAAGCAGAAAATTTGAAGATTTTCAAAAGCTAAGATTTTTATATTTATACTTACAATTGCAAGCTTTAAATTCGTAATTGCCAAAAATAGGTTATTTGCTATTATATTTTGAAAGATTAATTTTATCGTCCACGCAGATAGTTTAAGTAAGGGAATTAGGTCGATATTGGTGAACAAACCAAGATGTTATTTATTTGGCGACGTTTCGATGGATATTTTCGATCCTCCTCCGGCTATAATTTTTATTAAAAAAATATTAATGTTTTTCAATACACATACAATTTCAATACAGTACAAATTACAATTTAAAATTATAATACTTATTAACTTATTAATATGTCTTATATTATTACATATTAAAATTTCCATAATAACAATGATACATTGCCCTGTATTTACTATCATATTTTAAAATTTGATACTGTAGCGTCTCGCTACGTACGCTCGAGCTAAATAAATTATGTTTATTCAAATCATTAATTATATTCATTATATGTATATACGGTAAAAGATTTTGTAAATACACACAAACACCCAAAACAATACACTCATACATATCCTTCGGGTGCAGCTCAGTCGTAGGTAATTAGACCCGTTTGTCCCTCGCTATTCTTTCTTCAGTGGGAGTTGCATTTTCATTCCTCCCTGGCGCACGTCCCCGGGTTTCCCCGAGACGACCGACAACGGTATTTTTTATTACTTGCACGGCACACTAACGCATTCATTGACAAGTTCAAACCGGCAACTCATTTATTTCACCTGGTACCTAAACATCCAAATTTTCCATCATCCCTTCTACTCTTTTCCCGAGGTTACCTGCGAATGCACTTCGAACCCGAGGAACACAGTCATTCGGACACTCGCACCGTGCACATCACGCATATATACAGTCGGTCCGACATTCACACCGCGCACTCCACCCGCACGTACACAACACACCGTTTTGTTTTTGTTTAAATAAATATTATTGTTTTTAACAATATTAGTATTTATTCTTTTACTTTAAAAAGCACACCAGGCTACCTACCCTAACAACCAAAATACTTCGAACTTTATACTTTTCGGAAGAAAATATTATTTATTATATAATTATTAATACAAGATGTTTTATACTTCACATTTCAAACAAGTAGAAACATCGAGCTTAATACATTTTATACCAGAACTTCAAACAATTTTATAATAGAAAAATACAATTTCAATTTGATATAAAGAATTAAAACCTTAAATTCTCATAAAGTATAAAATTACAACTTCATTCTGATAAGAAAAATTAGTATTTCAAACTTAGGTTTAGTAAAGAATTACTTTTTAGAAGTAGAAACTTCTATATTTATATTATTTGTAAATAAAAATTCTAAATCTTTGTAGACAAAGATAATTTAAAATTGCTATATATACACGAATTATGTCAGTTTTTATTCAATTGTCAATTTTATGTTCAATGACAAATGTTAGTTCGATCTTCAAACGTTTAACAATAAATATTCACTAATCGTACTTCATATAAACTTAAATAGAAATATATACTTTATAATGTAAATAAACATCAATAGACCGATCGAATTTAACACGGTGATAAAGAACAATAGACATATCGAACTTTACATGAAGTGAAACAGAAGTAAAAATTTCAAACTTCAAACATTTAATAACATGTATCAATGTCACATCGAACTTCATACATATCATATGCAATATATCATACTTACTATAAAAAATATCGAACTTTACAATTTCCATATGTAAATGCTTATTGTTAGTAATCGAGTATTTTTCCAACAATTCCTCTCAACTGTAAATACTCTAATTCCTACGTATTTATCGAAAGCAGTAACTTCAAACGAAGCAAATTTCCATAGATTCGCATACAATCGACAAACAAATCGCACCTTCACAAAAACTTCACCCTGCACACGCACAAACAAAAGGACCCAATCCACAGCTTCGACGACAAAAAAAAATAATCTAATGAAAAATCCACTCCGTCTCGTACACGTCAAACTATATCACCTTTACCCAAAAAATATCATCATCGACAAAAGCACCCCTCTAAAATACAGTCGCATGTATAATTGAAATCGTCGGGGCACATTCAAAATCCAAGTTAAAAAGAAAAAAACACGGAAACAGAAAAAAAGAAGAAAGGGAGAAACAGTTGTTTTAACACGTGAAGTATAAAGTGAAGTATAAAAGGTAAAAAGTGCAATAACAGAAACAAGGACACGCGTATACACGTATATATATGTATACACAGAGGGGGGGGGGGAGAGAGAACGAGAAAACAACGAGAGGTAGGTAATAATAAAGTCATGCAATCACGGATAGATCGTTCAATGTATGTTATACCTACGAGTATCTGTCCGTATATGTGCGGAATTCTGACATTACACGTATATATATATATATAAACACAGGAGGACACGAGAGCGATCGTGACGCGAGGGTTTGCGCTAATTTTCCCTCAGTCGCGAGAGATTAACGCGAGTTCGCGAGACTACCAGCAATTTGCGGGGATGATTTTTACCTCACCGTATATAGCCTTGTTGTTTGGACACGTGCTACTCCCCATTTGTACTGATATAACCGATGTACACCCACGCACCACCACCACCACCACCACCCATCACATCCTCCTTTTGTGCTTTCAATGTAAATATACACGCCCGCACACACGCACGCAACTCGTCATGCATATATACACGCATATACACACGTATATATACGAGGATACGCGAGTATTAATGCGGAGGGTGCAGTACATCGAGGTTAATAGAATATGTAACTTCGCGAATTATTAGGTCGAAATGAAAGTTTCATTGCGGCATTTAACCTTTAAAGAATTTATTTTATCTTTTATTCTCCTTTGATCGTCACGTCCGCGTCTTTGTGAATTGTGTATGTATATGTGGTTCCTATTTTCATTTATCGAAAATTCAACTTTTATGAGTATTTATATATAGTTTTTTTTATTTACTGAAATTTATTTAATAACCTTGGGGTACAGTCCTATATGGCTAATTAGGTGTAAATAAAATTTTAATTGATCAATTAAAGTATTAAATAAAAAAGAATAAGAGCGTTTGCATATATCAGTTGCGTAATAAGTACAAACTAGTACGAATTACTGTATCATAACCAATTTCTGATAAGCAGAATATAATTCATAAGGAAATACCGACGCGGTGGCGGAGTGGTGGAAGCGCACCTCGGCCGATCGCGAAAGTTAAGCAGCGCTGAGCGCGGTTTGTATTTGGATGGGAGACCATTCTCGTGCGGCTTTCGTGATCGGTTAGGTGTTTTTCCACCCTTCACAACGTGAGCGGGAGGTGTGAAACATTCGGTTTCGGTGTCAAGGCCTACGCAATGTGACTTTGACACCCAAAAAGAATGTTTCGAATACACCGGCCATCTCAGGTGAGGTTTTCCCTGCTTCACAGGTTTCCCTCATCCACGGGCATAACCCCGGGCGAATGCGAGATGGTGGGGTTTTTAAGGGAGGGATAAAGCACCCACACATAGGTGGTAGGTGAACACCGTTAAAGTCCCCCAGGGGATAAACGGTAGGAAGTGCCAGGAAAAAAGAGGGCACAAAATCAAGAATAAAAAAAAAAAAAAAAAATTCATAAGGAAACTAATTGTTCAATATTAAAATACTTTGACAACGATATAATATAGTAATGAATTAAGCTTGAAATGCATATATTACGATATAATATGGAAAATAATGTCAAGTTTTATAAGACCAAAAATTTCACGTCAAAAAAGCTCACGTCTCTGAATCTCTATGCGTGTGCGAGTACGAGATTTTGTTGTGTCTGTGTAAGTAATAAATTTTGTCTACTTTCTAAATATGAATTAGTGAATAATCACTAAGAAAATAGTGATAATTAGGTCATCATAACACAAAACAGTGAATATAGTTAGCAATTGCAATAAATTAATGTTTACTATATTAATAGTGAATATTCACTAATTTGGCGACAGTGGCCGACTTATCACTATTTCACTTATAGAGAGTAAGCTTTTACCCGGACCTTACAAAAAAAACTTATAGGTATATACCTATACAAAAACAAAAAAAAATTATTTATAACTACACGACCGTATGTTGATATATTATTTTAATGATGATAATACTTGTGTTTCACCTTCCATTGTTAATTAATTAACGAAATTAAAAGGATTATTTTTCAATATTTTGAGGGCCAGCTAGGTTTTTATTAATTTAAATAAATAAAAAAACATTTTTACGAAACGTTGCACATAACGTAAAAATGATTTTTTTATTTATTTAAATTAATATAAACCTACCTTGCTCTCAAGAAATTGAAAAATCATCCTTTTAACTTTGTTGATTTGTATTCTTTTATTGTAATATATACATATATAGATCTGTGAGTACAAAAATATATTTAACAAAAAATAATTGTTATTATTAAATATCTATAAGTTTCTCGTACTCTACGTTAAAAAAGTGAGATTTTGTGGTATTTTTACTAGTTTTCAATATACTTTGGTGCAAAAAAAGTGCACCACTTTCGAAAAAAACACTGTTATGACTATACTATTAAAATTAAATTAATAAAATGAGCCAAAAATCATTCGCAAGTTCTTAAAAAAAAAAAGAATTGTTAATCCTGTTAGACAACTTTTCTGTGGCATCGCATTTTGTACAATAACCCAAAGTTGTATAAAGTGTTTCAAAGTATTATTTTGCGTTAAAATTGTTTATTATCATTTTAAGGTTTCAAAATTTTGTTATTATATCAGTATCATGTAGATTACTAAAGAACGTACTGAAACAAGCATTCAAACGATCTCCCACTGGTTTCTATACGTTGATTTCTCTCTATGATATGAAACTTTAAAGTTTAACCGATTTTGGGTAAAAGTACGTATGTAATATCACTGGGTGTGTATGTGTGTGCCCGGAAAGAAAAACTGATTTTCCCGCAATAAATTTATTTTTAACGATGTACAACGCGTTTTTACAAATATTAATTCATCATCGGCGTGTGTTAAACACATAACGTTTAACTTTAGCCCTCCCTCCCTACCGCCGTAAATACCGAGTAACATAAAGTGATAATATTGTTTGTGTTTTGACGTATACATACGTGTACATATAAATTTACGTTTTCGTTACAATTTTCTTTTTTTTCTCCACATCACGTTCGTTAGTAGCCAGAACAGAACAAGAGCAACAACAACAACGAAAAAAAAAATGATACCGATTCGCGAAATATTATTTATCCGCCGCGCTCAAACGCGTGATAGGTTATTGCTTGCATTCGGGATAAAAAGAAGAGGCAATTTATCGATAACTGTGTGCACGCAGTGGATAATAATAATAATAAAAAAAAAAGAGAATATTCATATCATTCGATCAAGTGAGATTTTGAAGTTAAATGCGCGTGCGATAACTTTATTATTATTTTTTTTATCAAATGTCAATGCTAAAACGTATCGATTCACTTTTTCTCTCTCTCTCTCTACGTGGAATTGTTTTTAAAATGGAGTAGTATCGATAATATAATTATGGTGTATAATAATCTATAAGGAAAAATTAATTATTTTTTTTTAATAACAAATGACGGATTGCAACTTTAATATATCGATTTTTAACGTGATACATTAAAGTAAATTATCACTAGTTCAATCATTCCTAAACTGAGAAAATTTTTTTAATATAAATCACTATTTTAATGGCAAACGGACTCACACAATTATAAAAATTGATAATTAACACTGGTAAAATTGACATAATAATGGTAAAAATTGCCATTATTAATAGTAATTTTTCCTCAATGATGGTAATTTTTACCATTATTTTTTTTTATTATTTTAACGTCGCTCTTTTTATGCTCCCAAATCGGTGCTAATCAGCGACGGAGGTCATACGATGTCTTTGTTAAGAAAGCACTTGTTGAAAATACATTCGCCAGTGGTGCTTGTATCAATCGGCTGGGACCGGGAATCGAACTTGGGACCTCCAGATTACGAGCCCGACGCCCTACCGACCGAGCCATCGCAGGCATCAATTTTACCATTATTAATAGCAATTTTTTTCAATTGCGTAAATCTGTCCTCCTTTTATCATTAAAATAGTAATTTATACTAGCAGAAAATTTTTTATTGTAAACAACAAATTTAGCGTATTAAAAATAATAGTTCATTCAACTGAACAGCATATAATAATTTTTTATTATTAAATATGCAATCAAATAATGATTCACAACCTTCTATACGGATTAAACGGTACGAGAGATTGATTTTTGATTTAATTGATTAAAAAACCATTATTTTTTATATTTTGATTTTATTTCAATCGAATTTAACGATATAAATATGTATTTACATTCTATTTGAAATCAGTTTAACCATAAAACTACAAAGAATACTGTTTTATGTTGCATTGTCATTAATTTATGTGACAAATGTTCAAATTTCTATACCTCTATATTCATCTTGAAATACGTGAAAAATTAATTGCAAAATACTACCAAAACAAGAAAAACGAATTAATAAAAAACGTGGTAAAATGGCTCTATTTCTGACGCAAAAACTTGAGTACTTATACTGACTAGATTATTTAAAATGACCCTAAAACTACTAGTAATTGCCTGTCATAATATATATTTCTAACCTCAAAAAAAATTGATAAACGGTCGATCTTCACTAATACAAATTCATAAAATTTTTGATCATATAGGAATCGAAAATATTCATTCCTAACCTCAAAACAATAAAATGACTTTTTTGGTCTTACAGTTCATTAGCTATAAAAAATAAAATATTAATTATGAGAAAACAAAAATAACAAAACATTAAACAGAACTAAAAAAATGCATTAAAAATTTTTTGAGTGTATAAACTCTCCATAAATCATATACGAAACGTCTAGAAAACATTTACTTCTCCTTGTCAAAACAATAAAAAATAGTCAATTATTCCTAGTAAAAATTGAGATACAAACCATCAAACTCATGAAAATATTTATACAGAAAATAGTCTATTATAATTACCACAAAATACATCCACTTCTAACCCCAATACACTTAATTTACATACATCACTTCTTTTCCCCCGTATAATACTTCAACTTTACAAATAAAAAAAAGCCATCACATATAGCATAATTTCTAAAAGTTGAAGGAATATTCGAACGACTAGTAGGAAAAAAAGAAGAAGAAGAAGAAGAAGAAGAAGAAAGTCGACGTGGATTACATACAAGACGGTTTCGATAAAAAAAACACTACGTGTATATATATATAGAGGTATTATCAACAAGAGTGAAACTACTATTTTAATTAGTAAACTTAGTTATCCCACTTGACCTTAACAGGAGAGCGGAGGAGAAAATTATATAAGGATTGAACGTTCGTATAAGAGTCTCAAACGGGTTCGGATTTCTGAAGTTAAACAGTTTTCCAGTGCGGTCAGCACTCGACAGTTTTCGAGGGCGGATTATTACAGGATAAGGCGGTTCTACCCAAGTCCTATTCGGTAATGGGGTTTATGTTACGAAATTCCCACTTTAAACTCGCTCGTCCTTTAAATATCTGTTTTCATTTCGCGTTTATACATATATATGCAATAAGCTTTCGAAAAAGAAATGAAGGTATATATATAGTTATATTTAAGATATTGATCGTGTCGATGATGTATTTTTTTTCCAGTTTGGTAAAAGTAGTCTACAATCAAGTTTTTTTGAGCGATTGAATGTTAATTTTTTTGTTTGATAAACAACCTAATTTTTCTTGGAAGAAATTTGACCATTAGAAACTAAAAATAGGTAATTTATAGCTAATAACAAGCCATATTCTACCGAATTTTTTTAACTTAAAAAATAGTTTGAATTGCTACTACTACATGAAGAGAAATTTTACCAGACTTCCTGTATATTTAACTCAACTTTCAGTAACGCGGTCAAAAAACTGCCAAATCTCAAAAAATTACTAAAAATTTTTGCCAATTTTTACTAAAACCATAAAATTTTTCTAAAACTATACAATTTTTATTAAAACTATAAACATTTTTACTAAAATTTCAGTAATTTTTTGCATTTTCGCAGTCTGTTACCATGTTACTGAAAATTTATTAAAATTTACTAATATTTTTCTCTCCGTGTAAGTAGTTTATAGTTTTATCTTTTTTTTTTTATTGCTCTAATTTTTATCATTCGACATTGCGTGCATTCGAAAAAGAAAAAAGAAAAACGACTTCATACCCAAAACGAGTGACCTTCGGAAAAAAAATTTTTTTTTAGGTTAAACGTGACGCACTCGGTCACGTCAGTCATGTGAGAATTGTGAACGATGCATTTGTGCAATGCGAATACGGTCACCGATCAAATACAATTTATTAATTACTCGATACAATAAATTTCTACTATCGTTTTACATTATATTTACGTGGTGTACGATTTGTATTGCAAATGATAATATTTAGAAAATTATAAAGGACCACTGACACAATACGTAGAATTTCATATGTCAAATTGCCTGAAAATTTACTATCTTCTATAGTTTATACAAATCTTGACTTGTTAAACTAAATTGATTCGTCGAACGTTACAGTTAAGTAAACGCAGTATAGACTCATCGAACTTCATTCGCAGTAAAAAATGTAGATTTTAATCGAGTTTCGCATTTCAGTAAAAGAAAGTAGATTTGTCTCTTTCGTACTGCTGCAAAAAAAAAGAAAAAAAATCGTTCTTTTGTACTTCAGCTAAAAAAAAATAGATTTGCTAAAGTTGCTTTAGTAAAACTAGCAGTTTCAGTGAAAGTTCTACTTCAGTAAAAACAGTAGAATCATCGAATTTTATACTGTAAATAATAAGTAAACTACACGTATTGAAATTTATTACTTCTTTAAAATAGGAGAAGCAGTTACAACGAAATTCATACTACAATTAAAAATGTAAATACAACGCACTTCATTCATAAAAAAAGTAGATACAACGAACTTCATACTTCAGTAGATACATCGAAGATTATAATTATCAAAATAATATACTTTGAACTTCATATGCACACTTATGGTTACCGTAAGGTTTTTACATTCAAAACCATTTAATTAAAATGAGTAGAAAAGATACTGATGTACGAAAACAATACAACTTGAAGATGTAGTTTCAATGATCATATTAATATCAAAAATTTTAATTGATTATGATCAATTATATCGATAATTTTGAATAGTAAGATGACAAACAATATACTTTATCAAAATTTTATCGAAAAATAAAAATTCCACAGTTTATGAATAAATAAATGTCAAGTAAGAAATAGGTATTGGAATTTTAATTACTATATTATGCATAAATTAAAATTTACATATGCAACGTTGAATACAATATTTATGCACTACTTTCAGTTCATTTATTAAACTTTACTTAACCTCTTTCGCAGAAACATCAATGATTCATAAGTCTTTTATTTTCTGCAAAAATTATTATAATATCAATCTGAAAGTAGCAGTTTCTAAAATTGAGATTAGGTTACATTTATTTAAGCACCTTTAATTTTCAGGTATACATGTGCATACGTTTTTTAAAAAAATATACAAACTAATAGGAATACTTTAAAAGATTTGAAAGTTTTTCTAATTATATAGATTTAATTCAAGTTAAAGTATATACAAAAATCAAGTTTTTTATCTACCTATAGTTTTTCTAACTATTTCCATGTAAATTATAATGATAATTAAATAAAAATTCTATTAAGTACGTTATTTTCTAAAAACATCAGCCTAGTATTAATGTTCTTTTTAATTTATTGAAAAGCGTACGAAAAAATGTGGAAAAATAGGTAGAATCCTAATTATCTAAGTAATAATAAAATAATATTTTTAATTGAAGCATTATAATAACCCTGATTATCAAAAAGTAACATAAATTAAACTCAAATAAAGTTTCAAGTCACATAATTTTAAAAGTCATAAATATGACAGAAAATTTTATTCTAATAATTCAAAAGCCTTGTATATAAATCAAAATGATGGAATAACTTTGTAATTTTAATAACCGTAAATATAAAAAACTTTTAATAACTCTAAATATGAAAAAATTATAGGGATCTACCATAATATATTTTATTATTATATACTAACTCTAAATATAAAACAAATATAAGAATCTCCTATATTATCCGTAAATGAATCCTGAACCAAAAGGTATAGATTAGAAAAACAATAAAAATTGAATAGACCACATTTCGTCTAACATTTCGGATAAGCGCATTAATCGAGTATACATTATTATATTATATTTTTCAAATTGAAAATTTCAATAAGTAAATTTATCTTTTGAACCTCACTTAAACATAACCGATCCAAATCGCTCAGTTAGTCGCAACCTCGTTCGTAAAATATAATTCAATTAATCAACTCGCCATTTATCGGTAATTACTTATAAATGACAAATTCAATATTCTAAAATACGACCCCCTCCCCCTCCGACTTTCAAATTACGATTACCATATAATATCGCCGGATACATTTAAAACGCATCACGATAACAACGAATCGCGTTATTTTCAAAGTTAATTAACGTTGTATAATCATAAATTAAAATAATTGGCAAAACAACGTATACCGCTAATTAAGGTGTAATAAAATTCATATACCGTTCAATATACATATACTTATGTATATATGGAGTATATTTCAGGTTAAGTGGTCGGATCAACATTTTTAAATGCAACTAATTTTAGGTATAAAGACTGGAATTGTTATCCAGAAAAGAGACAAAATTATGTAGATACTGAAAATAATTTGTTAAAAAGTTATTCTAACCTCAAGAAGTGAGTTGTTTCAAGTTTTGTCATCACAGCAAAATCTATCAACTTTTATTATGTATAACATTATATTATGTAACATTCGTTGCTAATTACCTCTACAATTTATCCTTCTTGAATAGAATTTTCCTTTAGAATAGAATCTATAAATAAACTATTGGTCAAAATTGTTTTTTAAAATAAGACAATCACTATACACACAATATTTTTACATTCAACAATCTTAAAAAAAACTTGAAGCAGTAAGATAGTAGAACCAATTATCGATAACGCAGTGGACGTAGTTTGATTAATCAATCAACCCCTTAAAGCACACACTTTTCTATTAGAAGTTATTCACTGAAAATTGCTAGACAAGGCTTTTTGGGGTCGTTAATTACGAATCTGATGTCAGATTTATGAAATGACGCATTCAAGTTGGTGTTGTTGTTCATTGTTGTCAATAAGTTGGCGTTGTTGTCCAAGGTATTTATAATTTTTCTATACATGTATCCCTTAACATCTTATTAGGGATGAACGAAAAGCAAAAAACCCACTTTAAATTCATTGTAAAGAGAATGAATAATTAAATAGTGAAGTAATTTAGGTGATAAGTATACTTACCACTATGCTTCAAAGGGTTCAGAAATAATATTTAGAGTTAAACAAAAATCGAATAAAATATTTTCTAACACATAATTAAATACTTAATCTTGATTAGAAATTTGAATTTTAATACAAACATTGATTCATATTGTCACGGATATCGCCGCGCGACTTATGGCATATGAGAAGGAGTCACGTGATAGATAAGAAGTGTTGGTCGTATCGTCGATGCTTCGTCGGGTGGACGGAAGCTCGATGATTAGAGCGCGCGATTCGCACGCTGAGGTTTCGGGATCGAATCCCGCAGTCCACCTTTTTATTTCTCGCTTCTCTCCTTTTCATACGGTACTTTATATAATACAAAATTTCACAAAATATAAAAAAATCAATGGAACCAATTATATCGATCTCCACACGGAGATAAATATCTTAAAAATTGTAGTTAAATTTAGGGGAAAAATTACCATGAAGTCTTGTAAATGTGGGAGGCCGTGATGTTCTAGGTAAATTTTACCATGAACTTTCTGGTAAAAATTTCTTATCCTAAACAATCAAAGCTTATTCGTAACCTCAATCAATAACGTTAAGAGCTGCAACATTCGCTTGAAATAAATAAAAAGTTTACACATTATAACAAATGCTTATATTGTTTACTTTGACACAGTAGGAATTTTAAATTAAAGAAATTTGTTATAAATAGATTTGACCCTACACTTGTAGATTAAGTAGAAGCGATAATCAGTTCCGCTACTTTATATTTCCAATGATCTGTAATCTGTAATCGGCTAGTAAGTCTGTAAAAATTTATGGCAATTTAAACAATTACAATAAGTTATCATAAATTCCCATAGTGTCTTAGTAGAAATGTAACATTTGAAGGTTAAATAAAACTCTAATTTTGCCACACGGAAAAAAAAATATAGTAAAAATCACAATGTTATTTAGTAATGGAGAGACAGACTTGACAAATGATAAAACTTACTAGTATTCTATAAAAAAAAGTAATAATATCCTATAGAAAATAGTAATTTCTTCATTTTTCAAACGTTTGTCCATTACAAAACAACGTTGTAATTTTTACTGGAACATTTTTTATACGTGCATTTATTAGTCATTTGTTTGGTATTTCATCACACTTGACCATTTTCTTTTGGCTTAAAAAACATTACATTTATTAATGTCAAATTTTCGCCTGGGACAATTCCAAATCTTTTTTTTTCGGTTTTCGGAAAAAAACATTTCTAGTCTGGTACCTAAAGTTTTGTGCATTTTAAAATTTCGATCCGACCACTTGACGTCAAATTCTCCATACATATACACATCTCGTTCAAAAGAAAATAATATTTTCTCGAACGAAAGCATAAAACGGGTCCACAAAATATTTGGTATATACGAGTTTAAAGTGCTTGAGGAACGAAACAATGCGGAATTTAATTCGCAATATAATAAAAGCCAGGTGGAGAGAGACAGAGAGAGAGAGAGAGAGAATCTTGATATAAGGTAAAATGTAAACTCCTGAAAGACTGATTCGACAATCTAAATTCAAGCTGCAGTATTGCAAACAATATTAAGGAATTAGCAATTCCATTATTCATTTAGGCAGTGCCAGTAACTTCACTCCCTTAGCGTAACTTTAACTCCCTTAGCTCATCAAAACCGCAGTACATTGCGACGCGTAGTAAAAAGAAGTTCATACCACCGAGGGATGTGTATATACACACATACACACACACACACACACACTCCTGCAATCGCGAGTCAAACCTTATTAGTTGCTTCATCATGATTACCTTTTTTTTGCTTCTGCTCTAACCTACAAAGATTATCGGGTTAATTCATATCATACTGGTGGGTAATTCAAATTGAAAATATTTTATTTTAATTAATTTTTATAATAATTAACTCTTATGTCGAATGTACAATAATATAAATTAAAACATAATTATTTCGGTCTTGTAGTCAGTTAACTGTAAAAAAATATTAAATATTGATTACAAGTAAGTAGAAATGTAATAAATAAATAAAATAAAATAAAATAAAATAGGAGAATTGGATAAATAGTTAATTATTACAATTCAAATTAAGTCTATTTTTGGGTATAAACTATCTTCTTCATAAAATATAGAAAACTTCTACGAAAATATTTATTTCTAACCTCAAAGGAATTAAATTAATTTACAAAATTAAACGTATTCTTTTATAATTTTTCGAGGGCTCGGTAAATTTTTTAGTTTTAATAAAAAAAAAAGATTTTTACGTTATACGTTATACATTTGCCATAAATTATCTACCAACAAAACGTTGCATATAGTAATTTTTTAACTAAAAAATTTACCTAGCTTTCAACAAATTGAAAAATAATACTTTTAATTTTGCAAATTAACAATGGAGGGTGACATACTAGTATTATAACTATAAAAAATAAAATTTTAATTATAAGAATATAAAAATAATATTAACAATTAAAAAAAAAATAAAAAAGAAAATTAAAAAATTAATTTAAAAATTGTATGATTGAAATAATTCTATTGCAACTTATAATTAAAATACTGTAGGAGAATTTTAGGATGTTCGATGAGAATTGCAAGAAACGATGCAAGGAATTTGGAAGAATCGTTTTTTGTTTAATTTAGTGAGCGGATGTTTTTAGTTTGCTGGTTTTTGTAGGGTCATAGTAATTCCCGGTTATTACTAAAAGGTAGATACTTCAAATTTTCCTTTACTTCAGATAAACAAAATTTACTTTTTCTTAAAAATTACGTTGCATTAATACAAAATTCAGGGGCCTGACGCGAGGTTGAAGCTTTGCTACACGTGTTTTGCAAACGATATATTTTTTCGATACACACTGAGCGTAAAATAGTATTAAAAAGACAATGTGAAGAATGCATAAAATTGCATTTTACCCACTAACAGTGTAACATAATATTTATATCGCGGTATTTTTACGCATTTTACTCCCACTACGACTTAAAACATTCTTTGCTACAAGGGCGTAAAAGTTGAATTTCTACGAGAACGAAGGTTAGCGCGAGGCGAAATATACATATAAATATCTATTTGAACACACTATGTGTAAAATGTCATTTATTTCAATTTTATTAAATTAAGTGCTACTTTAATACACTGTGCGTGAAATAATAATTTAAATATTAAGTCATATTATTACTCAAATATGATAAAACGAGACGCGTGGGCAACGTCATTCGTTCAAATCAATTTTCAGAAAATTATTAATTATTCAATAAAATTAATAGACATTAAAATTTATTGTTTAATTAATAATTTATATTATGTATAATATTTGTGAATGCACAAATAAGTTCAAATTGGGTTAATTTTACAATCAAGGCGAAACGTTACATTAAATAGAAACGATATCAAAACTGTTAAATTATTATCAATATAACAATATTGTTAATCTACAAATTTTGAAGATAATCATAATATTCTACGATTGATGCAAAACTCGATTTTATTCAGATAATATAAAAATATATGGATAAGAATACTTAACACGAAGATATGAGAAAAATGTTAATAGTATAAGATGGATAAATCAGTGAATATAATAATAATAGTATATATTGTAATACACAGTGCGTTTCCAGTGCGTTTTGAAAAACATTATTTTATTAATACATAAGTAAATTCACTATAAATTCAATTTGTTTTATACTTTCATTTTCAACTTATGTTACATTAATAATTTTTTTTAAGTACGTTACTATTTTTATAGGAAAAAGGAGTAAACGAAAAACATCGAATTTGACACTTAACAAAATAAGAAAATAATAATTTATGTTTCAATAAAATTAACTTTTGAACTTAAATTAACTTAAACTTTTTACTTCAGCAGTAATTCATTTTTCTTTTCCAATCTAGAATGTTTCTTAGGTTAATTCAATTAAGGAAATGTTTGGCTTAAAAGATTTTGGTTTTGAGATGTATCAACTTTTTGATGAATAGAACCGCCGTAATTTTAGTACTTCTAGGAAATAAACACTTCACTTTTTATTTTAAGAAACAAAAACTTCAAACTTCACTTTTCATAGTACTTTCATGGTATGTCACTTTTTCAAACTAAGTATTTAAATAAAAAAACTATGAATTTACATACTTGTCACTAATGGAGCATTAAAACTTCATACTTGTTAAGTGCGAGAACTTCAAACTTCATACACGACAAACGTGAAACTTTCAAACTTCTCATGTGCCAAACGAGAAATCTACAATAACTTAATATATTCAAATTATTGTACAATAAAAACTTCATATTGTTGTAAATTATATATGGATTCGAACTTCATTTCATAATTAATTTCGAACAAATTTTAATATATTTTTTAATGATAATTGTTGATATGGCACGGTACTATTTAAAAAGCATTAGCTGCTCATTGAGAATTAACCTAAAAAATTGTAATTCAAATAAGTTTCATCGTTTGGATTATATGTATTGTCACGTTCGATTCAAGAGACCTCGTCGGTGTATAACACCTATTTGTTATATTCTATATATTATATATACCTGTCAGTCATATAAAATACATTTATCGTCTTTCCTATATCCTACTTTAATTTTATTTAATACATAAAAAATTGTTAATTATTAATTTTCTTTTTGTCTGAAAATGATGCATAGTGTTTTCATAAAGACCTGAAATTCGGTAAAATTAATACAATATTCTTTACTTAAAAAATCTACACATTCTCAATATTTGTAGGTAAATTGCCGTAACTATTACAGAAACGTCACAGTACTGTTATGGGAATTTTTCTAAAATAATGTATTATTTAATTATTTAATGTAATATATTTATTAAATATATTAATTAAAACATTTAAGAACGTTTCATTTTCTTTTTTGTTTTTGTATATGAGAATTTTCCTACACCAACAAAGTAAAAACGAGAGATTTGCCTTGAGTAACGTAAAAATGTCGAACTTCGAACATACAATATAAACGTAATTTTTACCTGAACAGCTGATGCAATCCAAATTTCCCTAGTAAACTCCTCTCCGCGTTTCCAACCCCAAATATTGGTACTCGTTTTGCGTTATTAGGATAATTACACGCGGTTCTATATATTTGTTTGTATATATATATACATATACCGGGTGATTATCAATATCTTACAACCTAATTGAAATCGTTTGTTTTCCATTAATATACGAACGTGCTCCCCTATATATACACGAATAAATATTTAAAACGTATACACACACATACTCCTAAATAGACCGTGTAACAATTGCAAGAATAACAAAAAAAACACAATATTTCGATCGTATAATATACAAAGCGGAATGTTATATTTTATTTTACGAATATTTCATATACGCGAGAAAATGAATAATTTATATATACCTATATATGCACACATATTTATTTGTAGTCCAAGCTGACATTCGAATAGTTTAACATCAGAAAATTATATTCATATTCATATAATGCGAATACGTCATGTGATGATCTAAAAAAAGGAAACAAAACATGATTTTTTGTTTAAAACTAGGGGCACAATGGTATACGTGGTGTTGTTTTATTCTGTTAGAAAAAATCAACGAGCTTTCGAATGAACGATTTGAAATTATTATGCAGGAGAAAATTGTAATAAATGCGAATTTTATAATATGCAGTTTATTTTGTGTGTCGTATTACAATTGGATTTTTTTTTCTGTTGCAGGTAAGCGTCTTTCGTAAATCAAATATCCTGGAGAAAGTGAAGTAAGAAATTTTCATTTTTGCTACAAATAATTACTCGTTACAGATTTGTGGTTAAGAAATGCACTCTAATGTAGGAAATATACGAAGTAAATACGAAAAGTAGAAACTTCGATGTGTATACCTTTCAAAATTCTGGTATTTTAAAGGTGTATCCTCAAGTAGTTCGATTATTTTTTTTAAAGCGCACAGTTTGAAGTTTATACTTTTCTGAAGTAACTTTTGTACCTCAAGAAAATCGGAACGAAATTTTATAATTTAGTATATAAGATTGTCAACAAAACCTTAAAAAATACATAAACTTCATATAAACAATTAATTATTACGTCGTCTGTCCAATAATATAAATCGAAATATAATTATTTCAGTCTTCCGGTTTATTAAGTATACTTAAGACATAATATGTTAATTGTAATATTTGTTTATTTATAGTTTATGGATTGTAAGACCGTAATAATTCTGTTTTAAGGAGACCAGCCAGTGTGATAATTGAAAAAATACTACTGAATATTAACAATTAATAATTTTTTTGTATAACAATTGAAAACATTTCTTAATTTTTAAAACAAATTATATTATTATTAACTTTTATTATAAATTTTTTATCCAATTTATATGTAACAAAACTATATAAATTAATTATGAGACTCCATACTCTGATTTTTTTTCCATAATGGACTTACCGCAGAATATCTCAGTAACCACTTCATCGAATAGGCTGAAATTTTAACAGTAACTTTTAAATGTGTTTGTAATCCACATATGAAGTTTCAAAAACTTTAATTTTAATATTTGACTTCAGTAACTCATCGAATCGCACCTCCGTAATGTCAAAAAAAAATCTTAAAATTTTCTAATTATCACAAGTAAAACGTTCGAACTTCCCTGTTCCCTAATAGAATTTAAAGACCTTTATACACCAGTCAAAAGTAATATTGACAATTTCGGTAGACAATCATTCTTATATACGCACCCTTTCGTAAATTAATAATTCTTCCAAAGTAATAAGGACATCAAAATTTCCACTTTCTCTCCCGCATCTATTTTTACACACTTTCACAGGTTATAGCGCACCGAACCGTAACCTCTTCACCGCGAAAATATCTTCCGCACTCTAAATTCCGTTCCGAAGAAGAAGAAGAAAAAAAATCAATTATAGGAGGAGTTTACGGGGCAATCGAGCAGTATACATGTATATATATATATATATATAAAACTGATGCATCAAATTGAAAGTGGCCCTCGACTACTTAAGCCGTTATAACCACGAAACTTTTCCAACTTTGGGTTATAGAACGATGAAACCGAGAGAGAGAGAGAGAGAAACAAAGCTCTACACATAGACATACAGACACGTCCAAGGGGTCAAGTCTCACAAGAGATCTTACTTATATACCTCTAGAGTAAAAAGAATCCACAAGGATGGTTCTCAAGGGTCCATCTCCGTTATGCGCACTTACACTCTCTCTCTCTCTCTCTCTCTTTCTCTTTCGCACATAGATAGATATATATACGTGTGGTGGTGGGGGGGGGGGGGGGGGAGTACGATAAACGGGGCTAAAATGAAGAATCCTTTTTCGCCTGCGGCATGCATCCCCTTTTTCTCCGACTTCCTGCGCCGTGAAAATCGCATTCATCGATTCCTCGCGCGCACTTTCTTTTCATCCTCATATCCACCCCCTGCCGTTGGAAATAATATTATATCGCTCGGGGAAGAGGGAGAGTGGGGAGGTAGAGATGGTAGCTCTTTACTCCTTCGAACGGCTATATATATATACACCTCCGATGCATTATACGTCTAGCTTACATCCTCCTCTCGAGGATACGCATAAGCAACCTGGATTTTTAAAAGGGTGAGGATACTCCTCTTTGACGATCGACTTGGGCTTTTCCTCGATATAAACCTAACCTATTATTCACACAAATGCACGCGCATGTGTGCATGTGTGTGAGCTTTTTTAACGATCGAACTGTAAGGCGAGTATTTTTTTTATTCGAGTGATTTACATGGATCTAATTAAAGGAGTAGATATTGATTGAATGGTGATATTGATGGTAATTGTTCAAATTATAAAAAAAGATGAAGTACTGCGACAGATATTTGGTATGTAGAAATTCTAAAAATTTTTAGAAGCCTATTTGCTCCAGTAAGACATCTAGATATCTCAACGATGGCTATTTTTTTTCTAAAAAGTTAGTTAACGTTAAATTTCACTTGGTATCAATGTGAACCTAAAATCAAATGGTCAAGTAATTTTTAATTTGTTATAGTTATCATTTTATATAATTTTAATAATTTTTAATAAAATGTAATGTATTTGATTTTTTATCTACCGGTCACAAGTGGACAGTTTAAATGATTTTTCAGGAAGATAATGTCCATCGATGAGATATTTGAATGGCAAATAAGGCTCTGGTTTTTTTATTAGTGATTTTTACAACAATTCAATATCAAATTTCTGACAAAAATTTCTTTCAAAAAATTTATTTTTATGCTATTTTCTTAATTGTTATATGTACATTTCCATATTGTTATATTTACTATTTAATCGATATATCTACCTTAAGGAGGGTACCCGGGGTTAAAATTTACAAAAAATTAGTTATTATGACTAATTATTGTCTTGTATCAACATTTTTTTAACTTATTTATTTTTAATATAATTTTTTTAATCAATTATGGCATTCCGTATACCATGATTTTTTGCATAATGTAATTGTATGGATAGTATCGCAGAAACCACTTCATTGAATAAGCCTGAAATGTAAAAAAAAAACAATTATTTGCTAAATAATTCCATGAAGTATAAAAAAAATTTTTTTAAACAAATAATTGGTTCCTCAAATTATTATTATTTTTAACAATTTTCTGTAATTCCATTTTATTCAATAGTATTAAAATAATTTTAAATTGGTACTCTTAAAATTTAAGATTATTCGATGAGTTGGTTTCTGAAACACCCATCGATACGTTCTATATAAAATAATCACATCATATTGCGCAATGTCACATTATGTCAAAATATTTATATTGTGAATAAATTATCTAAAAAATTATAAAAATTAATAATAATACTATTTCCTTAAAATGAATGTACACTTTAAGTCGTAATACATTATATTATCAATTATTTAAATTAAATTATTTTTTCTACACATTTCGACCCAAACTTTGCTAATTCTTATTTTTTAACTAAATTTTTAAATACCAAAGATTTTCTCAATTTTAAAAAAATTTTATTCATTGATATACACACTTTTTTCTCTCTAAAGTTAAAAAATTTATAAAAGAAACACGAAAGTTTAAAGTAAATATTTTGATATTCATATTTCGAAGAGTGAACAACTTTTCTTAAGAATTCGTACGTTCGCGTCATACGAAATGTTAAATTTAGACTTCTATTTGCCGAGTGATATTTTGTCACGAGAAGTAAAAAAAAAAGAGAGAGAAAACGAAATTCAAGGTAAAAAGTGTATGCTACTTCTATGAAATAAATGATCTTTCATCAAATGTAAGTAGAAAAATGTAATATTAGTCAGACGCGTTACTAAACGCGATATATCATTTTCCAAAATTATTCTAAGTAATTTGACTACTTTATCCTGAAAAATCGTCAGATTTCCACAAGGTCGTAAACAGTATTTAATTTTAGTCGTTTTTCAAATTAAAAGTTTTTTTTTTGAAAATTGTGTTAAACATACGTGACTGTTCACGAAGTATAGGTAAAGTAATCCACAGTTACTTCGAGTGAAAATTTTCTGAAGAAAAAAAAAGAAGGTCGCACTTTGGAAAGTATAATGCGAATCGATCAAAAGACTTTCCGGTCGCAAGTGTTCGATAATCACTTAGGCATGGTACACACACACGCACACACACACACTTATATATATTTTTTTAAATATTATTTTCCTACTCTACTCGTACCAAATTTCGTATAATGGACAATGTATTGTACCACAAGTTACCTACACATTGAATTTCAAAGTTTAGAATATAGAGTAAGAATATATACATTGCAACAAACGGTAAGAATTTAAGGCAAATTAATATTAAGTATTTAAAGAAATGATTCAATAAACCGAAAATTAGTAACTGAATAACGAACAATTTTGTTTATTTACTATAATTCAACATAATTCTTTTTTTAGAAAATAATTGTAGTGACAATCTAATAAACCATTCAACCCGCAAATAAACAAAAACTTTTTTTTTGATTTTACAATATAACGCTGGTATTTTCTATAAAATAATTGGAAAGTATTAGGAAATAACCTAGTAACAAGTAGTAAAACAATCAACAACTTTCGTAATGGTTTTGAGGGGAAGATAAAACAACAAAACCTTAAGGGAATGTCGGATCCAAATTATATGGATCTACACCTTACAACCCGAAAATTCTATCTAAAATATTAAATTAAAAATTTGGAAAGATTCATACGGATAACTTGAAACATAAGGAAGCACTTAAAGTTTTCATCTTTAAAGAAAAAAAAAATTTTTTTTAATAATAATTAAATAAACAATTTTTGTCGGTAATTATATTAAGAAAGAGATATAAAGTTTCAACCCAAAAATCCTAATTAAATTATCGAAATAAAAATCTGAAAAAATTTTGGTATAGTGTTTAAAATATGTCTAAGCCCTAACTTTCAGGATTATTTAAAAAATTATTCCTTTTGTTTATAAAAAATATATAAGTAAGGACTACTTCCCAAGTCAGACATGTTCTTAATATCCACAGTAAAATAGGATAATTAATTAGTAACAAAAATAAAAAAACAAATGTGATAAAAAAAGTAATATATCAGTTCACGTATAAACGTAGGAACGTAATAAAGAAAAAAAGAGAATTTTCAGCCCGATAATGTTATTACGGCATTACCTTCAAAATTTTGAGTAGTTAATGTCTACGCTCATTAGGCAACGAGCAGATAATTCCCAGGCAATTACCATAGGGAGGTAGTACTCTTCCGTAACGAAGATAACACCAAAGACAAAGCGGGTGTAGAATCGTCGGGTAAAATGAGAAAGAGATTAACGTAACCCTTCGTCCACGTAGAAAGATTCATGATTTCGTTTTTCCTTTTTTTCTGTTTCGGGGAATAATTTGCTAATTTTTAATCAGCTCGCTAAAATACTTTGTAATTCGTGTACGAATTTTTTTTAGTCTTTGTTACTAAGAATATGGGAAATTTTTGAATATTCGATTTCGAGCAGTGATTATTCTAGTGTTTTGATCGGTGATAATTTTTTTTTGGCTTAATGTGTACAGTATAAAGGCACCATGAAAGTATAACAAAATTTATAAATAGTATACTAATTAATAATCTTTATTGAAATTTTCGAAATGTTTTTTAAGATTTATTTCCTCTTATTGTTGAACGTATGAGTAACGTTTCGCAAATAGGGAATTGGCCGGATTAGCATACAAAAATGCGACAATTCCTGTGTATAAAACTCTTATATTTGATATAAAAATTAAGGTTCTTACTGTTAAAAAATGTGAAGTTCAAAGTTTCTACATTCCACTTAATATTATGAAATTTCGATACTTTATACATTCTGAAATTTAAATGTTGAACTTTTTGAGCGTGCAATGTTCAAATTTTCTACTTTACAAAAGTATAAAATATTTTATATATTGTTCCATTATTGTTAAAAAATTGTTATTCCTTATTTACATTTTTTTGAAGGAGGTATATTGAGCTTCATATTTACAATAGAAAAATATCGAGTTTCATCATCAAAAGTATAAACTTCAATGTTTTTCTTTTACCTACATTCGTCCTTTCCACTTTCAAAATGTATAAAAATTCGATTATTCATTTTTCAAAATAATAACACACTCGGTATGAAATACGTTCGATCCGATATTTCAAATGAAGAAAAAAAATGTTGTTTCTACTTTATATTTTCTTAAAACCGATCAATTAAACTTTATTCTTTTAAAAATAAGAACAACGAACTTCACTTTAAAAAATGTGAAGATTAAGGGGACAAGCTTGGGTTAATATTAAATAACAACTATTTAATATTAACAATTAATATTTTTGTTCGTAATGATTGAAAACGTTTCTTAATTTTTTTTAAACAAATTGTATTATCATTAACTTTCATTTACAATTTTGAACTTACTTATTTGTAACACAACTATTTTAATTAATTAAGGCACTCCGCACTCTGATTTTTTTCCATAATGGACTTACCACGGGATATAAATAGGTCAAAATTTTAACAAAACAACAAAACATCGTTTAAGTCCACTTGAGTGCAGAAACAGAATAGCAACGGAAGTTTCGATGTTCATGTAAAAAAATAATTTAGCTGTTTTTTTCATAATTTTTCAATATTTTGCAATAGTTTTGCAAGTATCATTACTTTTTTTTTGCTACGTAAACATAGTCAGTTAAAGTATTTACGTTGTAAATAAATGTAAAAAATTTTTAATTGATAATATTAATTATTTTTTCAATTTTAACTCAGGCTTGTCCTCTTAAAGCTCACTTAATTTAATCCATTTATTCATTCAGACTAATTTTTATTTAATAATCCCAGTCGGTTCGCTTACGGTTATAAAATTCAACATTCATATTCGAGAAAATTTTACAATACGTTCGAATAATATTAGTATTACTAAAAGCATGGGTTACTAAATTTAAATTTATCTTGTTTCCAAAATAAAAAAAAAACCAAAAACTTCTATATCCTTTTTAAAAAAAATGATACAATTCTGAAGTATCATAATTGGTGTTTATTTCTTAAAAGCATAAGCTTTGACACTAGAATTAGTGGAAAGAAAAAAAAAGAGAACACGAAAATAATCCATCTATACCGAGATCCATACAGTAAACTATAAAAATGTGGAGAGAAAGTAAACTTAGTAACATCTACTCTTATAAAATATGAAGTTCGAAGTATCATTTTTCATCTTTAACAAAAAAAAAAGATACAACTTCAAACTTATCTCATCCTCATCCAATGTCTTATATACATACACGTACGGATATACATCTACTGTTCAATCGTATTTTTACACTTTTACGTGCACATATCCATCAATTTTTCTATACTTTCGAATAAAATATTGTCCAGCCGGTCGATGTACTGTCATACGGGTACATCATTCAATTTCCACAATATGTACACCTACTATATATATATACAACTTTCCCCGTATAACCTAGACGAATCTAACAAACATTGATTTCGAAGTATCTTTCGAATTAGGTCAAATTCATAGATGATTTGTCGATCCCTACGATTAACCAATCGCATGTAATATTCCAATATTTACATGTATAATAATTTCACAAACCGCATCATCAAACGCATATATACACCTATATATATACAGGGTGATCCAGAAACATAGGTAACATATATATATATTCCGATTCAGAAAATTAATTCGAGTATAACCCCGTCGGAATTTTTAAAAAATATTAATTAGGCGAGGCGTAATTAATTTTTGAAATGGGCCAATCAGAGGCCGGATTAGGGAAGAAAGGTGAGCGGCGTTGCCGCGCGAGTTCTAATGCAACAGGTCAACGGGCGAAGCGGCTGAGGCGCCTGAACATAGCTAATGCGTATAGCAGAAGCGAAGATCGCGAAAGCGAATGAATCGCAAAATATATTTTACGAGATTGATTGTATGAATAAAATGTACAATCAAGGAAATGATTTTTATTTAAGTTTGAATTATACCGCAGACTAATAAATTCATTACTACTATTATTAATTTACTTACTAAATCTATGATACGCGTGCGTTATAAATATGAGATTATTACAGTTTTTCATCTCATCGTATTTACATTAATTTATTGAAACTTTTATGACGAATCTTAAGACAATAAAATTTTGAATTGAATTAAGTTTTGTGTACAATATAGCCAATAAATACGTTTACCATAAAGATATATCGCTACATAATGGAAATATATTAATTAATTTTGCAAGTATATTGGCAATAATATTGCTAGGTAAATAATTCCTAGTCCGTGTAAAATGAAATTTAGCTCAAGCCTCAATTCTCCGTTTAAAAAACATAATGCTACCGCGAGCGCTCTCCGATGTTCGCGCACATCAAATTTTGTGTTCGCGGAGTAAGCCCGCCGCGGACGCTCTCCGACGTTCGCGCTCATCAAATTTTGTACTCGCGGAGTAAGCCCGTCGCGGACGCTCTCCGACGTCCGCACTGCAAAAGCAAACGTGCTCGAAAAAAGTTACTTCGTTAAAATTACAATTCATTGTGTTTCAGACTTAATAAATATTTTGGAAAACTCGTTCCAAATGTGTAGGGTAATAATTGCAATAGTCTGGCTGTTGAATTGAATTGAGTGTTCAATATACAAAATGCCAATGAATAACTACCATTAATTCGCAATATATTGGTAATATATTAGCAATAATATTGCTAGTAAGTTAATTCCGAGTCCGTGTAAAATAAAATCTAGCTGAACCCTCGATGAAGTTTTATAATAGTCTGGGAATCATCTAGCTATAGTGTATCTATAATATGTTTACGTTTACCAAATATTTTTAAACTGATTTTTTATAATATATTAGTATATGCTGAACAAATCGATATCATTAAATTTAATTGGATCATATCTTTACTAAAAATCGGTATTATGAGAAATCGAGGATTTATGTCACGCATCTTAGTAATTATTCGGATGACCAGACAGACGTTCATTCACGGTTTCATCCACTTGAGGTTATAAAAGATCATCGATTCGTCGGTAGTGTTGACAATTTGGAAGACACGAAACATATTGGCGATATATTGATAATACTTTGGCAATATGTTGGCAACATATTGGCAACATATTGACAATATATTGACAATACTTTGGCAACATATTGGCAATATATTGACAATACTTTGGCAACATATTGGCAATATATTGACAATACTTTGGCAACATATTGGCAATATATTGGCAACATATTGGCAATATATTGATAATACAAATAATAAATACCCGCGTAAAAAAATTAAAGTTTATATGAACTTTATATAAACTTTAGGTTTGGCTAAACTTGATATGGGGTTGGCCAACGAGGCTGAGCCGAACTTGTGCAATTGACTGTTCAAGTTTGGTAAAAGTATATCAAATGTTCAGCTGAAATTCATATAAAGTTTTTATAAAGTTTTTTTACAATTACTGACAAATAAAATATAGTTTATACTAAGTTTAGCTGAACTCAATATTAACGTGATAGCATAAGTTCAGGTTTATAAAGTCATATAATGTTGATATCAGCATACCCAAAGAAAATTTTAAAAATCTGTTTAACTGTCATTAGTAAGAATACATCGGTTAGAAAAACGGAGATATATTCCAAAAAATTCGAATCCGTCACTGAAAAGTGTTGTCCATTTCCTTAGTTTTGAAGACATAACCTGAAAGAAGAAATTTAAAAAACCACAAAGTATCTATTTTCACCATTTTTCTAACCGATGTATTCTTACTAATGTCAGTTAAACAGATTTTTAAAATTTTTCTTTGGGTATGTTGATATCAACATTATATGACTTTATAAACCTGAACTTGCTATCACGTTAATATTGATTTCAGCTAAACTTTGTATAAACTATATTTTATTTGTCAGTAATTGTAAAAAACTTTATAAAAACTTTATATGAATTTCAGCTGAACATTTGATATACTTTCGCCAAACTTGAACAGTCAATTGCACAAGTTCGGCTCAGTCTCGTTGGCCAACCCCATATCAAGTTTAGCCAAACCTAAAGTTTATATAAAATTCATATAAACTTTAATTTTTTTACGCGGGTTCTTAACGAAATACACTTTTAACTGCAAGATTTAAGCGAGACTTAAAGCCATACTTTCACAAACACTTTCAGATATACATACAGCCATACAATTAGCCATACTGAAAGATCAACTTTTCATTCCTTGTAACTACCCTCTGTATTGGTTGGTACGAGAAGCCAACTTAAGAAAAATCAACAAAGGACAGATGTTCTAGATAAGAAAATAACATGAAAATTTCTATTTCTCGATAAAAAAGCAAATTTCATTCCATATTACTACCCTCCTGTATTTAGGTGGTTGATGAAACTTCTCACACAGTTTGTGCTACTAATGCAAGAACAAGAAGACGATTTAAAGCAATCAACAAAGACAGATATTTTAGAATAACAAAATAACTCGTTGATTTTTCTTATGTCGGCTTTTATTACCAACCAATACAGAGGGTAGTTACAAGGAATGAAAAGTTGATTGTTTAGTATGGCTGTATGTGTGTCTCAAAGTGTTTGCGCAAGTATGGCTTAAAGTCTGGCTTAAATCTTGCAGTTAAAGTGTATTTCGTTAAGTATTTATTATTTGTATTATCAATATATTGCCAATATGTTGCCAATATGTTGCCAATATGTTGCCAATATATTGCCAATATGTTGCCAAAGTATTGTCAATATATTGCCAATATGTTGCCAAAGTATTGTCAATATATTGCCAATATGTTGCCAATATGTTGCCAATATATTGCCAATATGTTGCCAAAGTATTGTCAATATATTGCCAATATGTTGCCAAAGTATTGTCAATATATTGCCAATATGTTGCCAAAGTATTGTCAATATATTGTCAATATGTTGCCAATATGTTGCCAACATATTGCCAAAGTATTATCAATATATCGCCAATATGTTTCGTGTCTTCCAAATTGTCAATACTACCGACGAATCGATGATCTTTTATAACCTCAAGTGGATGAAACCGTGAATGAACGTCTGTCTGGTCATCCGAATAATTACTAAGATGCGTGACATAAATCCTCGATTTCTCATAATACCGATTTTTAGTAAAGATATGATCCAATTAAATTTAATGATATCGATTTGTTTAGCATATACTAATATATTATAAAAAATTTTTTATCACGTTAATATTGAGTTCAGCTAAACTTAGTATAAACTATATTTTATTTGTCAGTAATTGTAAAAAAACTTTATAAAAACTTTATATGAATTTCAGCTGAACATTTGATATACTTTTACCAAACTTGAACAGTCAATTGCACAAGTTCGGCTCAGCCTCGTTGGCCAACCCCATATCAAGTTTAGCCAAACCTAAAGTTTATATAAAGTTCATATAAACTTTAATTTTTTTACGCGGGTATTTATTATTTGTATTATCAATATATTGCCAATATGTTGCCAATATATTGCCAATATGTTGCCAAAGTATTGTCAATATATTGCCAATATGTTGCCAAAGTATTGTCAATATATTGCCAATATGTTGCCAAAGTATTGTCAATATATTGTCAATATGTTGCCAATATGTTGCCAACATATTGCCAAAGTATTATCAATATATCGCCAATATGTTTCGTGTCTTCCAAATTGTCAATACTACCGACGAATCGATGATCTTTTATAACCTCAAGTGGATGAAACCGTGAATGAACGTCTGTCTGGTCATCCGAATAATTACTAAGATGCGTGACATAAATCCTCGATTTCTCATAATACCGATTTTTAGTAAAGATATGATCCAATTAAATTTAATGATATCGATTTGTTCAGCATATACTAATATATTATAAAAAATCAGTTTAAAAATATTTGGTAAACGTAAACATATTATAGATACACTATAGCTAGATGATTCCCAGACTATTATAAAACTTCATCGAGGGTTCAGCTAGATTTTATTTTACACGGACTCGGAATTAACTTACTAGCAATATTATTGCTAATATATTACCAATATATTGCGAATTAATGGTAGTTATTCATTGGCATTTTGTATATTGAACACTCAATTCAATTCAACAGCCAGACTATTGCAATTATTACCCTACACATTTGGAACGAGTTTTCCAAAATATTTATTAAGTCTGAAACACAATGAATTGTAATTTTAACGAAGTAACTTTTTTCGAGCACGTTTGCTTTTGCAGTGCGGACGTCGGAGAGCGTCCGCGACGGGCTTACTCCGCGAGTACAAAATTTGATGAGCGCGAACGTCGGAGAGCGTCCGCGGCGGGCTTACTCCGCGAACACAAAATTTGATGTGCGCGAACATCGGAGAGCGCTCGCGGTAGCATTATGTTTTTTAAACGGAGAATTGAGGCTTGAGCTAAATTTCATTTTACACGGACTAGGAATTATTTACCTAGCAATATTATTGCCAATATACTTGCAAAATTAATTAATATATTTCCATTATGTAGCGATATATCTTTATGGTAAACGTATTTATTGGCTATATTGTACACAAAACTTAATTCAATTCAAAATTTTATTGTCTTAAGATTCGTCATAAAAGTTTCAATAAATTAATGTAAATACGATGAGATGAAAAACTGTAATAATCTCATATTTATAACGCACGCGTATCATAGATTTAGTAAGTAAATTAATAATAGTAGTAATGAATTTATTAGTCTGCGGTATAATTCAAACTTAAATAAAAATCATTTCCTTGATTGTACATTTTATTCATACAATCAATCTCGTAAAATATATTTTGCGATTCATTCGCTTTCGCGATCTTCGCTTCTGCTATACGCATTAGCTATGTTCAGGCGCCTCGGCCGCTTCGCCCGTTGACCTGTTGCATTAGAACTCGCGCGGCAACGCCGCTCACCTTTCTTCCCTAATCCGGCCTCTGATTGGCCCATTTCAAAAATTAATTACGCCTCGCCTAATTAATATTTTTTAAAAATTCCGACGGGGTTATACTCGAATTAATTTTCTGAATCGGAATATATATATATGTTACCTATGTTTCTGGATCACCCTGTATATATATATATATATATATATATATATATATATTCCACGTTAAATATATTGCAATGGAAAAATCGATAGAGCGTTAAGAAAAATAAGTTGAATCCTTTTCTCTTTAAAAAGATAAATTTAAAGGAACAACCGTGTGCAATAAAAAGTAAGTTTATGTATACGAAAGACCGTCCAATTTTCTAGTAAAGCAAAACGAGTCACTCGAAAACTCGTATAACTCATCGTTTACCAAATTACATGCGAAACGCACTCGGAAGTACAAATCGATTCACAGAATTGATATAGCGCATACATATACACGTACACTCGAGCAACTGCATTCGAAATGTATATATATATATATATAGGAAGTGATTTTCAACCTGATAATTTCGCGATCGATAATCGTCACGTTTCTAATCCTACTTTGCACTCGATCTTTATCTTTGACCGGTTTTAATTTTAATTCTTATTATTTTCTTTTTCGTACTTGATCGATATATATATAAATATACACGTGGTGTGTTGCGCGTGAAACGTTCCTGTGCTTGTTTTTTTTTTATTTCGGAATTGATTGGCCAAGTGACTGGTAATTTTTTTTTTTTTCGCGTAAAGAGTTGGACGCAAAGTCACTATAGGATAAGATCACTCGTGTATGCGAACGGTGAGAAGTGTGTTTTTTTTTTTGAAAATTAATGAACTCGATATGTAGTACGTGTAATAAGTGCCTTGTTATATTCTACAGAAATTTTCCGATTCACTTGTATTGGTTTATTCGGTAAGATTCTTTCTATTTTTTTTTTGGATTTGATTACGGTTGTTGAAATTGATTTATGAATAATTGATTAGTTTTGTACTTTAAGTGATCTTTTTTAGTAAATTTAAGTAGGATATTTTGTGTTATTCATATACTATAGTAGTTTGAAATAAAAATTTTTTAAAATAAGGTGTCTTTGTAATTAGATATTCGATTGGCTATTATCGTAGAACGGAAAGAATGGTAGATAAATTAAAACTAATGTTTTAGAATAAAGAAGACATTAACTCAGCTCAAAACGTAAAAAATTGATATTATCATGCAGGCTTAATTCCTTAAAATTAATCTATTACTTTTATGTGTAATATATTATTCTAATATAGATTTTAATTAATATTATAAAAATCATAACGTTTCTAATTTTTTTTTATTTATTTATTTATTTAATGTCGCACAGACTATGCTTTAATTTCAACTAGATTTTATTTATAATGAAGTATAAGTTAATTTTTTATTTCAAACTGTCGGTGTAATAAAAATTGTAATAATAAAAATGTAATAAAAATTTTTTCCACAATAAAGATATACAATTTTTTTTAAGATATACCTTTTCTTTAAATAGCTTATCTTCAACCTCGAAACATTAAAATTCGTCAAATTTGTACCATCGAGTTATGCATTAATCGTTCAAGTGTCTTTAAAACAACGATTAATTATAAACTAAAAAAATAATCATTTCAATTTTATAGACCGTTAACTATAAAAAAAATAAAATATTAATTACAAGAGAGTATATAAATAATAAAAACTTTAATTATATTTATTTTAATTAAGTAAATTATATTAATTCTTTACTTAATAAAAAATAAAAATATTTCAGGGCTTCCAATATTAATCTACAACGGGTAATTATATAACTCAGGGCGAGTATAGAATTTCTTTCAATTAATTTTTTTTATTTTCCTTCTTTATAATGAATATTATATTATTTATTGGTAATACACTATAAGACCAAAATAATTGTGTTTAAATATTTCAACCCGTTGGTATAATACATAATATAAATGCAATGTAATATTTTCAATAAATTTTAAAAATTAATAATTTATAAACAATTACGCAATGTTAATCTTTTTAACAATCATTAGTAATCAATTTTAAATGGCATTAATCTTTATACTTCGCAAACAATTATTAATTTTCAATAATTATCAATCATCCTTTCAAACAATAATTTTTAATATTTATTTACCTAAACGATTATTAATTTTCCTTCTTTCTTATTCGCAAACAAATCTCCGTACATTAATAGCATCGAAATATTTGATATCTCGCAATTTCATTCTCTCTCTCTCTCTCTCTCTTAAAAAACTAGTCACGCAAATATCAAATAAACTTTCGTTAATTACAATATAAATTTCAATGTATAATAAAATCTCATGTCTAATTAAATTGTTTGTACACACACACACACACACACACACACACACACACATGTATGTATATATATATATATATGCGCTTCACGTACATAATGCAAAGAAAATGTTGAAGGCGTCATTTGCTATGCAAAGGATCAGCTCGTAACAAAGTTATGACGGCACGGGAATTTTACTACTCGTATAAGATGGGAAATTAATTAATTTCAAAATTAATTGAATAACACAGATATTTAGCTATCAAACTGTAAAACGAATTAACCTGCCCGTTCAAAATTTTAAAATACAACGTCGTAAGTGTGCATAGTAAATTAAAAGTTAATTACTATGCCCGAATCGCGTTGTAAATACAAAAGAATGTTTATGGTGGAAATATTTAAAGAGATGTCAGATTTAAGAAATGGTACATTTTTTTATATTTTTTATAAACAAAATGTTAGTTTTTGAAAGATTACTTGACGTCAGACCCTTAGGTATGTTATAAACAATATGCTTAAATTTTTCCTGATTTTTACGCCAATAATTTAATTAGGATGTTTCTGGTTGTAAGTTAATGTATTGTTGGATTATTAATTAACGACTAAAAATTGTTTATTGAATTTATATGAATAAGATTTTTTTTTCAATAATTAAAATGTCGGGCCAGCTATCTTATATTTTAAGCTATCCCTATGATTTTTTTCCAATTTTTAATTCAATATTTTAGACATAATTTTTGTTCTGGGGTGTCGGACTCAAATTACAGGGATCTATACCTATTCCAAACCAAATATTTTATTCAAAATAGTGATTTAAAAATCTAACTTATTCCACTTTAACTTATTGAAAAGGCCCGTTACGAATATGTTACTAATTTTTGAGAGAAAATAATTTTTTTAGTTATAATTAACTGAAGAATGTTGTGTCGGTAATTTACAATCTAAAAGGCAGCGCTCACTTCAAGCCGAAAATGGTATTGAAATTCTCATTTCAAAAATTTGAAAAAATTCATAAATATTGTTACAGCCATGTGTTGTTCAATCTTAAAAAATGAATTCCCATTAGGTTAAAAAAATAAAGCAAATTTTAGCGCTCTACGCTCCCATAAATAAATAAATAAGCCATATATTTTTAAAGTTAAATTATTCATTTTCAAATGTGCACGTATTGTACGAATTTGAAAAAAATAATGTATATACGTATATAAAGAAAGTAAGAAAGGAAAAAAGAAGAAAGCGGAGAAAGTTAAGTAAATAAATTGAAAGAAACTTGGTGAATAGAAAACTGAAAACTGTTTCTCTCTTTCTCTGGGGACGGTTGAAGGGACGTCAGATTAGAGTAGCGGGAAAGCTGCAAGTGTCACCATCTTTCTCGTCAAAGGTTCTAGTACGTACTCATTCCATCGTCGACGTTGATTGGTTGTCCTGAATTGACTATATATCTAACTGTCCAGCTTCAAATTCACTAGCGGCAGTCCCCTCCTCTTCTTCTCCTTTTGCTTTTCTTCTCTCTGTCTCTCTACATCAAAGTCACCGAAATTTAAATTAAAAATTCTATTAATAGTTTCTTCACTTTTAATAATCATTTATAATTTTCTACTAAAAATACGATTGTTCATTTTCATTAAAAAAATATGAAAAAGAAGAAGGATAAGGAAAAGTTCGTCTTCGATGTACCGGATGTATTATTGAATTGAATTTGATGAATTATCTAGCGTCGTATCATATCATAGTATACATATAATATGAGATATATGTGCAAACGCTTCGTGTATCTACAGAAATTATTGGATTACGATATTGATACATATATCGATTGATAAAGTATACATGAAGAATTTAAGTTCAATTTATAATTATTTAATTGTCGCATTAGTATAAATTTTACAATATTTTTAACTTAATAATATGTTATTCAATTTATTATTTATGATTTTTATTTTATAATAGTTTGAAGGATTTAGGAAGATACGCGTATGTGCAGAGTTTTTGCGACTATTTTTAATGTTTGTGCTAACATCTAATGAAACAGGAAACTTTTAACAAATACTTAACCAATATTTAAAATATAAACCATTATTTAACCAATATTTAATTAACACTTAAAATATGTATCAACGTTTAACTAATTTCTAACCATAATACTTGAAGTATGAAACAGTACTACACTAACACTTAACCAACAATTAATACATGAAATGATACTAAACCAGCAATTAAAATACGAATCAATATACTATATACTATAACCAGCGTTTATAACATAACTAACATTGTTTATTCAATCTTTATCATCCATATGCAATTATAATTTTGAAAGTATTTGGTCGTTTTTATTAAACAAATTATAATTTCAAGTTAACAATGCTGTCTTACTCACGTTTTTTATTATAGAAGGGCAAATCAGAAATACTGTTTGAACTGTATGCACCTTTATATGTAATATTACGACAAAATAGTGAATATAACTAATTTATTTAAAAATTTTTACAAGTTTGTGAAAAAAGAGATGTAATGATATTTAATATATAATAAAGGTGAAGCTGATGGGGATAGACGAACGTCCAACGATACATAGCCAAATGTGTATCATGGTTTGTTCATTAAAAACGATCAAATTCTTTCATAAATAAATAACATTTAACCAATACTCAAAATATGAACTAGTACTAAACCAACATTTAACCGACAGTTAAAAAAATGTATAATTTTATTCTAAAAAAATAGTTTCACGTATATCCTTACAACCTTCAAAATCCAGTAACCCATCACTATAACCATGAACTTACAGCATCTTTCCTGATTCATTTTTCACCAGGACTAATTCCAATAACATTACAAAATTGAATATCCCTTTACAATTTACAATCGCTAAATTCAAAGTGTCTATAATAGTTATTTATCCCTATTTATCCTAAAATTTTTCACCCTAATCATTTAAAAAGTCACTTTTTGCAATAAATTTTTTTTTAATTTTTTAATTTTTTCAATATTGCAAAATTTTTTGGTGTATATTTAATTTAATTTTATGTTTGTAAAAAAGGCTAAACAAAGTGTTCAAAACAAAAAGGTAAATCTACAATGAATATGGGTCTTCGAAGAATAAAGTGTTCGAAGAAATAAAATGCAATTTACTTCTTTCATAGAAATGAATAAAGTAAACTTTTTAGATGATTAAAGTGAAAAAACATTACCTATATTTACACATCCAACGAAAAAAAAACAGAAAATAAAGAGTTTCAGCAGAATAAACATCAATAAAAATTTTACCCCTCTAAAAAGACCTCCCAAAAGAGAGAGAAGAGAGAGAGAGAGAGAGAGAGAGAGGCGCTTCTCCGCAGGTAAAACAGAAAAAAAATTCTGCTATCCCCCTCCCAAAAAAAAGAGAATCCAGTATAGAAGCATTAAACTGAAGGGTTGAAAATGTACTAATCCGCTGACTCGAAAAGTGTACACGCATAATATATAAAACTATGTATATATATATATATATATATATTCACGCGTATAGGCTAAAAACTCTCCCTCCCCTCTCTCATGGCGTCGTATATTAACTGTCCATGAAAAGGACTTTTCGACTATGAGGTACTTTGAAAGTCTCCCTTGAATTTCGTTGTTTCAGCGACCATCTATATATATATATATATACCTATCCGAAGTTATATCCACCGTTTTTCATCCACAGCCGTTCTCTTCGTGTCGTAAATTCAGCAATCTTCTTCCTACTCGGGTTATCCCTTATAGTAAAAGAAAGGAGGAGAGAAGAGAAAGAAAAAAAAAGGATTCACGATTCTTGGTATGCTTGGCACGTACCGAAGCAACTTATAATTGGCCGAACGTTTGCCACTGACAGTATAACTTGGTCTCTCTTCTTCTTCTCTTTTTTTTCGTGATACGAATATATCGAGCCTATATAATAGTATTCTATATATATACTGATTTTCAAATTTTCCTTTTCCTTAAACACACGGCTGTATTCTCGGAGTTTGAAAAGACTTCGATTCTGTACGGGTTCGCGTTTCTCGTTTCTTTTTTTTTTTCTCTTTCTTTATCCGACAATTCAATTTGAAAGTTAATCTTGATGAGTAGCTTCATTAGTGAATTTATTTGAATTATGGAATAGTTATATATTCGCTTCTTTCTCTGTCTCTCTCTCTACCTCTCTCTACCTCTCTCTACCTCTCTCTCTCTCTCTTTCTCTCTCTTTCTTCTTTTTTAATTTGAAAATTACGATTATTACCGCTACGAGGCGTTCGCGACTCCCATAATTTATTTTCTTTATTTTATGTTTCGAGACTAGTTTTTAATTTTATTTAATCGCTAATAACTCGGATGGCTAATTAAAATCGTTAATTTTACCCGGGTTGAAAGTAGATCAAAATGTTTTGGGCGACTAATGACCGATTTTTTCTTTTCGAAGAATAAATTATGATAAACGATTATGGAATGGTTAAAAACTTGTATAGTGTTTGAGAACGTTAAATATATAACTTTTCTGTTTTATTATATTGTTTTTATCATTACATATGTGTAAGCAATTAATTGATGTTAGAAAATTTCCTTTCTATTATAGATTGCTAAAAAATGACCAATTATATAAATAAAAATACAAATTTCGATGGAAAAACTCATTTTTTTTAATAACTCAATAACTAATAATTATTAGATTTGCATTATTAAAAAAAATGAGTTTCTCCATTGAAATTAATACTTTTATTTATATATTTGGTAATTTTTTTTAACGATTCATAAAAAAAATATTTATTTTTTGGAGGGGGGGGGGGCGGAGGGTAGAACGAATAAGACCCCAAAATAGTATCACCTAACATCGCATTTCTCGATTTTCAGTAACTTTCTAGATAAATTTAAATTCATACAAAAATATTTTGTATAAATATTTTTGTGTCAAAAAGTCAGTAAAATTTGTTAAATAACTTGTAATATAACATGTTGTAGTATTACTTAATTGTTCTATTTAATCGTAGTATAACTTGTAATAATTGTGACAAGAATGTAATCAGGACCAATACAAAAACCAACAAGGTTTATTTTAAGTTTAATGATAAATGATGATAATATGAATATTAATTCACTTACTACTTACTTGCAATGAATTTTACTATTGGAAGATTGATGAATAAATCACCAACATATATTAAATTTTTCATCCACAGTTTTATATCAAAGTAATATAAATTCTTTTGTTTAAAGGTACATAATTAAAATTGTGACACTTTTATAATTAACTAATAATAATATAACATTTTATTATATACAAACACAATTTTAATTCGTTAATTAATCTGTTCTGATATTATCACCGATGAAAAACCTATAATTATGTTAATTACATGCATACCCATATCATAAATATTTAACGAATAACAAAATAGAAATTCTAGTAAAATAATAATAAAAAAGTCTGATATACTCGAATGTAACAGATCCTTCAAATAATCGGATGCTTAATATTTATAACATATGTAGTCATACTTTATTTCAGTCAATGTTATTCGAACGTGTGACCTGAAAAGTGGCTATTTTCAACCGATGAAAAACACATTTTTGCTATCGTAATTTGTAAAACGTATAATATTACTTCAAATCGTATTTAATTAGTTATATTATATTTAGTAGTAAAATTTATGTAAAAGATAATATAATTGAATCGAACTAATTTAATGAATACTTAAAATGTATATCTAAATATAATGAAACAATAATTAGACGGCACTTGAAATACGAAATAATATATAATAAGCACTTGATATGCTCATAATATAAATGCCAACGTTTAACAGATACTTCGGACGCGAACCAATACTTAACCAATACTTAAAATATAAATCAATTTTTAACCAACAATTAAAATATAATCAAATTTTTAACCAGTATTTAAGCAATATTTAAATACGTGTTATATATAATACAAACTATACAAAAATTAAAAAAAATTTTGGCTTTATTTTTATAATTCTATATTTAAAGACGAATAAAATGAAATAGCTGAGGGAAAAGTCTATGTAGCTATCGAAACGCAGAGAAAGAGAAGGGAGATTTTGGGAGTGGATTATAATGGGACACTCTCCTCGAAAGTTCGTATAATTTAACTTTAATAGAGATGATGTCTGTGTGTAGTTGTGTAAGTAGATACAATCCGAATATAATCAGACAATATGCCTACCAATTTAGATACATCCTCATTGTCAATTTAGTGGGAACTTCACATTAAGGAAATCTGAGTTTGCGTTCATAAATCCAGAGTGTCGATAAATGATATTAAACTTTTTTTTTCAAAACAAAAATGATGTACAGTTCGTTATTGCAAATGGTACGTTATTTGCAAAGAACCGAAAAAATATAACTTTTACTTTGAATAAATACAAAACCGATATTTTCACTTTCCAAAAGTAAATGTTCGAAAATTCTACTTCGCAAAAGAAAATGATACATTTAAAAGTACCACAATTGATTTTTTTTTATTTAACCTTTTCCAAACCATGTTAAGGTTTATATAGCTAGAGGAATGTTTGGCCCAAATTAAAGGGATCTACACCTTTCAACCCAAAACTATTATTTAAAATATTAAATTAAAAAACTGAAAAAAATTCATGCGTATAGTTTAAAACATGAGGAATAGCCTAATACTTTGAGTTAAAAAAATAATAATTTTTTTAATAATAATAAAGGAATAAACAATTTTTGATGGGTATTACGTAAATGGTGATCTCTAAAATCAAATTTACTTTATTTTTTTAACGTAATAGGAATCAATTTTTTATAGAAATAAACTATATCCGGACCTATGAATTTTTTCTTATTTTCTAATTCAGAATTTAAATATCAATTTTTTTGTTTTTATGTTTACTTAATTATAATTGAAAAATTTATTTTCTCTTAAAATTGCGTCACATCGGGTTCTTCTAATACTTTGAAATTTACTCGGTGATTTTTTTCAGATTTTTAAATCATTATTTTGAACATAATAATCGTTTTAAAATAGGTAGATCCCTGTAATTTAAGTCTGATATCCCAACTAGCAAAATTACATCTAAAATATTGAATTAGAAATCGGAAAAAATTCATAGGTATAGTTTAAAATATAAGTAAGGTGGCCTAATGTGAGGAAACATGAGAATGAGTCTAACGTTTCGATTATTAAAGAAAAAAACAATTTTTTCAAGAATGATTTTATAAACAATTGTCTGTTCATTAATTACTAATCCAAGAATATATAAACTTCAACCCCAAATATCCCACATAAAGAATAGATTAAAAAATATGGAAAAAAACGTATATACATTCTCAACGGAAAATCAGGTATAAATCATCAATTTGTACGTAATAAACGTGAGCAAGTTATATTAAGATGTTAAGAACGCGTCACCCGTTCTTATCGAGGAAGAAAATCCCAATTTACCTTTTTACCGTAACATTAAAATCGTAAGCGCGATAAGAGGTCGAGATTGAAAGGATACCATAACTCTATTAACCACCTCGAAAGTACGAGTACACGAAGAACAGCGGTATGTATAAAACACTCTCCGGAGAGGGACCATCGTCAAATCTACATTTGACGTTTATTAGGTATCCATTAGACAGACGTATACACATACACACATCTCGAACCCGACGTACGTTATCAATCTCCAAGGGTGTTGAATTTTACAAAATACGTCGCGTGTTTCGCGTCGTTAGGCCAAACCCCACACGAGAGAGTCTCATTTACGACATTCGTCGATTACTATCGTTGTACGTATATACGCCGAAAAACACGCCAGATCATTTTCAACCCCCACCCAACCCCCAGAGGTAACCCCGAAATGTCAAGCTCGAAAGAACAAAAAAAGAGAATTTCTTTAAAGTGCGAATTTCACAAATGTATGTGTACTAGATTGTAGGGGTTCGTGTGTATGTGTGTGTGTGTAGATCCGCGCGCGCTTTATCACTGGTCGACACACGATTTACACTTTCCTTCGCACGGGACGGCCGAAAAATTTATTGGGGGAATTTTCATACTTTTTGGCGCTTCGCGAGAGCTTCCAGTCCGCTATCTTTTATCTTCACGATTTCCTCGCTTTCGTTTTTTTTCCTCTCTTTTTTTCTCTCTTTCTTTCTTTCTTTCTCTCTCGTTTTAACCGGGCAGTTATAAAGAACCGTGCGTTGCTTCCACAGGTTTTTTTTTACCTCTGTGCCTTTGGATGTATTATTTTTAAATAGATTAATGATTATCGCGTGTAGATTTCTCTAAAATAATGTTGTTCTTTTTTTTACAATTAAAAATATTTGATACTGACACGTTTTATAAATACTTGACCATTATATTTAAAATATGAACCAATATTGAACCAACAATTTATCCAACACTTAAAATGTAAAACTATAAGTAAGTTAGACTTTTTCCTAAAAAAGTTTTATAGAACTGTTATATTAACTTCTATATTCAAACTTTAGAGAGTGTAAAATAATTAACTTGAAAAACTTAAAAATTTTCAAATATTTACTAGGGTATTTAACGTTTAACTAATTTAAGTTTGAAAAAGTGAACTCTATTGTAAAATTAAGCAACTCTCCCTCGTAGAGATGTAAACAATTTTTACTAGGGTCAAGTAAACTGTATAGTTAATATTAAAAATGGTTCATAATTTTATACTTATATTATAGACCAATACTCAACCACTACTTAATTAACAATTAATATATAAGAACCAATACTATACCATTACTTAACCAACAAATAGAAAACAAAATATATTTAACCAATACTTAACCAGCAGTTAAAATATGAACTAAATAATGATTTTTGTATAAATTATTTTCAAATATAAAAATATAAATATTAACGGCATCACTTATGTACTTGTTCTGTTATAATTTGGAATAAACGTTAATTAAACAATTTTTTTCTTTACAATTAATGCATATTGCAAATTTCGAGTACAAAGCGCTTTTGAATGCATGTATTAAAATTTAATTAAATATTCGGATTAATATATGTATTAATTAAGAAAATATAATTTATAGCACTGCGTGTAGTAAATCCGCACTTACCACACGCTTTTCTGTGGCGTAAGTCGCATTTTCTGGCACAATATACAAATGAAAATTCAACCAAAGACGCATACTTCATATTGGTGGTGAAGCATTGTCATAACCTTTTCGAACACAAAAATAATTTAATGCTATTGTATTATAAACATTCATCGCTATATTAAAGAGCTAAAAAATTTAAATAAAATATTGTAATTTTTAAATGTACGACTTAAATACTCACATTTATGATACATTAGGAAAAGTTTTCTTACGCTTCCGATTAATATAATTAAATTGGAAATCTTAGTTTGATTTATAATTTAAGAATATTTAACAATGTTTTTAAATATGATATGTAAATAATTGAAGTGTTGATTGCAATATATATTTTTTTCACTAACCTATACGTAAATATAATGCTTATTACATTCCAAATTCAAATCATACATAGTAAACAGGTTTTCATTAAAATTACTAATTTAACGAAATTCGATGATTAATTGAAGCAGATTAATATTAAACGCGGTTCCGTTTATGAGTTCATGTGTTAACAAATTATTAGTCATAGAAAGAAGGTTAATCAAATACAATTGTTTGTTTGGACAATTGAGAATAATTTTACAGGGGGGGCGGAGCCCCCCCCGTCTTTGCGCCCCACCTACGCGCACTTTTAGAATCTTAACTCGTTTTATTCCCTAAATTCATATCAGCGTATTATCTATTATAAACATTGTCAAGATTTAATAAAAAAAAAACGATAGTACAATTAATTATTACATTAGTGGCGAATTTACGACACACGTGCTACAAAATAGTATACGATACACGTGTGTTAAGTGGCCAATAGCACGGCGTGCTGGAATCGGCCACTTACCACACTAGTATCGTAATGTACTATACTGCATTTAATAAGTATGTATTAATGTAGCAATGTATTGTTATCCGAATTTTCATTTTGTTAGATAATGCTATAGCAAAATTAATTATATTTCAAAAGATATTCATTTTTGGAAAAAAATGTATAACCTGTTGATAATGCGTGGTAATAATTTATATTAATAATATCATTTTAAATAGTATTAGAAAAATTTAACGAACTGAAGATTATCGAATAAAAAAATTATTTATAGTTAGGGACCAAATTCTACTACCTAAAATTATAGTTGGATATCATAGGTTAGTCTTGATTGATGAAATCTTTTTTTCTATTAAAAACTTTTGTATTATTTCAAAAATAAAATATGTATATAATATAAAACATTTTTCTAAATATATTCATTTTTGATCCTAAAACTAGTTAAAATTTTCTGATAGCTTTAATTAGTCAGACAATCAAAATTATCTTGGTGATAAATTCACCAAGAAAGTATTGAACATTTGAAAGGACTAAGAAAAAAGTAATTTTTTTATTTATAATTAAGTAAAAAATACTGTGTCGGTAATTTCCAATAAAAAAAGCACTCACTCCAATCCAAAACTCATTATGAACTGCTTAATTAAAAAATTTAAGAAAATTCATACAAATTGTTTAAAATAAGCGTGAGGGCCTGATATTGTCTATTTTTCAATTGCATCGTGTTAACAAAATAAAGGCTATTTTCGATCCAGATTACTTTTTCAACTCTAGAATCATGTTCAAAGTATTAAATTATATAAATCTGAAAAAATTCATAAAGATACTTGAATATATAATGAAAAGCCTGACATTGTGACTTTTTTGAAAAAAAAATTATTGAATTAATTTTAATGAAACAAAAATTATTATGATATTGACGATCTAAAAATCTAAAAAAATTCTAACATATTTTTTAAAGCAAATATAAGAGCCTGACGTCAGATTTTTCAAAATAACCCATTTTATATTAACATCTCCTTAATTTCGAATCTAGCTGGGTGTGATAAATAAAATATAACATCTTGTTATAAACTTGACAATTTTTAATATTTTTAGATTATAAATTATCAATTTTCTGGCTTATATTACCTATAACAATGATCTTTTTTTTACATTACTTCTTAAAAATAATGTAATTTATGTTATATAAAAATCAATATATATATATATATACAATGCTAAATTAAAATAAATACTAATAAATAAAATAATAATAAAATAAATTAAATAAAAATCGCACGTATCAATTTCACTATACAATTAGCTTCCTGTAAAACGTTCAATTGCATTAATAAAAAAAAAGTTTAAGTATATAAAAATTACCATTATACATTTTAGAAAAAAACTATATACATCTTTAGCTCCCTATTTTTTTTTTTAGAAAAATCCTACCCCGCACTGCGCCTCCTCGAAAACTCGTTACGATTTTCCACAAAGGCATAGAGTAGAGCGTACGTCGCGGACTTTTTATCCGTATAAATAACAAAGCACCGCAATATTTCGATATAATCCAACAATATAAAGACAATTTTCAAACATAACCAACAATTTACACTTTTGTAATAGTTTCGCATCGTTATCTCCTGTACAAAAGATTATTTTATTATACACAAACATCAAAGTGAAAAAAAAAACCGAGTATCACTTATCTCTCTCTTCCTTTTTTTACGCGTATGCAAATACATATAGAGACTGATTTTAATTAAGATATCTGTGCGTTCACGTATAGCTATCGATGTATATATATATAAATTTTTTACACATACTTGTTCAAACTGAAATCCAATTGAATTCTCGCGAAGGAGAAACGAGAAAAAAAGGAGGGAAGGAAAATTCGATACGCGCCGAAGATTTGAAAATGATGGAATATAATATAATTTTTCGAATTCGCGGAGTTTCGTTTAAACAAAAATTGTGTATACGCAAAATAAGCGTGTCGGATATAGATATAGGTATATAGATGCATTGAATTTATTCGACGACATGAAAAACTAGTACTTTATATTCCTTTCGATTGTTAGCAGTCAAGAAACATCCAAGTCAAATATTTGAAATTCCTTTAGATATATATATATATATATATATATTGAATTTTTCCTCAAAAGAATTGAAGTTTAAATAATATATTTCACCTCCGATATTCGTTCGCATTGTCAACGTTGCGATAAAAATTGTCCACTCATTCTTTTTTCTTCTTCTTCTCTTTCGAAATTTTATAACAATATACAGAATATTTTTTAATTATATAAGTAAAATGTTTTTTTCGCATATTTTCATTGAATTTTCTAATGAAATTTTTACTGAATTATTTTATATCCACCGAACGTCTCGATATGTATTCAAATTTTACGTTCGTTAAGAGCTTAATAATTATACCTGTATTATAAGGTAAATTATATTATAGGTTATATACTATAGGACGAATTGACCACCTTAATTGGTTTTTTTTTACTTTAAAACACGTCCTGACCCTTAGAGATCGTATTCACAACTTTATTCATCATGGAGGGTGATTACTCAAAATTAACAATTACATCGTTTCCCAAACATCAGGCTTTATGATAATTTTAAAAATTTAATAATTGTATATATGTACTATATGCAACATTTTGTATTGTATGAATTTGTATTCCATTGTAGAATTTTCGAAAGATTCCTTTGATCTTACGATATTGCGTGTGTATACGCGGGAAATATCGATTTAAAAAAAAAAGAAAAAAAAACAATAAGCGAAATCGAAAAATATTATATTGTTTCTAAATATATAGCTTTTATTAAAAATTATAAGAATCGCGATCGAGTGATAGGCAAAAATGACTGTCATCGATATGCGATTTAGTGAATGAAAAAAATAAATAGAACGTTTTTATGAAAATGTATGTATTAGAACACATACTTTTTACTCTCTAAAAAATTTCTGCACCGAAAATGTACAATTTTCCGTGATTTTTCGAAAATTGTTTAAGGTGTCTTTGTTGTATTCACCTGGAATTTTGAATAACGACTTAATATTTAATTATCTATAGTGCAGTACCGTATTCGGGTTTCGCATAAAATTACATATTTTTTAAAATAAATATAATAATTACCTACTTTACTCGGTCGGTAAATCACCGAGTTTGACACCCCCTTCAAAATATTCTATCGTCTATTAAACTCTCCAGATTTATTAAAATATCGTATATATTTAATGCTACAAGTAAAAACGAAAAAGATATTCTAATATCTGCGATTAGTAGAGCATCCGAATCACAGATATCGATTTATTTAATATTGATACATATCTCTACTAAAAAGGCATTTAAAAAAATGAATGTTTTCATTATTTTTACTTAAACATCTAATGTTATCAATTACAATATACTGTATTGTTTTTTTCATATAAAAATGTATATCCCGTGAATTAAATAAAAAAGAAACTGCCAAAAGACCGTTTATAAATACATATACACGTATATCATCATCAGGAATAAAAATTCCACGAGTTTGTTCCTTGTACAAAACGACTCGCGCCACCTTTTAAAATTTCCCCATCCAACCACTTAACGTAAAATCGTCATATATATAGGTACGCATAAGTACTACACACCTACACGTACACGTTCACTCACACATACCCAACGAGATGACATGAAAAGCATGTACGTATATAATAGTGAATACTCACTATTCCTCGTAAAATCGTGCGTACCACCTGACACTTATTTTACCCAGCCGAACCCCAACCCACCGCGTTTATCGTCGTAATCGACGCGAGGCGTTAAGAAAAACTCGATATCAGAAGGGTCGTTTTTCCCTGTACCTATGTGTGTGTGTGTGTGTGTGTGTGTGTGTGTGTGTGTGTGTGTGTGTGTGTGCATCTGAGCTTCCGCTTTGCCGAACCCTATACTTCAAAATTGCTCTTTCACCGATGTGCCCGCAAACTCACTATAAAAATTCATCGGCAGGTAAAAAGAGAAGAGAGAGAGAAAAAAAGAGTCGTATATATATGTGTGTGTATATGTATATATGTATATACGTATACGATCAAAGGTAGTCTTGAAAAGCGAGGAGAAAGATTAATGGATCGCGGTGTGTGTATGTATGTGTGTATACATATATACGTATGTATAAAGGAACGATTTTCACCTTTAAGTGTGACTCGCATACGGCGGCTTTGTTTTTTAGGTGGCTCGATAAGTAGGACAGTCTCAAATGAGATTCATATATGAGGATTTGCATCGTAAAAGCGAAAAGGATTAAATGGATTGAGAGACTTAGTGTATAGGTTACCCCCTTTTTTTTGCTTCTTTCTTTCGTCAATGTATAGCGCGCGCGTTTAAAAAAAAATAGAGAGAAGGAAACGCGAATGTATAATAATAAATTCGACCGAACGTTCCCGTCGATTGAATGTGACGTTAACGAATTATCAAAAAAAAAAAAAAAAGAAAAATCAAGTTGAAATAAATCTTTCGACTTTCTTGGTTCTCTCTCTTTTTTTTCCTTCGCGGATATTGATTAGTCCATCCAAAAGTTTCGCGGCTTATCGGAGAGAGAGAGAGGGAGAGGGAAAACAATTTGCAAACTCTCGTTGGGCTATGTGTAGCCGCCACCCCGCGGAACGGGCAACGGTTCTCAGTCACTCGAAACAAATAGCGAACGATATTTTTTAAAACTACATGCGTAAACCTTCCATTAAGAAATCTCCCTTTACTTCTCTACTACCCCACTGACGTGTGTGTTTTTTTCAACCCTTTTTTTTTTGTTCTTGTTGTCCTTATTAATAACGTTCAAGAAATTGAAAATAAAAAATATCACCGTTTTACCTTTCGCGTTTTAATTTATCTTTTTCTTCGTTGGACGATTGATTGGTTCGTTGATGTGTTTGTTCGTTTTTGGTAAATTCTTTGGGATCTATATGGGAGTGTAGAGGTAAATCTATGGGTGTGCAATATATATATATATATATTATGGAAATCTTAATGAAGGGAATGGGTTTAGAAAATGAAATCGTGCGAGATGGAAATATGGATGATGTTTTTGGCTAAAAATTATTGTACCGTGTTGGAAATTTAGCTTTTTCTAAGGGTAACTAAATAATATATTACATACCATGGCCAGTAAAATAAGAAATGTCTCAGATCACATGTAATTGTCGGCCGAGGCGAAGCTGAGGTGAACGAACATTTTTCGACCTCAGGCCGCGAAATACCAAATTCTCGGCCTAGGCTGGGAAATAAAATTAATACAGAATGAGAGTGCCTATCATCGAATTAAAGAGATAAATAATGTATAAGAAAGAGATAAATAATAAACAATGTATACCAGAGCAAAACAAAACAAAATAGACACCCTGTAAATTTACAATCTACATTTACAATAAAATTTAGAATCTTTTAATCACCTAGGAACAAATAATTGGAACCTTCAAAAGGTTAACCCTTTCAAACCTGAATTAACTTATTGTTCGTTTTTAAATATAGAATTGATTCAATACCATCTTATTGATCTAAAAATATTAATGAAATATTTTTTTTACTATTTTTAATAATTTACGTTATAATTTTTTTATTTAAAATTTTTCATCTATATACATTACAATGTAAGGTCTGAAAAGGTTAAGATCGTAAAATTGACCCTGTACGTCACGACAAATGTTGACGAAAATATACTCATCTCGTTATATATATCAATTCAAACATTGAAGTACAATATCATCTGCCCAGGTGTCAAGTTGTTTTTTCGACATGTTTCGATCGACAGACAACAACAACTTGCAGATTAGAAAAACATTTCATTAATTTTATATGCAATATTCAACAGGGCAACATTGATATTTAAAATCAATAAATCAATATCAAAATTACTGGTAACATTCTGCTAGATCTTTATAAGATTTTTTTCTTTTTTAATAATTTACCGACCTCTTCAATAATCCAAAGAGCAGCAGACTATTATGAATATATACCCTCACCTAATAAATGAGTCTTTAATATATCTGGACGAGGTCATCCAATATTCTCGTCGTATATACATCCCAGTTTTATTTTTATATCATGTTGATTATCTTTTTCAAAAATTATACATACATTTCTGATTTTTAACTCATGACCCTGGTAATATTTTACATTGTTGATCTATTAATCAAATTTTGTTTGTAACTTAAATACAAAATTGATCAGTAACCGGGTGGTAATCAACAACTGGTCAGGTAACGGTACATCGGATAAAAATAATTCTATAATAAAATTTATTATATATTATCTTTTTTTTCAATCAAAATAAAAAATAAACTGTATTACCTTTCATTGCACAATCGGTCGTTTGTTAAATCGTAAAAATATATTTAACAAATTGTTCACTTCTATTAGTTCCTATTTGCAATATGTTTACGTCAGTGATCTATAGACCACCAATACTGTGATTTTAAAAAAAAATACAATAATGTTGCAATATTATTTCATAAATTTTTCAAATTCTTAAAATTTATTATAATGAGTTTTCAAGGAGATGATACAGTCAAGAAATTTACCGAGTGAGATGTTGAAATTTCGCAAAAATTAATATTGAATATTAAATTTAGGCAATATGCAATGATGCAATTTATGCATAGCAATTGATCTCAGCAAATACTTCACCATTTAATTTACTGTAGAAAGCTTCGATGGGAGGTTACTGCGTTGTTTCTAATGAATCAAAAGATGCTGTAAATTAGTAAGGATATATTCTTTTTCCTTTCTACAATATTTTCCACCTCGCTATAGCTATGATTTCGGTAGTTCGTTGTACTCATCAATGCGTTGCACGCTTAAAAATAGTAGTTCATCGCCGTGTATTTCACAAATTGATGGGGGTTTAATTTGAAGCGCTGTTCACCACAGAACGTGCTGCCTGTTAAACAGCTGGTAAAGGAAGGGATTTAGAAACTAGAGAATTTTATTTTCTATATTTTTATATTTATTTGAAAAAAAAGTTCTAGTCATGTAGAATCCGCATAATTTAACTGCTTCCAAGTTATTCTAGAATATATAAATCATCTTAATAAATTTCACGTTATTTAATAACGTTTCATCACTAGTATTTACTAACTATTTTATTAACATTACATTGAATTACCTTATTCTACACCTCCCTTATCTTAAAAAAAAAAAAAAAAAAAAATTGTTCACCGTACCCATAGTCGTTTAGAAAACATAGATGCTAGATTCGAAATTCCGATTTCCACCGTCGTAAATGTGAAAACTATATTACAACCTTATTACACGTTGACAGCTTATCCCAATACGATCTCTCTTCAAATCTTAAAAAAAAAACATTTGGTCGAAAACCTATAGCCTATTATCGCGTCATTCGAATCAATTTCCAAAAAGAAAAAAAAAGATAGAACACGGATAAACTGAGGTGACGTACGGGCCACTGATTATCCTAACAGTGTGTGTGTGTGTGTGTACCCTTACATAGGTAAAAGGGAATTTCAATAATTCAACAGGGCGATTCTAATTGTTATATTAATAAACTATCTCACGATCAATCTTTCTTCGCATCGTTTCATTTTCTCCACTCGAGTCCCTTTAATCCTACAGCGTTGCCCACAACCGAGCGATTCGTCATTGTCATAACGTCTCTCTCTCTCTCTCTTTCTCTCTACTCGCCGAGAGAAATTCCGCTGGACCGTTCGGTCGTTAATAACATTGGAATGCGAATTTCGGTTACTTGAATTATATATCATCCGAACCGATGGATCCGCTCGCATGAGGAGGTGGCGGAGGGGAGTATCCAACCCTGTTTCTTCGTACACGTTGAGGCCTTCGCGAGGAAAGAGGATGAGGATGAGAGAATCTATCCTCTCTGTCTGAATGTTGCGGGTTTTGCGGGTACCAACGCGCAAGACCGGGAATTCACAGTTCGATTATGTGCCCTATATATGTATATATATTGGAATGATCGTAATTTAGATCGAACTTAAACAAATCTACTGGTGGGTCCCAAATCAGCGGACGTAATATTATCGATCGCTCGTACGTGTGCATGTATGTGCATGTGTGTGTGTGTGCGCGTATGTGTGGTACATTCATGGTGGTGAAGACGTGAGGGTTTTTGGAACGGATAGTTTGGAAACAAAAGATAGATGGATAGTTTAATGTAATATGAATTTATTGGTGATCCCGAACGAATATATGATTTTAAATTAGAGAAGGGTCGTCGTCTACTATATGATTGGTGGAATATTTCGAAGTACAATCATTTTTAATATAATTATATATCGACATTAAATTTTGGATTTTAAGGAAATTCCGTGCAGATTGCAGATTTCTGTATTTGATTTTTCAAATATAGCGTGGAATTTTTATTATTATTTTGAAATTTTTTTAGTACACGCACATTTTTTTCACATCTTCATAGAAATTGAATGATAAATTTGAAAAATCAGTAAATGTGAAGGTGCGACATAGTTTGGACACCTCAGTAAGGAATTGGAGATCTCACCTCAGACACCTATGACCCAGAATGTCAGCATCACGTTTTGCGGCAATACTCATTTATTTATATACCAGAAATACAATATGCAGTTAATATTTAAATGTAAATAATATATCCGGTATAACATACAGCTCATAGTAATACATCCACTCTCTGTACATACAGGTCTGATTCTTATATAAAAAACATGATATAGGAACATAAAAAGAACAAGAATTAATATCGTTGAATCTCGAAATATAATTATATAACAGCATCAAATTTTAACAAGACATATATTTCTTATATAGTCGCTTATTTTAGCTTTGATAGAGAGCTGAAATCGAGTACTTCGTATTAAAAAATAAAATAAGCTTATCAATCCAAAATCCTTAATATTTTCTCAACGGCAATTAAAATTTTAAATTAATAAACGTCACTCGATATAATATTATTATCGAAGCTAATTTATTATCTAAAAAATAATTTATAATCGTATGAAAAATAACAACCGAAAAAAATGTACGTCTGACCCATGGCATCAGGTACGTGATTAAACAAAACCATTTTCTTTTGTTTCCATCGTAATGCTGCAGATGAATTAAAATCCGCCGATTAAATAAAATGTTAAAACATCGTTCTCAACATACGCATTTGTTAACATACATATATATCATGAACAATTCGGTATATATAAAATAAAATTATTAAAAAAAATCGTATAACATTAAAAAAAAAACAATATTGTTATATATACAATATAAAATTTGCTTAATATCTTCTATTTGTTTACGATTTCGATTATATAAAAAAGGACAATATATATTTTTTATAAACTTTACAGAATTTTTGAAACGACTTTTGTAACCAAACAACTAGTGAAAAATATCCGTAATTAATGGGCAAAGAAAAAAATAAAATGTTTAAACAGCTGTTCCTAACCTCAAAACATAGCTATAGTCATTAAAACAAACATTAAAAAGAAAAACGATTCGTATATCACAACTGACAACAATAAGACCATTAAAAAAAGAAAAATCTTGGTATATTACGGGGTATAGGTACATATATATATATATATATATAGGAACTCGAAATAGTCGAACGTATTAATCGAAGGAACTGAACCGCGACAAAGTAATTTTTCTCAATACAGCGATCGAGCGTATATTACGGTCGTATTCTTATATATATATATACATAGAAAAGTTTGACAAGAACCAACGAACCGAAATCCACTTGGCGAGCCCGGTGTTCGGAGATTCAGATTAAGTCTTTAGTCTACATTAGGCTCCTATACGTTCCCTATTCCTATCTCTCGCCCAATAAGACAGAAGGAAAGAAGCCATTACCTATATATCCTAACCTCTCTCACTTATTTTTTCTCTCTTTCTCTCTCTCTCTCTCTCTCTCTCTCTCTCTCTCTCTTCCTACGGAACTAAGATGCTATAATGTTTACTGAATCTTTGAATTGGGTGGAGAAATTGGAAAAGTTTCCTCGTTCGCGCGAGCCGTGCGCAGTGTTGTACGCGCACCCCCTACCTTCTCTCTTCGTGTACGGTAGCGCGAGGAAAAATAGAAAGATTATGGGTGAAAGAGATAAACGAAGCTGGTGGGAACTTTAAGACGCCAAGAGAAAACGGGACAACGATGGTGGGAGGTGGGACGGAGGGAAAAAGAATGCGAGAGAAAAGGATAAAAAGTTGTAAAAATATAGAAGTAGTGGTGGGTGGGTGGAATGGGGAGGGGGAGGAATAAAAACGCGCGGGTGATTGGCGCCACACACCTAGTTGTTGGGTGCGAGGCTATATGGGTTTTTGTCTGTTTGTTTTTATCATTCTGCACGCGTGTATATAACCACGCGTGAAACGAGGAGGAGAATGTGAATCAAAATTATGGTATATGTGTGTGTGTGTGTACTATACTTATCTTACCCACCTTATCGACAAACGTGGTAATTAGTGATAAATCTCGAAATGAAATTGTGTATCTTTTAACTCGTAATTTTTTTAATAGTTTTTCGGTATTTTATCGCTAATTCATCGCTTTAAGGTACGCCAAATAGATATGTTTTACCGATTTAATAAAAAAAATCGTAAGTCAAAATTTTTTCTCACAGATGAATCGTCTGATTCGCCTGAAATTTCGGCGACTAATTAATACAAATATAAAAATATTTTAAAATTAAAATTCGTATTATCAAGAGAATGAAAGTTGTAAACATTGCTATAAGTACATTTTAATTAACATTATATATAAATATTTGAATATTTTAATTATTTCTTAATTTTAGGATGTTTTATGAATTGTCCCCCCTTCATTTTTATATTTTTAATCAGTCGCCAAAATTTCAGACGAATCCGTCGATTAATTTGCCAGAAAAAAACATTGACCTACAATTTTTTAAATATATCGGTATATTTCAAACGAGTGAAAGATTTATCGCCCTAGCGAAGCGAGTTCCGATAAAAAAATCATGTCGGAACTACCTATATTAATAAATAAAAAGACTCGTTATTAATAATAATTAATAATAAAAAAGCATTAAAAAAAGAAAAGAAAATAAAAATCAATAATAAATAAATAAAAAAATTAAAATCAACAATTATTAATAATCAATAAAATAAAAAGACTAATGTAACCAATAATAAATAATAATGAAAAATAATGAATAATAATAAAAAATAAAAATCAAATTGGTTGGCGTTGAAGGTAAACGAGTAATCCGACCGCGATATGTACATAAATTCGATCATTAATATTGGATGGTATACGTGTACGTAGTGAGATGCACCCGATGTATACCCGAATATATACCATGATATCGCAACCGTTTGAAAATGGTCCCAACAAACCTTAGAACAGTTGAACCACTTTATTATCTCACACGTGTATAAATATTCGAGAACCATTAATCATTCAACCTCGTCTTGGTTCGCTTTGTATATATATATTTGTATGTGTGTGTGTGGGTGTGTATGTGTATCGCCATCGTCACCCCTCTCCATTATCATGGTTACCATTCTCTCTCTCTCTCTCTCTCTCTCTCTCTTTATCTCTCTCTATATCTCTCTCTTCCTTGGTTTTCCCTCCTATGAAAATTTCATTGGCTCGTTGTAAACGGATGCGAAAATCCTTGCACCTCCAAAAAAAAATAAGGGAATACGGTGATTTATTCAATAATGCATAATGCTCATGGTAATATCTGATAAACGCCTGGAATTCAGTGTATGTTGGAGGAACTTTTATGTGTGTGTGTGTGTGTGTGTGTGTGTGTGTGTGTGTATTTCGTGATTTTATGTGTGCCTGATCTTTTCAATCTGATCATTTTTCGCATTATCGATGAATTCGATTTTTTTTCGTACATTATTTTTGTTGTTTGTGTATACGTTGTGTCATTCTTTTGATGGTCCGAAGGACCTCCGATGGAGGTCATAAACGGATTTTGAAGTGTTTACGATTAGAACTTTCGAGATGTACCCAAATAATGTTAAGTCTTGAATTCGTTGTATTTAACAATAAAAAAACACTTATAGGTTATGTTCAAGACGCGATTTTACACGTGTTATCAATATTGTTCAAGTATTGGGTTCAAGTACTGTATCCACATTTTTAAACTGTGTCCAACTATACTGGAATCGTGTACATCGATTTCTTAACTTATATTTATTTCATAAAATCAAACCTGCAAATGTATCAATACTTAGCTGCTAAAAATTTAAAGATTTCCGCTTTCTGATTTCTAAAATACTGGTTATTCATGCTTAAAATCAAAGTACTGGGTATTCTAATCTCATTAATAAAAAAAAACGTATCCTTAGCAGAAATTGACCTATACCTATTTCATAAATGCTTCGATTTGTAGTTTAAAATTTATATTAACTCTGAATTTTTTAAATTCTTGGGGTTGGGTTAAAACATTTCTTCTGAAGTAAACTGAGGATTTGTTGCCCATTATCTGACAAAAAAACACTTTGATAAATATTGTTTTTAAAAAACAAATTCAACTTTATATTATCTTCTTACTGAAAATTTGGAATTGTAGAATTAGGTGAAACCATTTATTGGCTATAAACTACTGGGATTTTTCGTGTAAAAATTCCCTGGTATAAGAAATTGTGACCAGTGATGAGCAGTCACTAGCCAATTCTGACGAAATTCAGCAGTGACTAGCCAGTACTGGCCACAAACTGTTCATGATTCTACCAGGTCTTAGTTTACGAAATAAAACATTTCATAAATTTTTTAAATAAATATATGTATAAAAGGATAATTTTAAATTTACATCAGATCTACAAATGGACATGCACATATATATATACACATAACTATTGTTTGTTAATCGTTATTATTTGTAAATATATTAATTTTATTATTATTTAAACATTTTCGATCTACAAATTGTTTAAATAATATTTTTATAAATAATAACGATTAACAAACAATAGTTATGTAAATATATATATTAATTCTACTGAAAATCAGAGAAAAGAGAATCCTCATAAAATTTCTTTACAAAGGCATCGTATGACCTACGATACTGATTAGCGCCAAATTGGGAGCATAAAAAGAACAACTTTAAAATATATAAAAAGAAAATGCATTGAAACTATATATAAATATATACCGAATATTAATACACCCTCATTATTAAAAATGAAACATTGAAAGTGAATTGTAGTTTTTCCCAACACATTCTCTTTTTGAAAACAAAAACTCGAAGATGACCTAAGGTTTTAGACTCTTATGACCATACCGTTCATAAAATATCGATTTACTAACCATTTCCGTAATAACACTACGAACGATATCGTCACCATCGTTCATTCTCTTGAACAATACAAAAATTGTTGAAGAAAAAAAAAACAAAACCAAATCCAATCAGTGCACAATGCACATAAGGAAAGAGGCAGCCTCGACGCGAGGAATACAGCACGCACTAAAAAATTTTTAATCACAGTGAAGAATTTTGTAGTAATAAAGGAAATTTGAAAGAATTCCGTTAGATGTAAAGAAAGCGCGGAAAGAAATCCTCTTAGTAGAAGAGGACGAAAAAAAAGAAGAAGAAGAAGAAGGAAAACGTACACAATAACCATTTATGCGGTAAGCACCTTAACTATGAGTAAGAAATATTCGCTCGACGTGACGCAACTTCGTTGTAAAGAACTTCTTTTACCAAATGAATTGGCCGTTTTTTTTTATTCCTTCTTCTTCTCGACTAATTAAATTTGTACCTTTTATACAGTAATGTTACGTTATATATACCCTCTCGAGTGAAAAATTAATTTTACACAATACGATCGACGTATAATTTTTGCGCATTCGTCATTTTTCTACCGATTGAAATATACATATACATCGAATCCTATTTTTAATTGAATTATTCTATAAAAATGTTTTATTATATGTAGCGGTTTTATTAGAACAATCGTTAACGTTTAAATGACGTTTACATATGTATGTATATATATGAATGTAAATGGAATGGAAGAATAGTATTTTTAACAATGTTGCATAATCGATGTAATATTAATTCGTGAATGTTTAAATATTTATCGTGATGTATGGTATGTTTATATGTATAGAACGTTTATTTTTGCGGTTTAAAAAGGGACTTTTCTCTTTATAAGTATTATATAGTAGAATCGGTGCTAATCAGCGACGGAGGTCATACGATGTTTTTCGCAGACCTCAGATAGCTCAATATGATTTTATAATTTTTTTTTTTGACATTAACATCTTTATTACAATTGTTTATTCGGATTTTGTGGCTTTTATGAAGTAGAGTTATTCGTCGAATAATTTTTAACAGTAAAATAAAAATAGAGATAAAACAAAAAAACAATTATATTTTTGAAATTAAACGATGTTTAAGTCACTTAAACAATTTTAAAAGCAATCGACGAATAAAAAAAAATACTTTTCCCCGAATATTTTTTTCTTTCATTTTTTAATTAAATAATAAAAATGTTTATCATAATTATTAAGAGTATTAGTTTTTTATGTTACTTTTTATATTGATAATACAAAAACAAAATAAACGAAATATTAAGTTTTTATTTATTTGATTGTTTCTGAAAATATTTTACGAATACTTTCTCGAATGCACGGTGAAAAATGTTCTGTTAAAAATGATTATATTTTTTAGCAATTTATGTACAGATTGTCTGTAATATTTTTAGTCGGTTAAGTGGTATTGAATTATACATAATAAAAAACAAGTCGTTCCATTTATCTTTGTACCATATGTCATGAAATCAAATAATTTTCTTGATTTCCAATCGATTTGAATGAAATTTGGTGTAGTTTAGTTTTTTGGATCTCTAAATCTGAATTTGGCAATACAATCGCAAAATCCATTATGGTGGATCCAAAATCACTGACTCAAAATAGCTACAAATGTTCATATACCATCAAATCAAATAACTTTCATGTTTCTCAACGGATTTTAATGAAACTTGGTATATACATTACCATTTCGAGTCGTAAAAGTGAAAAATCCAATGACACTTGACACTTGACCATTGAAAAATTTGTTCATTAAAATTAATTATAATAAACGGAAAAAAAAACAAACAGTCTCTATAAATCCATTAATTAGTATCTTCTAAAAAAAAGAAACTTGTACAATCATCTCCAAAGTCACAAAGAGAACAGGATAAAAATTAATTAAAAGGCATAATCCTTATCTTTTGATATTCAATCGAGCGCAACATACATATAAAAGACCTAATTTACATAAGACTTTCAACGAAATTCTTAACAAGACTCCGAAATGTTAAAACCGTAGAATCGAAAAACGAATAAATAGTAATAAATTTAATTTAATTCGACGACGAATTATACATTTTCAAATTATTCATTTCCTCAAAAACCTCTTATATCCTTGCTTTTTTTCATTATTATTTCCATCGTCTAGTTGAATTTTCGTAATTTTACGAGGTATTATTATTATCATCGTTGCCGTCGTCACTTAGCGCTTAATGCGCATATATATATATACAAACGCGTTTGAATAAAACTAATTTCATTTTATTGTATATCACGGATAATGCATATTGTTCGGTTTTCGAAGCAATTTGTATTATTGATAAAGGGAAAAAGGATTGCTGATAAATTTGTAGCAGAAAACAATATGATAAAGAAGAGAGAGAGAGAGAGAGAGAGAGAGAGAGAGTAAAGTACAATATTAAATTGAGTGGAAGGAACACGTATATATTAAATGCGAGCGCGTGTGTGCGTGTATGAAAGTTTAAATTAAATGAAATATTTTTCTTTGTAAACGCGATGAGAAATTATTAAATTGTATTATCAAACTTTATTTATATATTTTTTTAATTATTTAATTAAGTAAAATAATTTACCTTGATAGTTTTGTGAATACTATGTCAAATTATATTTTTTTTTATTGATCCATTTATTGATGTTTTTAATTCTTTGCTTATTTATCTATTGATTGATTGAATGGTTGATCGATCGTTTAACTGACAGATTCTTCAGTTTTTTATTAGCTTATTTAATTAATAATTATAATTACATCTTTGATGAAAAATATATCAGTTTTTTTGTGTATTTTGTATAATTTTTTTAATTAAGCTACAGATATAGAAAATTACTGATTGATTAATTGAATGATTCCTTTTTCTAGGTGTAATTGATTTACTTTTTGTTTTATTGATGCATAAATGTTACAGTTTGAATTAGGCATCTTTCTTCCTTTCTTTTATTTAATTATTGATTCAATATTATAAATGATAGATTAATATATACTCTTTCGTTTTTCTTTATTTGTATGCTTATTTAATTATTAAATTATCAATCGATAGATTTATTCGTTTAATAACATTTTGTTATTAACGTGTTTAATAACGTGTTATATTATTTGTATATTCATTCATTGATTTACAGAATTACTCACATTTTCTTTTGATGTTTTATATACATACCTTTAGAATTTGTACAATCGTACTTAACCAATATTTATTTATTTTACATAATATTTTATTTGTTTATTCGCATTTATTCATCTATCGACCGATTCATGGGAGTTTATTTAGTATATCATTATTTATTTCAATTATTTAATTATCGATCGATCGACCGGTGTTCGCTAATTAACCGATCGGCGATCAATTTGTTAATCAATTAACATTATTCTTAATCATTACACATTAACCTATACAGTGATTTATTTATTCACAACGAACCTATAAATACACACACACACCCACACACACACACCCACACACACACACCCACACACACACATGTATATATATATATATATATATATATATAGAGATTGATTGATTGATTGATTAACATGTTTATTGCAGCCAGTGGGGTATAACCCTATGGGGCTGAGAAGCAGATACAAGATGAGTTACAAATTTAATGTTACAAACAGCAGAATTACAGGTTCAATAATAATTAATTATCTAAAGATAAACTGTTATATAGGAGTAAGGCGCGTACTAATATTAGATTACAAAATTTAAGGTTACAAATAGTAAGGTAATTAAATATAAAATGTATATAAATAATAAAATCACAATGTTTAGTAAAAGTTAAAGTTAAAGTTAAGCGATCTCTGATGAATTGATGTCGAAATTTAAATTAAATTGAATTTAAATTGAATTTAAATTTAAATTTGAATTTAGAGTGTGATGCCCTCACGAATGATTCGCTCGCTCCAGTCACACCTGTCCCTATGCGTGAGTTCACCTAGTAGTGATGACTTAAAAGTTTGTATACTGTCGACTGCAAAACTTGGCTTGGGTAGTGAATTGATGATGTTCGACGCTGTGATAGTGAAGGATCGACGCATTGCTTCAGTTCTTGGGACAGGGTAAAACAGAGAGCGAGGAGGAAGGCGCGAAGACATACGATGATTAACATCTCTACCAATAATAGAAAAACGATTTGCTAGGTAGGTCGGGTTTTTGTGAGCTATTACTGAGTAGGCAAGGGAGGCTAATAAATATTCACGACGCCTTTTTGCGGAAAGCCAGCCAAGTTCGTGCCTGTAAGGGGTGACATGTGCCCGCCATGGAATGGAACCATGAACGAAACGAACGCAGGCGTTTAATAATCTTTGAACCTTCAAACAGCGAGATTCGTCAAGATCATGGAAGGCGACAGACATGTAGTCAAAGTGTGGGAAGATTAGGCTTTCTACCAACATTTTGCGAAGACTTTTGGATAATGCCCGACGATGAAAACGCAGCGAGTGGAGCAAGCCATTGATTTTACGACTCAAATGCCGAACTTGTTTATCCCAGCTTAGTGATGGAGTTAAACACAAGCCCAAGTTACGAACCTCGGACAAGTATGGTAGGTTAGAACCTAAGAGCGTTACACTAGGTAGATCATCAAAGTTTAGCCTACTAATGAAGTTTTCACTACCTAAAATCATGATTTTGGTTTTGCTACTATTTAAATCCAGACCGTTGATTGATGACCAAAATGCAATTTCATCAACATCTTGCTGAATCAATGAGATAGCAGAGTCCAGATCGCCAGGATGACAATGAAGGTAGATTTGCGTATCATCGGCAAAAATCATGTACTTAGAATGGTGAATCATGCTGGGCAGATCATTAATGAAAATGGTAAAAAGCAGTGGTCCTAGGACGCTTCCTTGAGGAACACCAGTGGGCATGGGAAGCCACGCAGAAAGTTGACCTGAATCATCGACAACAGACTGACATCTACCCTGAAGGTAGTTGGAAAACCAAGAAACAACTCTATCAGAGCAACCCAAGTTTCTTAGCTTAATAAGTAGCAGAAGATGAGGGAGCTTGTCAAAAGCTTTTGAAAAATCAAAAAGAATCAAGATGGTTACCTGTCTGCGATCTATAGCCCCACGCACATCCTCCAATACTCCCAGTAAAGCCGTTTGAGTACTATGGCCCTTTCTGAAGCCAGCTTGAAAGTCGTCGATTAAGTTTTCAGAAGATAGATACTGAGATAGTTGCGAATGGACAATCTTTTCAAGTCGTTTAGAAACTTCAGGCAGAAGAGCAATGGGCCTGGTATCAGAGGGAGAGGTAAGAGAACTCCGTTTGGCCAGAGGAGATAAGATGGCTCTTTTCCAGTTGGATGGATAAGCAGCTGTACTGAGGGAGTAATTGAAGATGGCACAGAGGAAGTTCAAAACTGATGACGACGTTAATTTTAGCATGTGTGCGGAGATTTTGTCGAGGCCCATAGATCTAGAAGTCGAAGCGTTTATAGCTGTTAGTACCTCATCTGTACTAACAGTTGTAAAATCAAAGAACGTTCTTTCAGGGCATGTTGAAGTAGGCAAAAAGCAGTCAATGTCACGACGAGAGAGAGGGACTGTGATCTCAGATGCAGATGAGTAGTGCTTATTTAGTTCGTCCGCAGTAAACAATGTAAAAGGTGATGGGAATTTAGAACCTGAAAGATTAAGGTTTCTGATTATTCTCCATCGTGATTTTGTATCGGGTGCCTGACTAATTTTATTGGCCAGAAACTTATTTTTGGCTGTATCAAGAGCATTACTAATTTTGCTACGTAGTTGTTTGAATGTAAGGAAAGCGTTTGAGAAACGGCCAAGATGGAGTGACGCTTTGTAAGCTTTGTCTCGTTCATGCATTAAGACTCTGATTTCCTTATTAACCCATGGTTTCCTATTTTTAGTTACAGCACTGGTCGTAGTAGGAGCGACTGCATCAAAAGTGTCAGTGATAACTTGCTCAAAATTGTCAACAAGTGAGTCTAAATTTGACAAATGTTTGTTATGATTAGTGATCATATAGAGAGAGAGAGAGAGAGAGAGAGAGAGATAGATTATTCCAAATTGAATTGTTATTATCATTAATGTTTTATAATCACAATAATACGCACCTGCACAGCGACTTAACTCCGTAATATTAATAATAACGGTGAGAGAGACAGACAGAGAGAGGAGAGAGAGAGAGAGAGAGAGGAACAAATCGCGTGCTGCGGATCATAATATACATACATTACGCTTAATTGAATTAATACATTATTTATCAATTCTCAGTTCATTATATAATAATACAATTGATCACGTGTCATTAACTGATATTTATAATTAAATCGTTTAATTATTTTGATGCGCGCGCGAGCGGCGCGAATACATGAGCCCGTGCACCCGCAAAATCTTACGCCGTCAATATATCGCACAGGAGCTTAGGTAATATAAATTGTGGATGTATTATGTTGTTAAAAATTATTTATTAAGGAAAAATCGTGTTACAAGGATATATATACATGTAGATATTGATTAATTTTTAATACTATATATTTTCAAGATATTTAAAACGTTGTACTTTTTATAAATGTGAATAGATGAATATTACTGGTCGATTAAATATTCAAAATTATTATTAAGATATCCATTAATTAATTATACCAACCGAGTATTTTGCCGCTTCTTGGTATTATATGTATAAAAATGTAAAATTGTTTTTATTAAATTTAGTTTGTGTGTGTGTGTGTGTCGTAAAATGTGCATAATTTTTTTTTTTTTTTTTTTTTTTTTTTTTTTTTTTTTTTTTTTTTTTTTTTTTTTTTTTTTTTTTTTTTATGTTATTTAACGTCGCTCTATTTATGCTGCCAGGGGTATTAGTCTAATAATTACAGTTTCCTGTCCTCCCGTTGGAACCACCGCGAACCTCTTTACATCTTCGCGTCCCTAACGTTCCCTATATAGTTCAGATGCCCGTGCCTCTCGCATGCACTGACAAGTGCACGAAACGCACGCGCACCTGAACTGGCGTCACATTATAGTGACACGCCGAGCCACTGAGTCGCGGTGTTCGAAAAATGCACATGAAAAAATTTTCAGAGGTACACGTCTGGGATCGAACTCACGACCCTCGGTGTGACAGTCGCCCGAGTAGAAATGATTTCCAGGCAAAAAGTAGGCCCTGTTCAGGTACCTGACGAATATTAAAAGGCCCTGAACAGGTGCCTGTAAAGGGCCTTTAAAAAATGTAATGGGGTGGAGATCAGGGCCTGTTTTATGTAATACTATTTTGTGGGTATGTTCAGGTGATATTAAGGCACTGAATTAGTAGTAAAAACTAAATCTGAATGTATTTGTTATTTTACATTTGTTTTTAATTGTTAACCTTTAGAGGACGGGGATTTTCTGGTTCAAAAAAGCTTTTTTTTTCATTAAAATTAATGTCTAAAAACATCGAATCACTTTTAACCTTTACAGGACGGGGATGTGGGTTTACTGTTTTCTCTCACTTTTCTATAGAAATCGAGTTTATGTGTTGTCTTACATCTCAAAACTAACACATGTAAAGGGTCGATCATGGGCATGGCCCGTATAGGTTAATAGGTTAAAAAAACGTTATCTTACATGTGTAACAGCTTTGTAATCTTAAAAACCACAAAATATACTAATATAAAGTTATAAATATAAGGTTAATTAGGCGTGCGTACATGCGTGTGTGTGTGTGTGTGCGTGTGTGTGCGTATAGGTTTTGTAAATAGAATAAAATGCATTTTAAGACATTAATATTTATTAAACATAAATATTATAGATAATATAATTAAAATATATGGTTAATATAATTTCCAAATAATTACAACAATCTTAATATAATATAATATTAATAACTTTACACTTTTTATAATACTGCATAAACTTTTATATTATTAAAGTGTTTTTTTAAACTTTCACTATTACATATATTGTATTTTCCTTTTCAATCGATACCTTCGAACTCTTAGTAAATTAAGCTTCTGAGCATTATCAATTTTTTTATTCATTTTATATTTATAAAAAATTCTTGATAAAATTCTAACCTGAAAATGTATATACAATACTATATAATTTGTAGATACTATTACTAACCTCACATTCGAACTAACAAAATTGACTTTTACTATAACCTCACATCCGAACTAACAAAATTAGGCCCTGACTTAAATTCCATTACATTCGTATCCCGGCCCTTAACAGGCGGCCTTTTCAGGCCCTGTTTTCTAACTCAGGCGGCCTGGCTAGCATTTCTACTCGGGCGGGAGCTCTACCCATGAGCCACCGCGGCTCTAAATGTGCATAATTAATCGAGTGCTTAAAAGTGGAATAATCGCATTTCAAAAATAAAATTTAATTGACGAGAGGATTTTACGAAGTGTTCGATAAAATTACGATATTTTATAAAAAAATATACCGCGAGTTTAATATTTATATATGTGAAGGAGGTGAGGATTATATTGTGGAATAAGAAATTACATAATAATGTAGGAATCGAAATTTTTTTATGAGTGTAGTAAAAATTGAGTATTTTGAGGTTAGGCGAATGTATTGATTGTTTATCTTTTGTTGAATGGTAGGAGCTAGGTAACAAAAAAAAGGTTTTTTTTAAGTAAAAGTTGTACTTTGATTATTGAAGTTCTTCATATTTTTATTGAATGATAACTTCTATGTTGATGTGAAGGAGGCCAATGAAAGGAAAAATGATGACAATTTTCCAAAAATTTTTTTGACGAAGTTTTGATAAGCGCGATGAGCTTATTGGAACTAAAAGAATTTGTAATGATTTCAGCAAAAGTTGAGTATTTTGGGGTTAGGTGAATGAATTCATTCTTTATCTTTCGATAAATCGCTGTTTTATTGGCGAAAAATGTTTAACGACTAACAGAATGTTCCTATAGTGGAAATAAAGGAGATTTTTATGTTAGGTAAGTCTATTTTTTAAAAATGTATTGGTTGAAAATATAATTTTATATTTGTAAATAGTTTGAAAATTCAAAATAGTTGGATTAAGTTAAAGTATTTATACACGGAGAGAAATATTTAGAAAATATTACAAAGGAGTTTGGTAAAAATTCCCAAACTCCCAAGTAATGTGGTAACAGACCGAAAAAAACCGAAAAAATTACCAAACTGCTAAGTAAAATTTACAGTAAATGTAGTAAAATTTACTCTAAATGTAGTAAAATTTGTGGAGTTGGCGTACTAAATTTTACAATTAAGCTTGTAAATTTTATTAACTCTGATTTTTTCCTATACTGTTTACGAAATTCTATAAACAACAGTACAGCACGAGATACCGAAAAGAAGCGATAAATAAAATTTTTATTGGAATCGCGTCGTTCGTTTGTTTACTTTAAAAGGACGATTCGATGAAACACATGCAAGTGACGCGGTGGCGCAATGGTAAGGACTTGGATTCTCACCCAAACTTCGCAGGTTCGATCCCGATGACATCCAGAATTTTTTTCACTAATTAAATTTCATTTAAATATTTAAAATTTCCATAACACTCGAATAATATACATAAACTCAAAAATAAATAATATGCGGAGGAATAAAATTTTTTTTCTGATGTTAAAAAAAAAATTAAAATTACAATTTAGTTTGGTAAAAATTACGAGATTCGCAGTTTGTTACCACATTACTTGAGAGTTTAGGAATTTTTACCAAACTGCTTTGTAATATTTACAAATTATTTCTCTCCGTGTACAGCAAAATGAACTAATGATTTTTGGGCCAGTTTCTGGGAAGAAAAAAAAACTTATACTAAAACTTATACTTTAGTTGGTAAATACTTTAATAACTAATATTAATTAAAAATACGATTTTATCTTTAAATTTCTACCGCAAATTGATGATTTGTATGTTAAGGTAAGATAATTTTTTCACTATTAATTTGAAATTCTGAAATCTTTTTTCTAAAAATCTTAAATTTCTATCAAAAATTGATCATTTTGAGGTTAGTCAAGACCAATTTTTTTAAACAATAATTCGAGCTTTTGAGGAAAAAATATTTTATATATATATTTTAACTCATAGTAATTGAAAGCATAATCTTAATTCTTTAAATTCCCATTAGTAATTGATAATTTTAAGGTTAGGTAAATGAAGCTTCAGGCCATTTATTTGAGTTTTTGTAGAAAAAAAGTTTGATAAATACTTAATCTAATAGTAATAATTAATTTATTCTCGTCCACACAGTTAATTCAAAGGAAAATGTTTATATCGATTTTTAGTGAACAAACCAAGTAATTATTGAATTGGTGACGTTTCGATGGAAGTCCTCCATCCTCATTAGGCTATACCTTTGTTAATCAATCATTTATTTACAACGTTTTACGCTTTTCTATTTAAATACATATAGAATTTCTTACTATTTGGTCAATTATTGCACGTATTTGGCATTAGGTATAATTTCCATAGTATCTTCAATATGTCGCTCTATAATAACAAAAGCAGTGCAGAACAAATATTCTTGCATAATGATTGAGATTATGTTAATTACTTAACGTAATATTTAATACTACTTATCTAATATTTAATATGTTTTTAACTTTAATTAATAAAATCTCATCGAAAATATGGTTAGGTTTCGCCATCTTCTAGCCATTACTTACTGACTTGTACAGTTTTCTCATTTTACTCAAATTTGACAAATTCTTCGATTTCCTCAAGGTAAAAGTGTTTCTCCTTTTCTTTTTTCAACGCACGACAAGAGAATACGAAAGGGTGTAAATTTTTGGCGAACAAGTGAATTAACGTCGAGATCGTTAGGAAAGAAAAGGCGGCCGAGGGTGTTAGAAAATCGAGTGTACGGGTTTAACGAACTCATCCCTTAACCTCGTTCCAATCAACGTGAGAACCTCACCGAAACGCGCGCACCACCGAGTAAAACCCGTTCCGCGCCCATTAACGACTCATTCACCAAAGTCGTTTCGAAATTTCAGGTTGACTTTCTGCTTCTGACAAATCGTCGTGGTTTTATCCACCTCTCTCTCTCTCTCCCTCTCTCTACTGATCGAAGGGACTTGATAAAGTTTAAACCTTTCCATTGTACGTGTGTCTATCTACACATTCACGCGATTCTTTGTTCTACGGTGGATGCAAACTCGATTAAAAACGAACAGCTGTCGATTCTTAAATAGGGGTTGTGTGTTATTCCTTTTTCTTTTCTTTGCGATGGAAAAGAAAACGTCGTGGTCTTATTCCGTCAATTTCTGTACAACTCCGGTTCGTCGAGATAACGATACTTACGAAAAAAAAAAAAAAATCGTTCCATTTGTTAATCGTACAATCTGCTCGGTCGGATCTCGAGACGACGAGTTTGTCACTTCTTTAAATTGAGAAAACACGGCGAGTGCCGAGGGGAAGGGAATACTTATCTTACTCGACGAGGGGGTGGCGGCTGACCTAATAATGCTATTTCTACTTGAAAAATAGGAAATCGAATGTCTATAGTTTGATTTTCGTTTTTTTTTTTGATAACGGCATTGTAGTTCTTTTATAGAATGTGTCATTATTAATTTCATAAAAATTTTGGTACTTGTTCGGATTTTAAGATTTATTTTAACCCAATCGATTAAAAAATACGTAAATACATTTCTAATTACTTTTTTTTTGGATAAATGTATTTCCGATCGTTTTTAGCAAAATAATAATTAATATATATATATATATATATATATTATATATATATATATATATATATATATACATAATACATTTCTCCACACACACATATACATATATATATATATGTACAGAATGTCCAAAAATTGACAAAACATCTGAAGAATTTCCCAACGTGTATTTTGACCTGGAACATTCTTAAAATGTTTTATTACTTCTCGGACACCCTATGTATATATATATATATATATGGGTGGGTTCTCTGTGACATCGAAGATGAAAAAATAAATATTGCTATAACTGTGGGAATATGTTTTAGAGGTATCCAGTAGTTCTCCTGAATTTTTTCAGATTTTTTCGGGGCCATTATTTTATGTTACAGAGAGTCAAAGTTGACATTTTAGCACTTTTTTGCATGTTATGCCCATTTTCATGAATTTTTAGCTCCCAGGGGATGCATTTTTCACTAAAAACATAAGTATGACTTTTTTTGTAAAATTTTCCGAACTTTTCATTAAAAATACTTTTAAAGATATAAATCTATGCTGTCACACTCTTGTAAGCCATTTAAACCTTAAATAGTGAAATCAGCAATTCTGCTCCGGACTCTGGTAACCTAATACTGTCTAAAAGATGTCTTTTTATAGTCAGAAACTGCCTAAAAATTTCCAGAGTGGGTCTAAATCATTAAGATCACTTATGATGAAAATATCCGGAAAAGTGCCCGAAATATTAATAGAAATGTTATTTGTTGCCTTATAACGATGAATCTATTAGCATGATCATTGCAAAAAAATTTGTGCACTTACCTTGGAGTGGTAGAAAAGTATCTTCACTTGTTTCAGTATCCATCTAATCCCCTGCAAGCTGCTAAAATACAAATATTATTATACAAATGTAAAAAATTAATTTTAAAACATTTATAATACTGAATTTTTAGTTTTACATCCCTTACAAGAATTATAATACTAATCTGAAGGATTACTATAATATATAAACATCATTATTACAATAACCTGATATACGTATTTAATACAAAAGATATATAAATAAATCGGATATATATTATAAATGGAATACTATGATAAACGTGAAAGGGACAAGTTTGTGAATCTAAACAATGTATTGCTGAATAATAATAATAATAATGTTGATACTTTTATAGTAATCCTTCAGATTAGTATTATAATTCTTGTAATGGATGTAAAAGCTGAAAATCCTAGCATTATAAATGTTTAAAAAAATAAGTTTTTTTTAATTTTATAATACATATTTGAATTTTTAGCAGTCTTACAGGGGGATTAGTATGGATACTGAAACAATTGGAGATACTTTTCTACCACTTCCAAGGTAAGTGCCTAAATTTTTTTTGCAATGTTCATGCTACTAGATTCATCGTTATAAAGCCAACAAAATATACATTTCTATTAAGTATTTCTGGGCACTTTCCCCGGATATTTTGACCATAAGTGATCTTACGATTTAGACCCACTCTGGAAATTTTTTAGGCAGTTTCTGACTAAAAAGACATCTTTTAGACAGTATTAGGTTACCAGAGTCCGGAGCAGAATTGCTGATTTTCACTATTTAAGGTTTAAATGGCTTACAAGAGTGTGACAGCATACATTTATGTCTTTAAAAGTATTTTTAATGAAAAGTTCGGAAAATTTACAAAAAAGTCTACTTATGTTTTTAGTGAAAAATGCATCCCCTGGGAGCTAAAAATTCATGAAAATGGGCATATAATGCAAAAAGTGTTAAAATGTCAACTTTGACTCTCTGTAACTTAAAATAATGGCCCAGAAAAAATCTGAAAAATTCAGGAGAACTACTGGATACCTCTAAAACAATTCCACAGTTATAGCATATTTATTTTTTTCATCTTCGATGTCACAGAGAACCACCCATATATTTAAAAGTTACTGTTAAAAATTTAGCTTATTTGATGAAACGATTCTTGAGATATCCTACAGTAAGTCCATTATGAAAAAAATCAGCGTACGGAATGTCATAATTAATTAAAATAGTCATGTCACAGAAATTAGAAAAAAAATTTAAATAAAAATTAATAATAATATAATTTGTTTAAAACTGTAAAAAATGTTTTGAATTGTTATGAAAAAAAATAATTATTTGTTAATATAGAATACCTTTTTTCAATTTTAACAGTGGCTGGTCGTCCCCTTAACTAATTAAAGACGAAGAAAACTGAGCTAAAATGTAGACATTTCTGTTTGACTATTTATCAGCCATTATTTTACTCAATCTAATATGCAACAATTATATTAAGAAATAACAAACTAATTTTAAATTTTTGGGAAGAAATTGCGTAACGATTCTAGAACTTGCCTTAAAATGTATAGAATTTTTTCATCAACTGATGAAAGAACTTTTTAAACCAGGAATTGACCAATTTACTTTAATACAATCGTAGTAAAAATTTAACAGATGTTTAAGATATAACCTAATTAATGTTAATGTAATTAAAAAAATGGCTTGTTTCTAACCTATAAATTAACTATTTTCATTCTCAAAATTATTTAAATTATTACTTTTCTACAATTATTCGTATATTGCCATTTAACAAGCTTAAAAAATCGTAATGATAATCAATATAATCCAGAGTTAATGTAATAAATTAAAATAATTAATTTATCTAAAAAATCTAACTAATTTTCGTACATGTAATTGACAATAATTGCAACGTATGTTCACATCCCATTTCCATTTTTTCCACTTTTTCAATTATATCCATTTATTCCATTTTTTTAATTGTTTTATTTTATTCCATTTTTATATTAATATGTAATCCCATTTAAAATAAAGATAACGTATATGTATATAAATCAACAATTGCAATAATAGGTTATACACAAATGCATCGAACTAATTTACTTAAGGGTTGTGTATATATACGATCGAAATTTTGTAAGATGGTAAATTCAAAGTTCGGAGGTGGGGTTATTATTATTGCCGAAGAAATACGCGTCCATAAGTTTGTTCATATAACGGATCGGCCTAAGAAACTAACTTGGAGAGTTTTCGGCTATAAATTTGTAGTCTTTAACGGTAAAGGCTATTCATTTATGGAGGTCTAATTGTTCGATGATCCATGGCGCGTTAGTTATTGTGAAACCTTACAACCGTACCCGAAACTTACTGTACTTTATCGCATAAATTATAGGAAAAGTGATTATTAAATTTTACCCGATTTATATATTATTAACGATCCGTCTATTATCCCAATTTTAATAAAACGTTAGAGGTTATGTTTCATACATCATTTTTATTATTTTTCATCCAACTTTTACTAACTCTACGTATATATGTGTAATAACGATTCGAAATTACGTAGAGATATTTGTCGTTAAAAATTATTATGAAGGAATTTAGGTTACGTTTTATTGTGAAATGTTTCTAAAAATACACGTATTTATATCATTGCACTAGATTACGTTTAATTTTCGACTTGTTTCGTCGAGGGTTTTTTTTATAGCTAAATACTTTAGATTGTGGAATAGAATTTTTAGTTTTAATCGGTAGGTTATGTTTTGTCGTGTTATTCGTTTTATTATCAAAAACAATTTAGGTTACAATTTTAATAGGCTATGTTCATCCAATTGGTGCATTGTATTGAATTTCGTTTGATATCTTTTTAATTTTTTTTTTGTAAAATTTTATTAAGGATCTATATTTTGTAAACCATTGTTCGTTACATTAACCTTTTAATTTTTAAAATCGATCTATATTATATGGGTTATCTCACATTATTAAGTTAATTATTCCAATTACATTTATTTAGGTTATGTGACAATTTTTATTTCTTATCTGTCTGCGCATAGTATAGGTTTGTTTCGACTGATTATATTAATATGGCATTTCACGAGAAATACATATGGTTTTAGCGGAAAAATACTCAATACATATATCAGTCTTCTATAATCGTCTAAAAAGTATATTTTATTGACCTCTACGAAGAGAGTAAAATAGCATTTTATTCTCTTCATGATTGTGTTCTCTGTAGACCTATTTTATTCATCGTAGACCCATGTTATTCACCGTAGACTCACTTTTTCCTTTTGAGCACTTAGTTTAGCCTTTTTCTACAAATGCAAAATTTGATTTATTATATTTAATTAAATATACCAAAAAATCTTACAATATTGAACAAAATTTAGGAATTTCGAAATAAATTGTTGCTGCATAAAGTTGCTTTTCTAATGATGAGGGTGAACAATTTTATATGCACTTCGGGAGTAAAAGGCAATGTCCCTTTGGATATGAATTACAACCACTTTCATTCCGAGAATAAATGCCTATTCTACTCCCTAAATGCACGAACAACTAGTACGTGCATTTTCCTCGTAATTTTCATTAATTTCTCTATTAAATTTATAGACATCGACATATAGCGTAGCAGTATCATATTTTTTCAGTAACGTCCGAGAAAAAAAATGATTCAAATAAATAAATCTATACAGGTCACGTTCCATCCAGTTGACCATCGGAAAATTAATCACCTATAGATACTTTCATCTTATCTTGTCGATGATATTTCTATAGATATAGGGCGATAAAACCTGGTAGAGAAAGGAAATCGGTCGATGGTGCGTAAATATAGTAAATTTTGTCTGGTGCGCATAATAACGGAACGTTGGTGCGTACACCGCGTCCTCATCTCATTACCCTAATGTTACTCGTGTTCGTCGCGAGGCTAAATCTATCGCTGACAGGATGAAACCGAATCGGGAAGGGGCCCCCGATCACCGTGTAATTAGGATTTAATGCCCCACCGAATGATTTGCCAGCTACAGAGGCTTCGGGCTTATACCCACTCCTATTTCCATCTCCATTCTACTCGCGAATGTAGGCCGAGATCCACATTTCCTGAGTGTTGTGTTGGATAAGGAAAATATATAAGTCGTATCAGATTTTTTTTTAAATTACTGATTTTTTTATTGTATCATATTATGTGTAACGGATTGGATGATTGGATCGAGGTTGTTAAGTGTTTCTTAAGGGGGTTCCATACTCAATTTTTGATGATTAATTAATAAAAAAGTAGAACAGTATGTGAAAAAATAAGAGAAGAGGCGCCTTCGTTTATTGACAATCTGTGTGCTGAATTTTAGATTAAAATATTATTGCGTTTTCGAGAAAAGTCTTACCAAAAATATCAAAGGAGTACGCCAATAAGTATAAAGACGATCCAAGACGTATAAATCATGCCTTATCTTTACTTTTACTAGCGTTGTGAAGTGTGGAAAAAACACCTAACCGATCCCGAAAACCGCACAAGAATGGTGTCACACCCATCCAAGTGCCAACCGCACTCAGTGCTGCTTAACTTTCGTGGTCGGCCGAGGTGCGTCTCCGCCACTCCGCCACCGTGTCGGTAACGCTCTTGTACTTGCTTTGAATAGTATATACGTACGATTTTTTCTAAATTTTTATCACTAATTAATCGAAGTTTTTGTGCACCCGCAAGGATCAATTTTACACAAAATCATTACCGACGAAACGTGATTATTAATTTTGAATTAATTATTTAAAAAAAATCGCTCTGTTAGCTTCTTCTACGTTACTCAACCGTTATGTATGATCTTTCTCAGATTATTTTTAATTCCGTAATTACAGAAAAATTTTGAGTTTTTAAAAGTAGTTCAAATAGATATACGATATAAAATAAAAATAATCTCAAATCCGTCCATTTTATGTAAAATTACGGAAGGAAGAAAAATCGTAAGGAATTTTAATCAAAATATAGAGACAAAATTTCTTACATTTTTCATCCTAAAATTTTGCTAGTTGTTATTTTCTTTTATTAATCTTTTAAACATAAATTCTCATTCGACATACATACTCCAAAATAATATAAAAAAATACACTTTCACGTTTTTACCTCGAGGAAAAATTCGATATTTATCAAAATCCCGAAATATGTAAGATCCATTATTCCTTAAAAACCCTTCACCACATATTTGAAATAAGAAATCTAACGTTCCAACACAGCGAAGTACACGCTCGTCGTACACCCATTACACGCGTATCACCGTAACGCACAGTACAATAAAAAAAGAAAAACCAAACAAAAAGAAAAAAAAAATTGTTCTTACACACAAATCAAATACAAAATTCAGCTTTCCTTTCCTATCTATCGTTCTCACCATACAAAGAAAAAAAAAGCAAAAATTGTTATTGAGGGTACGTGACGCAACGCTGATAAGGAGAGAAAAATAGTAAGAATATAAGTATATTGGTGCTAATAACGCAGGATTACAAAAATGTACATATTTCGTAGGAAAAGTTGTAGTGTAGAACGGCGGATTGCCTCAAGCACGCTACGGTCCTCGAGTTATGCTTTATACCTCGTCAAGTAATGCGTTGCTAAACCAGGGAATACGAAGCTGCTGGGGATTCTTGCGAGCAACTATTTACAATATGCGAACCTCCGAAGGAGAGGGAGAGAGAGAGAGAGAGAGAGAGAGAGAGAGAGAGAGAGCGGAGAGCACTCCTTGAATTCTCCCCGCGAGTGACTAATGCTGCGCTTTTCATTTTACATACTATATATACCTCGTGTGGCTGGTGCACCGGGATATCAAAAGAATATATTCCTTGTTAATATCATTTCTCTACTTATCCGTGTATTTACCTGTGTGTGTGTGTGGTGTGGTGTGTGTGTGTGTGTGTGTGCAGGTGTGTGTTTTTGCACACTTTAGATTGTGGAATAGATTTTTAGTTTTAATCGGTAGGTTATGTTTTGTCGTGTTATTCGTTTTATTATCAAAAACAATTTAGGTTACAATTTTAATAGGCTATGTTCATCCAATTGGTGCATTGTATTGAATTTCGTTTGATATCTTTTTAATTTTTTTTTGCTAAATTTTATTAAGGATCTATATTTTGTAAACCATTGTTCGTACATTAACCTTTTAATTTTTAAAATCGATCTATATTTATATGGGTTATCTCACATTTAATTAAGTTAATTATTCCAATACATTATTTAGTTATGTGACAATTTTTATTTCTTATCTGTCTGCGCATAGTATAGGTTTGTTTCGACTGATTATATTAATATGGCATTTCACGAGAAATACATATGGTTTTAAGCGGAAAAATACTCAATACATATATCAGTCTTCTATAATCGTCTAAAAAGTATATTTTATTGACCTCTACGAAGAGAGTAAAATTAGCATTATTCTCTTCATGATTGTGTTCTCTGTAGACTATTTTATTCATCGTAGACCCATGTTATTCACCGTAGACTCACTTTTTCCTTTTGAGCACTTAGTTAGCCTTTTTTCTACCAATGCAAAATTTGATTATTATATTTAATTAAATATACCAAAAAATCTTACAATATGAACAAAATTTAGGGAATTTCGAAATAAATTGTTGCTGCATAAAGTTGCTTTTTCTAATGATGAGGTGTGAACAATTTATATGCACTTCGGGAGTAAAAGGCAATGCTCCCTTGGATATGAATTACAACCACTTTCATTCCGAGAATAAATGCCTATTCTACTCCCTAAATGCCACGAACAACTAGTACGTGCATTTTCCTCGTAATTTTCATTAATTTCTCTATTAAATTTATAGACATCGACATATAGCGTAGCAGTATCATATTTTTTCAGTAAAGTCCGAGAAAAAAAATGATTCAATAAATAAATATATACAGGTCACGTTCCATCCAGTTGACCATCGGAAAATTAATCACCTATAGATACTTTCATCTTATTCTGTCGATGATATTTCTATAGATATAGGGCGATAAAACCTGGTAGAGAAAGGAAATCGGTCGATGGTGCGTATAATATAGTAAATTTTGTCTGGTGCGCATAATAAACGGAACGTTGGTGCGTACACCGCGTCCTCATCTCATTACCCTAATGTTAATCGTGTTCGTCGCGAGGTAAATCTATCCGCTGACAGGATGAAACCGAATCGGGAAGGGGCCCCCGATCACCGTGTAATTAGGATTTAATGCCCCACCGAATGATTTGCCAGCTACAGAGGCTTCGGGCTTATACCCACTCCTATTTCCATCTCCATTCTACTCGCGAATGTAGGCCGAGATCCACATTTCCTGAGTGTTGTGTTGGATAAGGAAAATATATAAGTCGTATCAGATTTTTTTTTAAATTACTGATTTTTTTATTGTATATATTATGTGTAACGGATTGGATGATTGGATCGAGGTTGTTAAGGTTTCTCAAGGGGGTTCCATACTCAATTTTTGATGATTAATTAATAAAAAAGTAGAACAGTATGTGAAAAAGTAAGAGAAGAGGCGCCTTCGTTTATTGACAATCTAACTGTGTGCTGAATTTTAGATTAAAATATTATTGCGTTTTCGAGAAAAGTCTTACCAAAAATATCAAAGGAGTCCGCCAATAAGTATAAAGACGATCCAAGACGTATAAATCATGCCTTATCTTTTACTTTTACTAGCGTTGTGAAGTGTGGAAAAACACCTAACCGATCCCGAAAACCGCACAAGAATGGTGTCACACCCATCCAAGTGCCAACCGCACTCAGTGCTGCTTAACTTTCGTGGATCGGCCGAGGTGCGTCCCCGCCACTCCGCCACCGTGTCGGTAACGCTCTTGTACTTGCTTTGAATAGTATATACGTACGATTTTTTTCTAAATTTTTTATCACTAATTAATCGAAGTTTTTGTGCACCCGCAAGGATCAATTTTACACAAAATCATTACCGACGAAACGTGATTATTAATTTTGAATTAATTATTTAAAAAAATCGCTCTGTTCAGCTTCTTCTACGTTACTCAACCGTTATGTATGATCTTCTCAGATATTTTTAATTCCGTAATTACAGAAAATTTTGAGTTTTTAAAAGTAGTTCAAATAGCTATACGATATAAAATAAAAATAATCTCAAATCCGTCCCATTTTATGTAAAATTACGGAAGGAAGAAAAATCGTAAGGAATTTTAATCAAAATATAGAGGACAAAATTTCTTACATTTTTCATCCTAAAATTTTGCTAGTTGTATTTTCTTTTATTAATCTTTTAAACATTAAATTCTCATTCGACATACATACTCCAAATAATATAAAAAAATACACTTTCACGTTTTTACCTCGAAGGAAAAATTCGATATTTATTAAAATCCCGAATATGTAAGATCCATTATTCCTTAAAAACCCTTCACCACATATTTGAAATAAGAAATCTAACGTTCCAACACAGCGAAGTACACGCTCGTCGTACACCCATTACACGCGTATCACCGTAACGCACAGTACAATAAAAAATAAACCAAACAAGAAGAAAAAAAAATTGTTCTTACACACAAATCAAATACAAAATTCAGCCTTTCCTTTCCTATCTATCGTTCTCACCATACAAAGAAAAAAAAGCAAAATTTGTTATTGAGGGTACGTGACGCAACGCTGATAAGGAGAGAAAAATAGTAAGAATATAAGTATATTGGTGCTAATAACGCAGGATTACAAAAATGTACATATTTCGTAGGAAAAGTTGTAGTGTAGAACGGCGGATTGCCTCAGCACGCTACGGTCCTCGAGTTATGCTTTATACCTCGTCAAGTAATGCGTTGCTAAACCAGGGAATACGAAGCTGCTGGGGATTCTTTGCGAGCAACTATTTACAATATGCGAACCTCCGAAGGAGAGGGAAGAGAGAGAGAGAGAGAGAGATGAGAGAGAGAGAGAGACGAGAGCGGAGAGCACTCCTTGAATTCTCCCCGCGAGTGACTAATGCTGCGCTTTTCATTTTACATACTATATATACCTCGTGTGGCTGGTGCACCGGGATATCAAAAGAATATATTCCTTGTTAATATCATTTCTCTACTTATTCCGTGTATTTACCTGTGTGTGTGTGTGGTGTGTGTGTGTGTGTGTGTGTGTGCAGGTGTGTGTTTTTGCACACTTTAAGATTTTACGTTAGAAAACATATTCATACCTCAAGTCAAGAAGTTCGATTAAAGAGTACTTAAAGTGATGTCGCACTTACATTTATAATACATTTTTACCGATATTAACTAATTTTTCTAATTTATCTTTCAATTTGCATATTTTTTCTGTTCTATGTGAGTTATGGCACATTCTACAATGTACAATACTTGTGCATGTGCTAAAAATATTTAGAAAAAATGAAAATCAAAAACTATTTTTGAAAAATCGAATTACAGCAATCTGTAATCTGTACGGCCTTCTCTTAAGGAGGTGGCATACCCGGTAGGTCACCGACTGAGCAAAAAGAGATAATTATTCCATTCATTTTAAAAAATGCGCAATTTTATGTAAAATTCGAATACAGAAGCACTAGATAATTCAATAATAAGCCATTTTACAAAGACAATCCTAAAAAATTTCTGCACCGAAAATGTACGATTGTCCGTGATTCTTCGGTGCAGAAATCTTTTAGGGTGTCATTGTTGCATTAAACTGGAACTTTGTAGAATTACTTATTATTGAATGATCTAGTGCTTCTGTATTGGGGATTAGCATAAAATTGCGTATTTATTGAAATAAATGTAATAATTACCTTTTTTGGCTCGGTCGGTAATCCATCGAGTAAGCCACTCCCTTAAGTCTACGTATCTTGAAGAGAAAATATTTTATGACCTAGATATTATTTTTTTGACGTGTCAGGGTGATTTCGTGAAAAACTGAAGATTTTTCCATATATTTGTCGAGCCAAGCTCGTCTCCTGATTAAGGTATTACATGCATTTCTTAAAATGATCATACCTCAGGTCGGGACCTAATTTATAATATTTATTTTCATTCACTCGGTCGTTGATTTGACTTTTACATCCGGTTAAGGATTCTTTAAATTATTTAATTTAATAAAAATTTACTATATATATATATATATATATGGGCTATTTCACGTCAAGTGGTACGATGAAAATTTTAAATCGCTCCAAAATTTGAGAACAGGCTGGAAATATCTTCAAGAAGATAGAAAAAAAATTTTAGGTGTTAAAAATAATTTGTCTAAGAGTTATTCCACCATGAAAAAGGAAATTTTTCAATTTTTTAGAAAATTTTCTATTTTCAAAGCCATTTATCTAAAAATCTATTTATTTTTTTGAAAAAACATTACAAACAACTTTTGTTCAAAATAATCTTTAGAACTTATCTACCTGGGTTACATTTCTTAATTTTAAAATCTCGAAGAGATAGGGCACTTGGAAATATTGAATATCAAAAAAAGGCGACCACGCCATGATCGATTTTGATCTAACACCGCTCAAAAGATCACATTTTTCGAGAGCTTTTGAATGGAGGAGGTTAGATTATTGGCCAAGACCGCTTGTGTAAGTTATGCCTCATAAACCTCATAAAATCACTAATTTTCATGTATTTTTGGGCATAACCTACACCAGCGATCTTGACCAATAATCTAACCCAAGCCATTCGAAAGCTCTCGAAAAATGTGATCTTTTGAGTGGTGTTAGATCAAAATCGATTGTGGCGTGGTCGCCTTTTTTTGATATTCAATATTTTCGGGCGTTCTATCTCTTAGAGAATTTAAAATTAAGAATTGTAACCCAGGTAGATAAGTTCTAAAGATTATTTTAAACAAAAGTTGTTTGTAATGTTTTTTCAAAAAAATTAATAGATTTTGAGATAAATGGCTTTGAAAATAGAAAATTTTCTAAAAAATTGAAAAATTTCCATTTTTCATGGTGGAATAACTCTTAGGCAAATTATTTTAACACCTAAAATTTTTTTTCTATCTTCTTGAAGATATTTCCAGCCTGTTCTCAAATTTTGGAGCGATTTAAAATTTGCATCGTACCACTTGACGTGAAATAGCCCATATATATATATATATATTTCCCATCTAAAAATCGGACCAGAATATCTCAATAAATAAACTACACTGAATAAGCCGGTAACAATCGTTCATATCTCCATTACTCCGTCGGTAACAAATAACACACAACCAGGTAAACCTAATCGCACTCGCGATACAATCGATTTAACAAAAATGAATACAAACCATCGTTACCTCTCAAGAAAAATCACACATTATACAGACACACACACATCTATAAAATGAATATAAATCAAAAGAAAAAAAAAGAAAGATCCGACACGTGTCGTGACGAATAATCACAAGTTCAATAACGAAGTTCTTATCGATCGAATTACAAGCATTTGTCATTGTCGAAATGTATAAGACGACATAAAACACAATTGTCTTAAGGATCAATCATTCAATGACGTTTATAACCTACCAATTCGAAAAGACATTATTTTTCAAAATGTATTGTACTAGTATAACACACGTTGATTCGATCCTCAATAAACAATCATTCATATACATACATATAAGTACAATTATAAATTTATAGAATTTTCTGGAACGACGCAAATTTACGTAATATATAAATATATAAATAAATGAAATTCTAATGTAATAATTCCCAAATGTTTGTATATTAATATTTATTATTTATATTATCAATAATTAATAAATATTTGTTCCATTATTTATTTATAAAATATTTGATGTATGTATATGTATATATAAAATTTTCTTAACCGAGTAGTATGTGTGTGTGTTGTCTGTACATTATTCATAAAACTCACTGCAATAACACACATCTCGCGGTATATAAATATATAATATTCTAATAATAATAATTATTAACGTGTGTTTATTCATATTTATTATTGTTTATTACGTTAATAAACATTGAACAACCAAATGAATTATTGCGTCATCCAATTATACACTCAGTCACGATGTAATAAAAACACTACATATATATATATATATATATATATATTCGAAAAGTATACTGTTCGTCGGTATTACAGATTTTTTTTTGTAAATGTATATAGGCATATATATACCCTGATAGAAATCGTATTTCATTAAATAAGTATTGAATAGATTGTTTGAATAGAATGGGCAAAAAATAGGCGAAAAATGTGCCCATTTTTCTCCTATCGATGTAACGCTTTTTCTCACATTTTATGACCATCTATTAAAGTAAAATCCTATTTTTCTCCAATTTTTGAGATTGTAAATATAGATTACAGTTGAATTGAAAATGAACAAGTGAAAAATCTAATAAAATCGCGCATTTATCTTCGTAAATACTGGAAACATAACAGAAATTAGTTGAAAATCAAACGAAAACGTTAAAAACCCATCCGAAACTATAGCAGTTTTGAAGTTTACTCTTTCCGGAAAGCTGGAAACATTATTCGAATTTTTAAGGTTGTGGTCATTGTATTAAGTGCTAATAAAATGGGAGAAAAAGCGTTTCATCAACAAGGTACTTACTACCTTTTTAATTCCTAGTTCTTAGGTTTCTACTATGGCATCGAAGAGAAAGAAGTTCGAATTAAAAGATTTGAAAAAACTATTGTACGTATTATACAAAAAAAATGAAACGATGAAAACGTCAGAGAAGTTAAATGAACATTTCACTTCCAGATATATATTGAATTATGTAGAATAATTTCATTCGGAGAGCCCCGTGCGTTCGGTCTTAAACAAACAATCCTTTTGTGATTTGTGAAATTGAAATTTTCTATATACAATATTTCTTTTTTTGTTTTTTTTTTAACAAATGTAATCGAATTTTCTTTGACGATATATATATATATATATATATATATATATATATATATATATATATATATATATATATATATATATATAAATAAATGAAATTCTAATGTAATAATTCCCAAATGTTTGTATATTAATATTTATTATTTATATTATCAATAATTAATAAATATTTGTTCCATTATTTATTTATAAAATATTTGATGTATGTATATGTATATATAAAATTTTCTTAACCGAGTAGTATGTGTGTGTGTTGTCTGTACATTATTCATAAAACTCACTGCAATAACACACATCTCGCGGTATATAAATATATAATATTCTAATAATAATTATTAACGTGTGTTTATTCATATTTATTATTGTTTATTACGTTAATAAACATTGAACAACCAAATGAATTATTGCGTCATCCAATTATACACTCAGTCACGATGTAATAAAAACACTACATATATATATATATGGGTGGTTCTCTGTGACATCGAAGATGAAAAAATAAATATTGCTATAACTATGGGAATATGTTTTAGAGGTATTCAGTAGTTCTCCTGAATTTTTTCAGATTTTTTCTGGGCCATTATTTTAAGTTATAGAGAGTCAAAGTTGACATTTTAGCACTTTTTTGCATTATATGCCCATTTTCATGAATTTTTAGCTCCCAGGGGATGCATTTTTCACTAAAAACAGAAGTATGACTTTTTTTGTAAAATTTTCCGAACTTTTCATTAAAATACTTTTAAAGACATAAATGTATGCTGTCACACTCTTGTAAGCCATTTAAACCTTAAATAGTGAAAATCAGCAATTTTGCTCCGGACTCTGGTAACCTAATACTGTCTAAAAGATGTCTTTTTATAGTCAGAAACTGCCTAAAAATTTCCAGAGTGGGTCTAAATCATTAAGATCACTTATGGTCAAAATATCCGGGAAAAGTACCCGAAATATTTATAGAAATGTATATTTGTTGCCTTATAACGATGAATCTATTAGCATGATCATTGCAAAAAAATTTGTGCACTTACCTTGGAGTGGTAGAAAAGTATCTCCACTCGTTTCAGTATCCATCTAATCCTCTGTAAGCTGCTAAAAATACAAATATTATTATAAAATTATAAAAAATTATTTTGTAAACATTTATAATGCTGAATTTTTAGTTTTACATCCCTTACAACAATTATAATACTAATCTGAAGGATTACTATAAATATATAAACATCATTATTACAATAACTGAATATACGTATTTAATACAAAAGATATATAAATAAATCGGATATATAATTATAATGAATAATATGATAACGTGACAGTGACAAGTTTGTGAAATCTAAACAATGTATTGCTGAATAATAATAATAATAACGTTGATACTTTTATAGTAATCCTTCAGATTAGTATTATAATTCTTGTAAGGGATGTAAAACTAAAAATCCAGCATTATAAATGTTTAAAAAATAATTTTTTATAATTTTATAATAATATTTGTATTTTTAGCAGCTTACAGGGGATTAGATGGATACTGAAACAAGTGGAGATACTTTCCTACCATTCCAAGGTAAGTGCATAAATTTTTTTGCAATGATCATGCTAATAGATTCATCGTTATAAGGCAACAAATATACATTTCTATTAATATTTCGGGTACTTTTCCCGGATATTTTGACCATAAGTGATCTTAATGATTTAGACCCACTCTGGAAATTTTTAGGCAGTTTCTGACTATAAAAAGACATCTTTTAGACAGTATTAGGTTACCAGAGTCCGGAGCAAAATTGCTGATTTTCACTATTTAAGGTTTAAATGGCTTACACGAGTGTGACAGCATACATTTATGTCTTTAAAAGTATTTTTAATGAAAAGTTCGGAAAATTTTACAAAAAAAGTCATACTTATGTTTTTAGTGAAAAATGCATCCCCTGGGAGCTAAAAATTCATGAAAATGGGCATATAATGCAAAAAAGTGCTAAAATGTCAACTTTGACTCTCTGTAACTTAAAATAATGGCCCAGAAAAAATCTGAAAAAATTCAGGAGAACTACTGGATACCTCTAAAATATATTCCCACAGTTATAGCAATATTTATTTTTTTCATCTTCGATGTCACAGAGAACCACCCATATATATATATATTCGAAAAGTATACTGTTCGTCGGTATTACAGATTTTTTTTTGTAAATGTATATAGGCATATATATACCCTGATAGAAATCGTATTTCATTAAATAAGTATTGAATAGATTGTTTGAATAGAATGGGCAAAAAATAGGCGAAAAATGTGCCCATTTTTCTCCTATCGATGTAACGCTTTTTCTCACATTTTATGACCATCTATTAAAGTAAAATCCTATTTTTCTCCAATTTTTGAGATTGTAAATATAGATTACAGTTGAATTGAAAATGAACAAGTGAAAAATCTAATAAAATCGCGCATTTATCTTCGTAAATACTGGAAACATAACAGAAATTAGTTGAAAATCAAACGAAAACGTTAAAAACCCATCCGAAACTATAGCAGTTTTGAAGTTTACTCTTTCCGGAAAGCTGGAAACATTATTCGAATTTTTTAAGGTTGTGGTCATTGTATTAAGTGCTAATAAAATGGGAGAAAAAGCGTTTCATCACAAGGTACTTACTACCAATTTTTAATTCCTAGTTCTTAGGTTTCTACTATGGCATCGAAGAGAAAGAAGTTCGAATTAAAAGATTTGAAAAAACTATTGTACGTATTATACAAAAAAAATGAAACGATGAAAACGTCAGAGAAGTTAAATGAACATTTCACTTCCAGATATATATTGAATTATGTAGAATAATTTCATTCGGAGAGCCCCGTGCGTTCGGTCTTAAACAAACAATCCTTTTGTGATTTGTGAAATTGAAATTTTCTATATACAATATTTCTTTCTTTTTGTTTTTTTTTTTAACAAATGTAATCGAATTTTCTTTGACGATATATATATATATATATATTTTTATTAGAAGATTGTATATTATTGTATATACCTATACCTATATATACCTGAGTTGAAATAGAACGAAATCTGATTTGTATTATAGACTTTCCGTATTTCAACGAAAAATTATTTTATAAACTGTTTGAACTTCCTTCATGTTTGAGAAAACAATATTTTTAACGATAAAATCGCGTAAGAAATTTTACTATTTTTTCCCTAACAGTTTTTGCATTTTCTGTAGAAAACACTTGTGTTTTTTTTTGTCAAAAAATGATCATCATACCAAAATGTAATTGATTGTATATCATAATGGCATACGCTGACCATATGTACAAGAAATCTTACTACTTTTCGACCGAAAACTAGCGAATTATGATGAATTTCAAAGTATTGATAAAATATTATACTTTTGGTTGTAAATTGACAAAAAAGTCAGGAATGAATGTTTGAGAATTAGTTTCGACTAACATCAAAATGATCGATTTCTACAAGGAACGAGGAAACCATATTTTTTAATTACAATCATATTAATATAGATCCAAATAATATAAATCCAATTTTAACATTTTTTAACCAAAAGCTATCGATTATTACGGTGTAATTTAATCATTTATAAAAAAGGAAAGAAAATTTAAATGGAAATATGTAATTATCAAAAATTGCGATCTTAATTACAATAATTTTTCGCCGTTAGATTTACATGTACACGGGGATATTTATTATGTAATTATAAAAATCTATATTGTACTTAAGAGTTGATCGCGTAATTGTTTGTAATACGCGTTATTAAATGCAATGTTATAACGATGACAAATTGTCTTTAATGCTTGTAATTATAAAAAAAAAGAGAGTGAAAAATATGGGATCGGGTTAAAAAATAAAAATCGTTTTAAATAATTTCAACCTACAAGAAATCACTTGGAGAAAGTAAAAAAAATGTTTAGATTTTTATCTCATGTTGGTGAAATGTTACAAACAGTCAAAAAATTGGATTTTTTTTTAAATTAGTATTTGCAGCATTTTTATGTATGTTATATATGTTAATAGATAAAAATTTTATAAATTTAAAAAAGAATCTGTTAACATTTTGTAGAAATGTTAATTATCACTTTTATTATTCTTTAGAATCATAATAAATCTTAAAATATATAGTTGTGGATAGTTACCCTCCATTATTTTATTTTGGTTTCTTAAGCGATAAACTATATAATGAGGAGTGTACGACCTTAAATTATTTAATGAGCCAATTTTTTTTGTAGCCAATAATATTATCTTTCTTTTGATCCCCGACAGGTTCGTGGCCGAACTATTTGCCGAGTTATGGGATTTTGTATAAAATTTAAAACAATTTGTATGGAAATTTCCGTGTATTACGTATCATTCGATTCTAAACTATAATAAAAGTGCAGGTAATTAACATTTCGCTACATTATATACAATTAAAATATTAACTGTTTCTTCTTTAAAATTCTGAGTTTTTCCTATTTAACTTACATAACAATAAGTTTATGGTTTTTGAGTTAAAAAATTGTTAAAAATGTTGACAATGATAATTTATTTAAAAATTTCAATTTTTTGACTACCAGCTATAACATTGCACCAACATGAGATAAAAATCCAAAAAAATTTTTTTCATTTTCTCCAAGTGATTTCCTGTAGGCTGCAACTATTTAAGGAAATGTTGGACCCTAACATACCAATTTTTTAATGTAATCGGTATCAATTTTCAAAAAACGGATAACGCCAGGTCTTCGAGCTTGCTTTAAACAATATGTATGAATTTGTTCAAAATTTTTTGTTAACTATTTCAACATGATTTTTGTGTTGGAAATATTGCTATGTTGGCGATTTAAAAATTGCCTATATACAACATCGCTAATTCAATTATAATTAAAAAAAAATTTTTTTTAAGACATTTACTTCTATTTAATTTAAAAATAATTTAATTATTTCTAAATCGGATAAGAGAAGGCACTATCTGCTCTTTGTCCACTATGGGTGGTGAAATTTCCCAGGAAACGGTCCCTTGAAAAAAAAAAATTATAAGCGTTTCGTCCTTGATGTTCAGCTTGGACTTCTAAGTAAGATAGTACCTTCTTTTAATTTAAAGTTTAGTTCGATTCGGAAAGACGACTACGTAAGTACCTTAGAATAATATACATACACGGAATGATAATTCAACAGTCTTGAAAATTATTTTTTGTTAAAAATCGTACTGTTAGGCCCTATATATTTAAAACTCCCTTGATGAATTAATCAGATTATGAAATTACTTTTTTGAAGATAACTACTTTTTGGAAATAGTAGATTCCTGTAATTTGAGTCTTTTATATCCTCAAAACGATTTATATTTTTTTTGACCCGATCTCCCATACATACACATCGAACACACTCGAGCAATCTTTGGTCGAATATTGATACCAAAAAAAAAAAAAAAAAGAAAAATAAATCCTCACTTTCATTATACTATATATTTTATTACACATTTTGCATCGGGCCATAAATCACCCCCGACACACTATGCAAGAAGTCATTCCCTAAAAATAAAAAATGTATACATATAGATATAAAAAAAAGAAAATCTTTTTTTCCAACATATTTTTTTCGTTCGTACACCTATATACATATATACATATATATATTTATAACATTCCTCTATTTTTGTGTGTTCCGCAGAATGCGCAGGGAAAGGCGGGAATGGAGGTTCGGTAGTGGAACACCATCAGTCATCGTTCTGGGAGCAAACTTTCAGCCAGCCATACTTCGACAACGCGACGAAGCGCGAGACCATCACGACCGTTGGCCAATCGATTTACCTGTACTGTAGGGTCCGCAATCTCGGCGATCGGGCGGTGAGTTTCGAGGCCATTCTTTTTTATCGGTATCACGTGATCGCGTACCCAGAACCCCCCCGTAATACCAAAGAACACCCTGGTACATGTACATTCACGCCACTCGTCTCTCTTTCTCTCCGTACTGCACGTTTACCACGAACATCTCATTCTTTATCGAGACCGATGTATACATTACATCTTTTATAATATTCGAGTAATCATCGTACTTTTATTATTATTGTTCTTCTTTTTTCTTTTACGATCGTGCTTTTCCTTGTTTTAACTTTGGGCTTTTTCTTCGAAAACGGAGTGGGGGGGGGGAGTCGATGCAATGTTACTTTTGGACACGTAGAAAATAGGAAAAGCGATTGAATAAAAGTGAGTGGTTTTTTATTTATTTTTACGTTGGTATTTTTACGCGTTTGGTGCTAATTAGCGATGAAGGTGAAGAAAACACGAGTTGTAAATATATTTTATTCGAGCGTCGCAAAATTGAAAATTGATATGTATGAAGCGTTTATCAAGTTGATACACGTTTTTCGACATTTAAGGCACGTTTTTTTTGAGAAACTTTTGATACGTGAGTAAGAAAATGAGATATCGAGAGCTCTGATTTTAATTTTGATTCGTTTAAATACAGTGAAAGGTTCAAAAGTCATGTTTGATTGAACAGTAGTTGCTTAACGTTCACTTTTAACGTATTTTTTTCTATTTTTCTTAACCAAGCTTTTTTTTCAAATTTTAAAATGGAAGACGAAATTCTGGCGTATTTTTCTGGGTATTTTTTTAACCACAATACTTTCGAAATTAAAAAATAATACTTTGTAAGTTAAAACTTAAAGGAGAAACTGAAATTAAATTTTTTCTCATTTTATATTTGTTCAAATACTTAAATTATCCAAAAGTTATATTTGATTAAAGATAGTAACTTAATGTTCATTTTTAACGTATTTTTTTAATGCTTCTTTCATTTATCTTTTATTTAAATAGCTCGAAACGTCAAAATTAAATAAGAATACTTAATAATTTAATAATTTAAAGTATGAACTGAAATTAATATATTTTCATTTTGTTTGTTTAAATATTTAAATGTTCTTTAAGTGTCTTTGATACAAAATTTAAAAAGATAATTGAAATTAAGAATATTTTCATTTATCGTGTATTTTAATAAATCGAATTGTTCAAAAATTAGTTATTTTTAACGTATTTTTTCTTGTGATTTTTAACCCCTATATTCTTTCAAAATAAGAAAAAAATACTTAATAATTTAAAAATAATGAAATTAAGAACGTTCCATATATTTATATGAATAGCACAAATGTGCTTACAGTTACTTTACTTTATAAAATAGTTAGTGGTTATTTTGAACGCATAATTCCTAGTGATTTTTAAACCTATTACTTCGGAATTCAAAATCGATATAACTTTTGAACGACCAGGAGCTATTTGAACAATCCAAAGTTCAAATAAAAGCTCTTGTTCTAAGCTTTTCTTCGTTTTTTTGAATGGCAATTTAAGAAATTTATTAGAACCCGAATCATTTCAATTTCTTTAAAGCGCTTTTTCCTCTAGATTTATCAAAGTAAGAAAAAAACGAAGCGGTCCGGAGACTGGGGTCAATTATTCTGGGTCATAGAATCATATCTTTCAGTTTCAGATCAATTCGTTTCCCAAAGGGTCGCTCTCTCTGGACTCTCCTCGTAATTTACAATTATTGACTTATCCTAAAAATTTATTTGACATTCTTGTAAATTGACGAGTTTTATTAAAAAGTATCGAATTTACCGGCAATAAGCTAAACTTTCGAATATAATATTATTTATTTAGAGACATGCGAACTTGAAGAGTTAGCAGCATACGTACCCTCAATTATTTTTTTCAACTGAAAAATTTTTCGTTTGAAGACGTATCAAGTTATAATTTAATTTTAATCGAGGGAAGAGTGTCAATTAACTTATACAATGGAAAAATTATTTCTTTAAAGACAAACCCGAATCAATTAGTATCATGTCATTATTTAATTCTACCCTATTAACGTTCAAACGGACAAAAACATTTTTCGATTTTCATATTTGTTATGTGGTATTCAAACATAAAAATTAAAAATAAATAGCTTATTTTGTTAATTTTTTGCTATTTTTTCATATATATTAATTTATATTTTGAAAAAACTTGGTTACAATGAAAATATATGATAAAATAGCTAATTTTGTTCACTTTTTACTATCTTATCATATATTTTCATTGAAACCAATTTTTTCTTAAATACGTTGGAATAAAAAATAGAAAATATATATTTATAGTATCAACATTTTGCCCACCAATACTTTTACAATCTGAATGATTCAAATGCATTGTTTATTATAGAAAAAAATTAATTAAAAAAAGCAATTGTATTTTTGCATCTTTTATATTTAAAAAATCATAATTTTCTTGAAAGTTGGATATAGATCTATTTACCCAACGGCATTTAAAGGAATGTATCTAAAACTATATGAAAAAATCAGCATTGTGATACGCTACGATTTATGCATCAAATAACAACTACAAAAATCGAAAAAAGTTTTGTTTCCGTTTGGTCGTTAACAAGCTAATCAAGCTAAACGTCAAGTTTGACAAAAGAAAAATATAACATAATTCTCATTTTTCAAGTAAAAAATTCAGTGATTTTCACTCTGACGAATTTAATAACAATACCATACTTGTATAATTCTAACATAAAACGTTCATATACAACATCAAAATCACGATTAATCAATGAATATATAGTGAAATATCGCAAAAGTCAAGGAAGGTTGCAGCTTTTTAAAATAAATAAATATATACACGACAAAAGTTCGAAAACGTAACTGTCACGAGGAATATGTAGAAAATTAATTGATGCACTTTAGCGCTACGTCTAGTTTTATCTGAATACGTGACGTTACTACACACATTTACTTTTGCAAACACTTAGCCTTCCACTTAAGAATTCGGTGTAATTTCTAATCCAGTGAAATGTTAGACATTTACTGTTCTAGTTCAACTTCATTAAGATGTTAAACTTCGGAGAGAGAGAAAGAGAGAGAGAGAGAGGTGGAAGTCACACTTAAACGAGATTAACATTCAAGCAATGTACCTTCAAAACAATCCAACATTTAAATGCCGATACAAAGTTAATATTCAAACGACGCTTGTATACATTTTTCAAAATTAAAGTAATGAGCGTGCTGTTACGGAATGTAATATACAATTCAAGTCGAGCTTACCTATATGACTTTTACTCTGAACTGCAAAATTATTTTCTGAAAGGGGGAAAAAAAATATAATTGGTTGTCCAGTAAGCTAAAAATTGAAAAGACCCAGAAATCGCGGTGTCAACGTCAGTTCCATAATGCAAGTTGCTTCTACAATAACGTAAAATGTTTTTTTTTTGACTTCTTTTTAAGTTGAAGGTATACGTCAAGCTTGCCAACGTCAATTTTGGAATATACTAGAAAAATTGTTTACACACCGTAGTTAATGTATTTAATTATTGGATTATTAAATGTAATATTTATTAGTTTTTGTAATAATATTTATAATGTTTTGGAATACTTTTATCATTTTTTTACTGCTTGCTTATATTGAAAATATTTTTCATTATACAATTATTATTCTGGGTCATAGAATCATATCTTTCAGTTTCAGATCAATTCGTTTCCCAAAGGGTCGCTCTCTCTGGACTCTCCTCGTAATTTACAATTATTGACTTATCCTAAAAATTTATTTGACATTCTTGTAAATTGACGAGTTTTATTAAAAGTATCGAATTTACCGGCAATAAGCTAAACTTTCGAATATAATATTATTTATTTAGAGACATGCGAACTTGAAGAGTTAGCAGCATACGTACCCTCAATTATTTTTTTCAACTGAAAAATTTTTCGTTTGAAGACGTATCAAGTTATAATTTAATTTTAATCGAGTGAAGAGTGTCAATTAACTTATACAATGGAAAAATTATTTCTTTAAAGACAAACCCGAATCAATTAGTATCATGTCATTATTTAATTCTGCCCTATTAACGTTCAAACGGACAAAAACATTTTTCGATTTTCATATTTGTTATGTGGCATTCAAACATAAAAATGAAAAAAATAGCTTATTTTGTTAATTTTTTGCTATTTTTTCATATATATTAATTTATATTTTGAAAAAACTTGGTTACAATGAAAATATATGATAAAATAGCTAATTTTGTTCACTTTTTACTATTTTATCATACATTTTCATTGAAACCAATTTTTTCTTAAATACGTTGGAATAAAAAATAGAAAATATATATTTACAGTATCAACATTTTGCCCACCAATACTTTTACAATCTGAATGATTCAAATGCATTGTTTATTATAGAAAAAAATTAATTAAAAAAAGCAATTATATTTTTGCATCTTTTTATATTTAAAAAATCATAATTTTCTTGAAAGTTGGATATAGATCTATTTACCCAACGGCATTTAAAGGAATGTATCTAAAACTATATGAAAAAATCAGCATTGTGATACGCTACGATTTATGCATCAAATAACAACTACAAAAATCGAAAAAAGTTTTGTTTCCGTTTGGTCGTTAACAAGCTAATCAAGCTAAACGTCAAGTTTGACAAAAGAAAAATATAACATAATTCTCATTTTTCAAGTAAAAAATTCAGTGATTTTCACTCTGACGAATTTAATAACAATACCATACTTGTATAATTCTAACATAAAACGTTCATATACAACATCAAAATCACGATTAATCAATGAATATATAGTGAAATATCGCAAAAGTCAAGGAAGGTTGCAGCTTTTTAAAATAAATAAATATATACACGACAAAAGTTCGAAAACGTAACTGTCACGAGGAATATGTAGAAAATTAATTGATGCACTTTAGCGCTACGTCTAGTTTTATCTGAATACGTGACGTTACTACACACATTTACTTTTGCAAACACTTAGCCTTCCACTTAAGAATTCGGTGTAATTTCTAATCCAGTGAAATGTTAGACATTTACTGTTCTAGTTCAACTTCATTAAGATGTTAAACTTCGGAGAGAGAGAAAGAGAGAGAGAGAGGTGGAAGTCACACTTAAACGAGATTAACATTCAAGCAATGTACCTTCAAAACAATCCAACATTTAAATGCCGATACAAAGTTAATATTCAAACGACGCTTGTATACATTTTTCAAAATTAAAGTAATGAGCGTGCTGTTACGGAATGTAATATACAATTCAAGTCGAGCTTACCTATATGACTTTTACTCTGAACTGCAAAATTATTTTCTGAAAGGGGGAAAAAAAATATAATTGGTTGTCCAGTAAGCTAAAAATTGAAAAGACCCAGAAATCGCGGTGTCAACGTCAGTTCCATAATGCAAGTTGCTTCTACAATAACGTAAAATGTTTTTTTTTTTAACTTCTTTTTAAGTTGAAGGTGTACGTCAAGCTTGCCAACGTCAATTTTAGAATATACTAGAAAAATTGTTTACACACCGTAGTTAATGTATTTAATTATTGGATTATTAAATGTAATATTTATTAGTTTTCGTAGTGTAGAAATATTTTTTTTTCGTTACCGGAACAGTTAACTTTATTATATTTTCGGAGTTATATAACCTCAAAATTCTTAAATTTCTAGTATAGGTTAGTTAGTACTAATTTACTTCGTATATAAAAAGAATGTTTTTGGAATACTTTCATCATTTTTTTTACTGCTTGCTTATATTGAAAATATTTTTTCTTTTTTCATATTTAATACAATGCATTTTTTTATAATGTGAAGTTTTATAAGTATTTTGGAGTTAATTAAATTATAAAAGCGAAAACTAAGAGACACTTTCTTACCTTTGCGCTATATCACAAGCCGAGATCCGAAAATTAATATTTACATTTCGCGACAATGTTATCGCTTTGAGTACCAATGATGCACTGAAATATAATTGTTGCACCAAGAAGATCCATCTGTGTCTTCCTTATACTTATTTGCTTGGAATAAAGAATACTTTTTGGAAAATTTGCCTTTTCTTTCACTTTGTCCTTATTTGAAAGTAATTTTTTTCCAGTGTCATTTAATTACTTATCTAATATTCATCATATTTTAAGATTTTTTTATTTTATTTTTTAATATTTTTCAACGCGTCTCACATGAAAATATAATGCTTTCCACATGCTTTTATTATTCTTTTTTATTTAGTGAAAAATATTTTTCTAATACTTACTTAATCTTTCGCGAATTCAATTGTTCTATACAATATAATATTTCTTATACAACGATGTTGATTACATTTCCGATGTTGTACATGGAACACCTGCGGATATTCGTGAATTAAAAAAGATGTACTAATTATTCAAAAATTTACAAAAAGAAGAAGGAAAATAACTTTTTAAAAAAATAAATTCACTTACTTATATGTACCGGTACAGTCGAGTGATCCATTTATAACTCCGAGAAACAATTATAAAACGAATGCGATTATGTATATATATACATACACGGGAAAAGGTAACAATAAAGAGACTCGACAATTTCACGGGAATGAGGCATGTACATGGAGTCTCAGTCGTGCATACACAAAACGTAGCGCTGGGGGTAATTCCGAAAATTTCAACCATTACCGTGAAAGAAAAGCGTCCTAACCTCTTGGCTGTGTCTCTCTACGTGCCCTCGTCAAATGGCGGAACGTTTTGCGGTATAATGTTCAAAGTTTTAAATTGAAATTCTTTTTACCTTGTCTTTTTACACTCTTACAAACGACATAAAAAATACATACATACATACATACATATAAATAATTGTTACACGAATGATATTGATCTTACAAGTTGTCGAGGATATGAGGATGTAATACTGATAGATATATAGATATATCGAATACTGATATATATATATCGAGGAATCGAATACGAGTGTCTCTTGCGTGTGTGTGTGTGTGTGTGTGTGTGTGTGTGTGTGTGTGTGTGTGTGTGTGCGCGCGTGTGTGTGTGTGTGTGTGTGGGTGTGTGTTCGAATCGAAAATTGACTATCGTAAAGCCCGTTTATGGCGCTTAAGAAGCGTTTGACTTCGCATTAAAGTCGATAGCGACGATTCAACGACGAGTACAATTATTTCGATTTCTTTTTCTTTCTTTTTTTCTTTTAAATCTTGTACGTGGCACTTAACACTTGCAGGAAATCTGTGCTTGGCGTTTATATCGTTGTTGCAGGTTGGACTTTACAACGATTCTCATTTTATTTGATCGCGATAATGTTCGATTTTTATTGAAATATTGCGGGAATTTTGGGGCAGTGTATATTGGTGATGTTTTTTTTTTTTTTAGAAAAAGTTTATGAAAAAAATTACAATCGTTCTAGTGAACAATTCACTAATTAGGACAATTATGATAAATTCAGAAAATTATTGTAATTTCCAGTATAAAATATATGACTAATAGTTTATTTTTTATTTTATTATTTTTTTTTAATTTTATTAATTCACGGGATATACTCTTTAAATACAAAAACGTTATGTACTACTTGTAATTTTTTACTATGTACTATAAATTTTGTAAATTTTAATATAAATTATTGTAATTTTTCTGAGTATTACTAAACAAACTATTGTTATTTTTAGAAATGATTATTTAATTATTGATACAAAAAAATTTTCTCGGTAAAGCACAGTTTTATTAAATATAATCATTTATAATTGCCTGTCATGAAAATGAATTAAAAATATTGGGGAAATAAAAAAAATTATTCTGCATGAATTTTAATAATTAATTCAAATATCGTGATCGCATTTACTTCCTATATGATTAAGATGATAAAAAAACGTAGACGTTTTTGAAGAAAATATAAATATAAAGGCATAAACAATAAGAAATGTACATTAATAATCTAGTGGTTGTCCCAAGGTTCAGACTGACAGAAAATTCAGGCTTTTTAGAGTAAGCCATAAGCGTTAGAAACTGTATGAAAATACATTTGAGGTTGTTTATTCCGTCAAAAATGGGCGTTCAGAGTGAAGAAAATCATCAAGGGGATGCAAAACTCAGAAAATAGTAATTTTTTATGTTATTTTTTTATAAATAAATGAATAGATCTTTTAATAATATTGAACGTCAAACCTTTAGGCACATTTTAAATAACATACCAAAATTTTTTCAGATTTTTAAATCCATAATTTGATTACGATGTCTATGATGAAAGTTTATGTTTTTTTGTCGAACAATTCCCGACCAACAATGGTTCAATCAATTATTATTAAAAAAATTAATATTTCTTAAAAAAAGAAAACGTTAGTCCCTTCCTTACGTTTTAACCTATCCGTATGAATTTTGTTCAGATTTTTAATCGAATATATTACGCATAATTTTTAGGTTGAAACAGTGCAGATTCTTATAATTCAAATTTGACATCCCGTTTAAGCAAGTATTCAATTAAAACTCCGCAAAGAAATGAGATTTGATCGAACCTTCTACAATCCACAGAAATTTTTTTCCCAATATGAGCTATCAACGTTTCATAGATACTCCTCGGCATTTCTCTAACATTTCGAATTCCTCGTCGTCAAATTATTTTCCTTCCCGTGGAAGCAAAAAAAATGAGGCATTTGTTAAAAAGAAAGATACAAGTAACTTTTAAAGAACATCAGAAAAATTGAATGATTATAAGCACCCATCGCGCAAGTTTTAATCAAAGATTACACATCAGCTGCGCAAGACAGATTCGACTTTCCTTTCCGTATATCCACACGCACACACACACACACAGATATATGTACATTGGAGGTATACATTATTAATAAAAGACAATCTATCACCTAAGTAATTATATATACTGATAGGTTTTCCCAGCTTTACCGACAGCCCTCTTTATTTCCACGATAAACGATTTCCAAGCAAACCCAGAACCGTTATAACTACCGCGGTGTGTATATATATACGTATATACTTCGGTAACCTTCTTGCTGTTTTACCGATAATCGAAAGTAAACATATACAAAGATTTTAAGATTAATTGTTAAGCAACAAACTCATTCGATTTTTCTTCTACCTTCGTTTCTTTTCTCCCTCTTTTCTTTCTTTTTTTTCTTTTTACTTTACTTTGAACTGTGCACCTAATACAAATATATATGTATCCATGAAGAAAAAAAACGGAGGATTTAAAATTTAATTGGGTTATTATTTTAAAATATGTGGTGTTTTTTAATAAAGTGTTGGTGATTTGTTTAGTTGATGTTAATTTGTTTATCGTCTATCCAGTTTGGAAGGAAGTTGAGAGGAAGGGAGGTGGATGTATTGAGGTTATATAATACCTTTTTTTATTAATAATTATATTTCAGCTAACATTTATTTAATTGTATTTATATACCGAGATCGTGTTTATTATCGCACGTTCAATAATTTATAATACGCAATAGAAAAAATATTGAGGTTACGTCAGATATACGGTAAATGACGCGACAGCGCTCTCTTCGTTCAACTTTAGAGCATTGGATTAAGGGGATGCAATACTCAATTAGTTACCTACCGAGCCATATAAGACAATTATATTTAATTAGTTAATACATATTTTGAATAAAAGGAAATGATGACATCATTGTCCTGTATACTTGTATAATCTATTTTTCTGCAAAAAGTCAAACAGATATTTTAATTCGTATTAAAATGGCATTGGAAGGAAATTTTCACATAGTGGATATTAGGTTATAAAATTTTCTTCCAATCATTCTCGTTAATTATTGCGCGTACATACTTTGCGCTTTGCTGAATTACAGAAGGTACCAATACGGAGGGCAATGATGTCTTGGTTTTACATTTATTCACGTATTTAATCATTAATTAACAAAATGCGTGTGCCATTACTCGGTCGGTAAAAATTGACTATTACATCCCGTTAATGAAATGGTATAAATATTACATGTGTTCCGCTAAAAGAAATTCTTCTACGTGTACTTCGAAAATTCATAATGGCGAATATGATGTGGCGACTATGCATTTTTGAAAATTTGTTGATTACTTACAAACTTGGAATAATATTGTAGAGGTTTTCTGAGTCGTTTATTACGAAATCTTTCAAAGGATTTGCGAAATTCAAAATGTCGAAGTCAATATGGCAAACACAATTTTAAATATTCGATGATTATTAATATTAAGATTTCTTATTTATGTAACTGGAATTCAAATCATTATTATATTGAACAACACTTTGTATATAATTATTATGTAAAATATAGAGGGAATATATCGAATGTTTTAGTCATAAAACTATTACTATACTTTTTTTTATTGAAAAACGAAATTTTTTTATCTAATTGGATTTTTATGTTAAAAAATCACAATGTAGAATATAGTTGTCCTGTTACATTTAAAAGGACGTAACTTTATCGTAAAAAAAGACATTAATGTTATTTTTATGTTGCACTGAATCAGATGAACCTGATTGATTCAGAATTAAAAAAAACGATGATACTTTTACAATAATTAGAGGCACGAGCTATAGTTTTGTATATACATACACTGTATATTATTACCCGATATCACAACACACACTGGTACAAATCTCAGAACAGTGGATATTTAAAAATTTCTAGAAATTAGCACGCAAACGAACATAACCTTAAAATATTTTATAAATTCACCAAAAAATCACACTCTCACATCAAGTTCCAAATAAAGCATCTTTACATTGAATAATCCCAAAGACTATGGCGAATTTCGCTAACAAAACATCGCCCTCATTTCAACCAAAAAAAAAATCCAAACACAACCCCTCTCGAATAATCAAATACACAGTCTTCCTTAATTTAAAAGCCAAAAAAGAAGAAGAAAGAGAGAAAGAAAAAAAAACAAAAATGAACCTGACAAAATCGGAATGGTTTGAAACAGTGAGTAGTACCACGAGAGGAACCGAACGCGCATATTTCATAGAACGCACGAGTAGACGCGATTATCGTGCTCGTATATTTCTCAAAGCTGATCGAAGGGGAAAGCCATTTCGACGATTGGGGAAATGACGCGCTGGCTACCTGGCTATGCGTAAAACCCACCTCTCCCTCCATCCCTCGCGGTTTGGCGCTTCACCTCTATACATCCGAGAGTACGCGTTATCTCTACCTTATCGTAGAAAGAGAGGGGTATGTGAGTGTGTGTGCGTCTACACACATACCCCGTACAGCCAATCGGGGATCGTAATCGTCGATAAATCAAACTTCCCCGCTCGGGGATTTTAAAGGGCTACCGATCGATAGAGACGTAGACAATGAGGGAACGACCCGATAAACCTTCCGCTCTCCCTCGCGCGCGCGCGTGTGTGTATGTGTGTGCGTGTTTAACGTGACGCGGAAAAAGAGGAATTCGAAGAATTAGGTCGTATCGCGTAATCGGTAGATGGGATTTTAAGGAGGTGTGAACTTCTTGTTGTTGTTCTCGTTGTTGCGGGGGAAATATTTTAAGGAGGTAGAGAGTCGCTCTCTCGGTTGTATATATCTTCGGAGATTTATCTTAAACGGGAAATAAGAATGTTTGATATTTTACGAGGGGATAATCAATATGTTTTTTAAATGCTAATCTAATTTGGATATATACTGACTTTCTTCTCGTTTATGGGTTCTTATTCGTTATATCCACTCTCCAAAGAAAAAGTTTCTCTTTTTTCTTAAATTCGTTAATAACCCGCGTAAAAATCCGAAAGTTTGGGCAAAACTTTGCCCAAGTATAAACTTGGGGCAAACTTGGGCAATGAGACTATGCCAAACTTGACAACTCACGCATTCCAAGTTTGGGAGAAGTTTGCAAAAGTTATGCCAAACTTCCTACAAAGTTCTTATAAATTATTTTATTATTGTCTGAAATATGGGACAAATTTGTCCAAAGTATGGCGCAAGTGTAGGATTACTTTTGCTACACTTTATTTGTAGGTTGTATTAATGATAAAATTTGAAAAGAAAAGAAATTAAAAACAATTTAATATTACCCGATTTACACCTGAAAGAAAATTCATACATATTTTTCCAAAAGATTCCAAGGTCCTCGGTGAATTTCATCCTTTTGATCTAAGTCGTTGCATCACGTCATTTCAAGTCGACGTTGAGGGTTAGACTGATACATCGGCGTCAAGAAAAATTTCTTAGTGACCAGTAAACAAGAAGTCATTTGATTGCTGGTTACTAAGGAACGTTTGTGAAATTTGCTTGACGACCAGCAAACAAATGACTTCTTGTTTACTGGTCACTAAGAAATTTTTCTTGACGCCGATGCATCAGTCTAACCCTCAACGTCGACTCGAAATGACGTGCTGCGACGACTTAGATGAAGAGGATGAAATTCACCGAGGACCTTGGAATCTTTTGGAAAAATATGTATGCAATTTCTTTCAGGTGTAAACCGGGTAATATTAAATTATTTTTAATTTATTTTCTTTTCAAATTTTGTAATTAATATACCCTAAAAATAAAGTGTAGCAAAAGTAATCCTACACTTGCGCCATATTTTGGACAAATTTGTCCCATATTTCAGCCAATAACAAAATAATTTATAAAAACTTTGTAGGAAGTTTGGCATACCTTTTGCAAACTTCTCCCAAACTTGGAATGCGTGAGTTGTCAAGTTTGGCATAGTCTCATTGCCCAAGTTTGCCCCAAGTTTATACTTGGGCAAAGTTTTGCCCAAACTTTCGGATTTTTACGCGGGAAATTACGAATTAGGTAAATATAATTTTCGAATTAATGTAAAATAACAAAATTTGTCTTTTTTGGTGGTTGATAACTTTTTATATGTATTGATTTATTTACGGATCTAAAATTTTATACACATATATATATATTTATTTATTTATTTATTTATTTATTTATTTATTCATTTATTTATTTATTTATTTATATATTTATTTAAACCATTTATTTAAGTCGTACAGAGGGAAACATTAATTGCCTTGTGCAGGTATGGAATATTAACTACTCTAAACCAAAATAAGTAAACTTAAAAACTAAAAGCAGTATAATGTTTTTATACACTGTGATATAAATCTCTGATATATTTAACATTTCATGTATTAATATTTAATCCAACTCTTTAGTTTCTTTTCAATCGAAAAAGTACATGTGTACTTAATACTTTTAGTTCATTTGGCATGTTATTAAAAACTCTAATAGCTATTATGTAACAATTTTTATTACTTACGGTTTTTGTTTTTTTTGGTATATCGCTATACATTTTTTCTCCTATCTTAGCGTCGCTCTCACTAAATTTCATTTCATTGGTAGTGAAGAAGTCGTGACTCATAAGCAAAAGTTTGATCCAAATTTAATGCGTAATTACCTTCAATAAATAAGTTCTTACGTTATAAAAAAGGGTGTTAGATAACATCAACAAAGTTTTGTTTTTCATGAATCTAGAAAATTTTGAAAATACATAAATCAAGTATTTTGTTTCGTTTATAATGTATTCAATGTAATATATATATATATATGTGTGTGTGTGTGTGTGTGTGTGTGTGTGTGTGTGTGTGTGTATGTGTGTGTATATATTAATTTACACGGCATTCCATGTCAAATCAGCTGATGCAAATTGTTAAATTTCTTATATATCTTGGGAATATGACATCTACTCTTACTTAGAATATGTAAAAAAATATTTATATCCTTAACTTACTGAATATACAAAGAATTATCCATTAGCAAAAAACACTAATTTTGTTATTTTAGATTAAAAAAATATGATTGATACCTTTTATATTGGAAATTAATTAAAGATTCGAGTGTTATTTCGATTGCAACCATTAAGAGAATTCTAAAGTATACCTTTCACTGACTTTAATCCATTGAAAAAGTTACATATTATGATTATTAACATACAACTTCGTCAACTAGATTTCTTGCTTTATTTGCTTAATAAATATACCAACAACTTTCGTGCATTAAATAATTTTTAGACCTACATTTAATATTTTTTTTGAACATTTCAAAAACATTTTAATATTTACACGTTCCGAACGTAAAAAGAAACAAAAAAGAGGCAGAGAAAAAACTAACATCGTTACTTACAACGTACTTTTATACTTTTATATATCTGTCGAATAAACAAAAAATGTGAACATAATTTTTAATAAACATTTATCAGATTATTAGATAAAACACCTATAGATACAATTTATCAATAATTAATAAGAAATAAATAACTAAACGCTATTCTCCCGTGTATTTTATAAAACCGCACGAGAAATAAAAATAATTGCTAGATTAAAGAAAAAACACACGTACGCAATCCGTCAATAACAGTATAAGTAAACTCGTTGACATTTTATAAGATTTTAATGCTTTTGAAAATACGCATATATATATACACATATTAATATATATAAAATCGTATTCTTTCCTATTTATTTTCCGTCAACAAATTTCACCTCGTATTTCACTGTCAAACTGTATCAAATTTAACAGATTAAAATTCGACGGAAAATATTAATAACGATAAAATTTTGTTTCTTTCTTTCTCTATCAAGAAAGTTAAATTATATATAGATTATTGCAACGATGTGAGATATTTTATTTACTAAAAAAAAATATATATATACGCAAAAAATTAAATTTGAATACATACAAGTTTCATATATATATATATACCCACACACACGCGAGAATATTGCGTATTTTGATTCTACAAGTAATATCGAAGCGACTTTCTCGTAATGAAATTCGAACGATCTTTATTTTCGTACACTCGACTAAGATTTTCTTTTTTTTGTGCGTTTTAATATAAAAGGCTTGTATGAAAATTCTCGTTAAACTTGTATACCTTGAATTTCGATAAAACGAAATAAAAAATCACGTATTTCCTCCTTTTACATATACGTATACATGTACAACTAAAATTGGACGAGCGCGGCGTTACGTGTCAGTGGAATAAGTCGTTTTCGGTCAGACATGCGTGAAAAAAAAGGGATATATACATCCACGCGAATAATATACATTTTATTTATTACCCTGTTTGTTTTTCTCCGTAACTTATCGAGCATCGAACCTAAAAAAAAGAATCGGCAATTAAACGAAAAAAAAAAAATTCGTCCCAGTTATTAATCTCTCTCTCTCTCGTACTAAACTGTTTACAAGAGGTATATATATATGTGCGTATAATCACGAACAAGAGAGGGGTCAGAGAAATCCCGTGTATATACGAATTTTGACGTGTAATATGTGTGTATACAGAGGTTCGGTGCGCTTATATACGTATGTATGTATGTATATATATATATATATACACGTCGCCGGTTATAAAATCAATGCTGCCCGAAACACATTCGCCCGAGCTATTGGGACTTTATTGGGTTACCCTGTGCACGTTGCCCGATTGTCCGGCTGCTCGTAAAAGTACACCGGGAGCTGCTGCGCCTCTATACCCTCCCTTCCAACCCTCTCTGCAGTACTTTCTCCCCTCCCCGCCCCCCGAAAAAAAACACACGGGGCGCATTGAATTTTCTCGCGGGCCGCGATAAAAATGCACGTCGAGCTAGTTTTTAAAATTGTATCCGTTGATCTTCGCTCTTCTTTCTTTCTTTTTTTTTGTGTTTTTTTTTACAAAAGGGAATGGATGACCCTGCTATATTTGGGACAAATGGTAGAATTCGTGTATTTTTTTGGGGGTGTAGTGGTCGATGGGCGTTATCAATTGAATGAGCAGCTCGTTGCCGATAGAGTATTCTGTCGACGAACGGACGACGCGCAAGATAGTTATTCCGAGATCTTTTATGACTTATCGGTATTGGGATGTGTACGTTGTTTCTTTTTTTTTCTTTTTTTGGTTAAACGAGATA